>CM051496.1:30172123-30195016 GCA_028031935.1 Paedocypris micromegethes
TTTTTTTTTTTTTTTTTTTTTAGATCTTTTTCCAATCATGGATTATTGGTCATTAAAGGTCAAAGAGGGGGAAGGGTAAATGACGTGAATGAATGAGGTGCATTAACAGTGAGTGATTAGTTAATCTGATTAGTTAATTAGATTAAGATAAGTGATTAATTTAAGTGAGTTAATGGGGTGAATGAGGCAAGTAATTAAAGTGCATGTATGGGGTAAGCGAGTGCATGTATTAGATAAGTGAGTGAGTGAGTGAGTGAGTGAGTGAGTGAGTGAGTGAGAGAGAGTAGGTGAGTGAGTGAGTCAGTGAGTTTATGATTGGTTGAGTGAGTGAGTGAGTAAGTGAGTGAGTGAGTGAGTGGGTAGGTCACTGATAAGTGAGTAAGAGAATGAGTGAGTGAGTAAGTTGAGTGAGTGAGTTGAGTGAGTGAATCAGTGAGTAAATTAGAGAGTGAGTGAGTGATTAGAGATTGGTTGAGTGAGTAAGTGAGTGAGTTCGTCAGTGAGTATTTGAGTGAGTCAGTCTGTCAGTCAGTGAGTGAGATACGCAGGCCGAGTGAGTGATTAAGTCAGTGAATGGTGAGTGAGTGAGTGAGTGAGTGAGTAAGATAATGAGTGAGTGAGTGAATGGGTGGGTGAGTGAATGTGTCTGTCAGTGATGAGGAAGTAAGAAAGTGAGTGAGTCAGTCAGTGATCGAGACAGGCAGCAGAGTGAGTGTGTGAGTGAGTCAGTGAATGAATTAGTCAGTGAGTAAGTGAATAAGAGAATGAGTGAGTGAGTTAGTCAGTGCATGAGTGGGTGAGTGAGTGAGTTAGTGAGTTAGTCAGTGAGTGAGAGAATAGGTGGGTGAATAAGTGAGTGAGTTAGTGAGTTTATGATTGGTTGAGTGAGTGAGTGAGTGAGTGAGTGAGTGAGTGAGTGAGTGAGTTAGTGAGTGAGTGAGTGAGTGAGAGTAAGTGATTGAGAGAGTAGGTGGGTGAATGAGTGAGTGAGTTTATGATTGGTTGAGTGAGTGAGTGATTGAGTGAGCGAGTGAGTGAATGTGTCAGTCAGTGATGAGGGAGTAAGATAATGAGTGAGTGAGTTAGTCAGTGAATGAGTGAGTACGTGAGTGAGTGACTCAAGTGAGTGAGTAAGTCTGTGCGTGAGTGAGTGAGTTGAGTGAGTGAGTGAGTAAGAAAGTGAGTGAAAGAACAGTTGGGGGAATGAGTGAGTGAGTTAGTGAGTTTATGATTGGTTGAGTGAGTGAGTGAGTGAGTGAGCGAGTGAGTGAATGTGTCAGTCAGTGATGAGGGAGTATGAAAGTGAGTGAGTTACTCAGTAAGTGAGTGAGCCAGTGAGTCAGTCTGTGAGTGAGATAGGCAGCCGAGTGAGTGAGTGAGTGAGTGAGTAAGAGAGTGAGTGTGTGAGTGAGTGAGTTAGTCAGTGAGTGAGTAAGATAATGAGTGAGTGAGTTAGTCAGTGAATGAGTGAGTGCGTGAGTGAGTGACTCAAGTGAGTGAGTAAGTATGTGCGTGAGTGAGTGAGTGAGTGAGTGAGTGAGTGAGTGAGTAAGAAAGAGAGTGAGAGAATAGGTGGGGGAATGAGTGAGTGAGTTAGTGAGTTTATGATTGGTTGAGTGAGTGAGTGAGTGGGTCAGTCAGTGAGTGAGTGAGTGTTGGGTTTGTCGTCTTCTTTCAGATGAATCTTATTAAATCTCAGGCAAATAATTGCAGTCCGTTGAAAGTTCAATACCTTTTTATTTGACTGCAATAGGAAATCGGCAGAGGTGGTGGAGCAGCAGCACAGTGCGTCCAACTTCTCAGAGAAACGTTTTACTCCCTTCTCCCTCTCTCTCACTTTCTTACACAGTTATATCAGGTGTTTTCACCCACACTCCAGGCCGTTTACCATTTAGGGAGATGTTTTCACCTGAGTTTCGGTCATGGTAACCATTACAGTGTTCCCTTGCTACTTTGCGGTTCGACTATCGCGGATTCACGGTTTCGCAGATTTTTTTTCTTCATTAGATATATTCGCGGATTAATTTTTTCCCGACCGTATCTCGGCGGAGGATGCTCGCAGTGCCTCGAGACGGACCGCCGCCAGACGCGTCTCGGCGGAGATGCGAATCGCTATGTCGGACGTCTCCCCGCGATCCTCCCGTTCACAGCCTTTGAAAATTAATATCTCTGCGTGGACGACGCGTGCGGCGGGGAGATGTTTGTTAACATTACTATAATAAAGAATAGTACTGGAATAAAGCGTTATAAGTGTTAAATAAATATGTAAATGTTGTTCCTCCACTTCGCGGAAATTCACCTATCGCGGTCGGGCTTGGAACGTATCTACCGCGATAAACGAGGGATTACTGTACTCAGAACATCGGCTTGAGACACTCACCCCTCCTCTCTCTGAGAAACATCCTGTTTAGAAAAGCTAGCACATGTCCTTAGATGAACATGTCAGCTTCTATACAGCATATGAGCACATTCACTTTACGTTTACTTTATTCTTTATTTCAAATGATAACTGTCAATATCTTTTATGTAGCAAAGCCTACAATAGCACAATTTCTGTAACAGTGAGTGAGTGAGTGAGTGAGTGAGAGAGTAGGTCAGTTAGTCAGTCAGTGAGTGAGTGAGATAGGCAGCCGAGTGAGTGAGTGAGTGAGTGAGTGAGAGTGTGAGTGAGTCAGTGAATAACTTAGTCAGTGAGTAAGAGAATGAGTGAGTAAGTTAGTCAGTGAATGAGTGGGTGAGTGAGTGCATGCGTGAGTGACTCAAGTGAGTGAGTGAGAGAATAGGTGAGTGAATGGGGGAGTGAGTGAGTTAGTGAATTGGCAATATGACAATATGGCTATGATTATCACTATGACTATGACAAAGACCAAAGACCAGTGAGCAAGTGAGCATGCAAGCACAAATGCGACAGTCTGTGATGAGTGAGTGAGTGAGTGAGTCAGTCAGTGAGTGAGATGGGCAGCCGAGTGAGTGAGTGAATGAGTGGGTGTGTCAGTGAGTGAGTAAGTTAGTCAGTGAGTGAGTGAGTGAGTGAGTAAGAGAATGAGTGAGTGAGTTAGTCAGTGAATGAGTGGGTGAATGAGTGAGTGAGTGCGTGAGTGACTGCGTGACTCAGGTGAGAGAGTAAGTCAGTGTGTGAGTGAGTTGAGTGTGTGAGTGAGTTGAGTGAGTGAGTGAGTGAGTGAGTGTGTGATTGAGTGACTCAAGTGAGTGACTAAGTCAGAGTGTGAGTGAGTTGGTTGAGTGAGTGATTGGTTGAGTGAGTGAGTGAGTGAGTCAGTGAGAGAGTGAGTGAGTGAGTCGGTCAGTCACTCAATGAGAGTGAGTGGGTCAGTAAGTGAGTGAGTGAGTGGGTCAGTCAGTGAATGAGTGAGTGAGTGAGTGAGTGACTTTATGATTGGTCAAGTGAGTGTGTGTGTGAGTCAGTCAGTGATGAGGGAGTCAGTCAATCAGTGATTGAGTGAGATAGGCAGCCGAGTGAGTGAGTGAGGGAGTGAGTGAGTGAGTGAGTGAGTGAGTGAGTGAGTGAGTGATTGAGTGTGTGAGTAAGGTGAACGAATGAGGTCAGTGAGAAAGGATGTGCATGATCCAAACATGTGAATGAGTGGACGCATGGTTGTGTTGTTTAGCATCAACAAACAATCTCTGACCTTTGACCTCTGCCTGCACCTACAAGTATGAATCAAACAGTTTTTAATGAGATTTTTAATGGAAAGTCACTGCAGGTTGCGAAGCATGAAGCAAGAAAGGCTTGATATGGTAATTATGAATCACCTGCAGAATAACTCAATTATTTCCCATTCAGAAGCAGAACCCCTTTTCTGAAGAAACCCAGTGTTGCTCCATTACTTCTACACTTCCTGTAGAATTATTAGAATTGCTATTTCCATGTGGTTGCCTTAAATAAGACCTCCACCGACAATGATTCCTCTACAGTGAAGATCTGATTATAGTACAATATGGTTACACACACCGCTCATTAAACACACACAAACAAACACATACACACACACACACACACACACACATCCATCACCTAAATTGCTCAGTCAATGAAACTGATATTTGTCGTGATAAAGAATGATTCTGACGATTAAGAACTCCCTCAATTTTAATATTCCTGGTTGAGTCTTACTGTTCTGTGCTATTGGAACAATTGTTCAAAAAGAACATGTGGTGCAGAACAGAAAAACAATATTAATTAGGCTGGTGACGATGTTCTTTACCATAACTGATGAACTAAAAAGTCATCCCAAGCTTATTCAGACCAACTCGCAGTGTGGCAGAACTCCCTGAATAAAACATGGTGTAAGATGCCGTCCGGAGCTTCCGACACGCGCATTCATCATTGTTCCAGCGCGCGCGCGGGTCCGCGGGGGTTTTAACGTGCGGATCACGGTCCGATCGCCGCGATCAGGCGTTTTCCACGGAACACGACGTGTTTGTGCAGGAGCCGGAGAGTCGCTCCAGGCATCAGCTGTCTCTTCCCAAAACTCACTCGGCTTCTTAAAGCCAGCTTCAGTTTACGCTCGACCTGGAGGGAGATGATGATGATGATGATGATGATGATGATGATGATGATGATGATGATGATGATGATGATGATGATGATGATGATGATGATGATGATGCTGGTCGTTACTTCTTCCAAAATCTCTCCTCACGGATGTGTGACGCAATCTGCTTATCAGACACGAGCTTGAACTTGTCACTTGCAAGATGTTTCAAAAACGTTCTTGAAATGAAAACTTTTCGGCATCTGCTTAACAAGATCCTTTCTGCCATCACACCGATTAGCGTAATGAAGCAGTGGTGGTGAGGGAGAAACGTGGGGAAACTGGTGGGCAAAAAAGAACATATGCATTAGAAATATTAGAGAAAATAATTAAAAAAATAGTGAGTGAGATAAATTAAAAAAAAGCATAAAACGGTGTGTTGCGCGCTATACCTTCTGTGCCCACTGCGCCATTCTGAACCGATCATTTTTCCCTCTTCACACTTCTCTCGTTTGAAGAAAAACGAATTTAATACCCCCCCCCCCCAATCGCAGCAGCAGGAGGGGCTATTGAAACGCGCACCGTTATTTTAAATTTATATTTACGTTTCCAAGTGTTATAATTTCATTCCATAAAACTACAAGACGTCACCGGACGTGTGACAGTGTCTATTGGGTCAGAATGGCGAGAATATTGAAATCCTGTCTGCGTGTCAGCGCGTTTCTTAAACTCATTCCGTCACGTCTCATTCATCTGTCCGGGGATTCTTTAAATCTTTTAACGAAAAACAAGAGCAGGAATTCTCCGCGCAGACTTCATTATCCTCTAAAAGCGCAACCCAGTGCGCCTTAATATTTCATATGAGCCCAAACAACACCGCCAAAAATAATGTATAGGCTAAAAAGAAAGGCTATTGTAAACTTGCCCATCAAACTCGAGGAGTGCATTATCGGCGAGGACGCTGGACGAGAAATCAATCACACACTTGATGTAACTCGAGATAAAATGCCACGGTTCGTTTTCAGAAAAGACGCTAAAAGAGACTATTGTTTATTGAGCAGGCTCCTGTCGGCCATCGTCTCGTGTTTAATCCATTATTTGCTCTGATTAGAGCCTTTTCCATCCGTTAAAAGGGCTTTCGCGGAAATCATCACTTAGTAAATGAGGAGAAAGTGAAAAGCCGCGGCGGCGCGGGTCACTCTCCTGACCCGGCGTCTATTAACACACGCCGCGACATTTGCTCGCTTATTGTCTGACTAATTTAATTTCACAGAACACTTCTTTTCCAAACTCAAGTGCATGGCAAAGAAGGGGGAATGGGTGGGGGGGAAACTTGCCTGATAAAAGTCTAACTCAATTTGAGGACACGTACCTTCATCTGTAAATGAAAGCAATTATGCGTCCCATATTATATTATGTTGGCCGGTCTCAAGATAGTCATCAATCACTCGCAATCGAGCTGTCACTGCGGGCAGATTCGTTTCTCGCAGGCAGTTTTCCAGCTGGGGAAAAGAGGAGAACATCATCATTAATTTGACTATGACCCCGGGGCTCCTCTCATGTCTGAGCCCGCGTCAGCAACACACCCATTCCTGCGCCGACGGATGGATGCAGGATATTTCAACGTTAAAGTAAAAAAACCCTAAAAAGTGTCTGTTTCCCAAAATCTAAAAAAGTAAAATCCGAAACTAGTTTAGTTAATATACATATTAATATGTGTTAGTTAATCTATGCAAATGATGCATTGAACCTAATATATCTAAAGATAAACTTTGCCTAAAACGTATTTTCTAAACTAATCCGTCAATATTTTCCTTTAATGCTTTTTCTTTCCTGATTTTCCTTCTTATCAAATATCATTAATTGTAGTATGTCGATTTAAAAACGAAATGCAATTCAAATTCTTATAAAAAGCCACTATACAAAACTGATGAATAATTTATATAATTAATATGTCTTCTTAAATGCAGGTTCTCTGCATTTTCTTTTTCTTTTTCTTGACTTCTGGCACATATTGTGTGCGTGCGCATAACAATCCATTATATTTGTGTTTCCTATAATGTACTCGAACTTTAGTATAAAGCTGCGGATTAATTGATAGGATCAATTACAGGAGTATATACCCCCCCCCCGCCCCCCGTCACTTGCTGAAATTTTTATCCCGAGAAATGCATATTAAAGTTTCAGTCTGGTCATTTTGACTGGGTTTCTTCTGACGTCAGAGTCCCCGACGTTTAAAACAACCCGCTTCTGAGCTGACGTGTTTAATACTAGTTTTTATAACGCAAAATATGTATTTCTGACATCAAAGGCGGCGACCCAGCGCACGCGACACGATGCAAAAGAAGTTTGATAGGTGATCGCGAGCGCTTTTTTAACGGGAACTGTTTGAAGACGAGCATTGAACATGGTGCTATCGCGCTGCGACCTATAATCGTCCAGCAGCTTTATGTTTTACCAATCAACCGGTTCAGTGAAACACAGCAGACCTGAGTCTCGCCTGCTCCTCGGAGAAGCGGGCATCACTCTACAATGTCTTATCCTCAGTTCGGATATCCCTACTCATCCGCTCCTCAGGTAAGAGCCGGTGGCACCGCTCCACGTTTTTGTGACGGTAACTTCAAGAGGAGAAACGGGTTCGAGCGTGAAGAAAATGGGATGAGATAAACGCCTGTGTTACTCCGAGCGCTTATCTTTTCACAAATCTAACAAGGCGCGCGCTCGAGCCAGAACGATGCGGGGATGCGCCGGGATCAGGACGTGGACGCGGGACAACCGTTTCGTTTTGGCTACGAGCCAGAAATCGCATCGCGAAAATCGCACTTTCGCGTTCTACATGTAAACTTGACGCAATGTGGAAACGATATGCTCATTCTTACAGGTTTCACTTATGCTTTGATGCGTGTTTCCAGTTCCTCATGACCACCAACTCTTTGACGTCGTGCTGCGAGTCGAGTACCAGGTCCATCTCGGACACCTCCGCACAGACGCCCGTGTACTGTCCCGTGTACGAGAGCCGACTGCTGGCCACTGCCCGACACGAGCTGAGCTCCGCCGCCGCGCTGGGCGTGTACGCGGGCAGCCCGTACACTGGCACGCAGGGCTACGGGAATTATGTCACTTATGGAGCAGACGCATCCGCTTTTTACTCTTTGGTGAGTTTACAGTTTCAAATCCTGCATGTCACTTGTGGCACTCGATTCCTGACGTAATTAAAAATGAGCAACACGTAAATGTGCTTTCAAACACGAAATATACGACACCTGGAAAGAAATAAAACATTTAGAACGAGAACTTAAAATCTAAACTTTTTTTGTGAAAATGTGATTTGTGAATCATGTATGAAAAAAGTTAAGGTTGTTCAAGCTGTTTTTATTTTTAGAAGTTTGTATTATCGCCAATAAAACTGTTTTTATAGGGGACGTTTGATGCCAAAGATGGAAGCCCGTCTGCGCATGCGGGAATTACACAGGCTGCTGCATATTACCCGTATGATCCCACTCTGGGACAGTATCAGTATGACAGGTATTGAACACTGACCCCAATCACGTGCTGTTGATTGCCAATTAACAAGCTCTGAATTATTCTGGATCAATAAATGTTTCGATGACATCGACTTTTATAAACGCGTTTAACATCTATGTAATTAAATCAATGAGAGATGTTAAATGTCATCGGAATCGCACACGTTTGCGCGCACGCGAGCACGCACACACACACACACACACACACACACACACACACACACACACACACACACACACTTAACCCTTTAGGCTTTCCCTGGAGTGCTTTAATGGAGAGATCCGGCCGGCGCAGGCTGTTTACTCGATCGAGCAATTTTTTACGCGCTATTATGCTTCTGTTAGAAATCGAACTCGCACGCGACGATTTAAAGCCGTTTAACATCGAGTCTGTCATTAAATAATTTAAATAGGATGCACTGATACAAAACTATAGAGAAAGAGAAGTAGCGAAAATATTCGTTTTGCTAAACTACGTGCATTGATTACAGATACGGAACTATGGAAGGAGGAACGAGGAGGAAAAACGCCACTCGGGAGACGACAAGCACGCTGAAAGCCTGGCTGCAGGAGCACCGGAAGAACCCCTACCCCACCAAAGGAGAGAAGATCATGCTGGCCATCATCACCAAGATGACCCTCACGCAAGTGTCCACCTGGTTCGCTAATGCCAGGAGGAGACTCAAGAAGGAGAACAAGATGACATGGCCTCCGAGAAACAAGGGCTCAGAAGACAAAAAATACGAAGATGATGAAGACGGCTCGCAAGAAGAGCAAATTAAAAGTGAAACGAACGATGACGGTGAGCTTAATACCTTCGCATTAAACAGCCGATAAATGCAATTCAAATTCAAATGGGGCTTCTAAACTATACAAAACGAGCGAGAACATAAACAATGTGGCAATTTAGCGAAAGGTGGCAGTAAAATCTATTAAAAAGCACCACAACATTATTTTAGTGTTTTTAAAATAAACGAATGCAGGAATGTTTTGTTTCTAGACATAACTGTAAGTATGCCGTAAAATAAATAAACGGCGAATTCGCACATGGCCGTCTTTTTGTTGATTGATTCTTTATTGGCTTTTGCATCCAAACCTTGTTTTAACAGAAAGCAAAAGTCGAGAAGATAAAGAGCTTCAGTTGAGCGACTTGGACGACTTTGACGCCATCGAGTCCGAGAATTCAGAGTGTGAGCTCAAGCACCGCTTTCACATGAACGCGCACATGTCGACCACCGAAGACGAACTCAAAGAAACTTCTCCGAAACTACCGAGCCTGCTGGACACTGAGCGCGACGTAACCAAGCCCTCGTCCGACGTCTGTGACCACGACCTCCATCACACCAAGACGTGTTTCCAGCATCATGCTCACCATCCCTTACTGGACAGCAAACCCCGCATCTGGTCTCTGGCCCAGACCGCGACCTCGTTGAACCCCACAGAATACCCCTCGTGTATGCTGAGGTGTCCGTCATCACCTTCTGCTTCTTCTCCAGCCAGCGGCCTGGACAGACAGCAGGACTCACCTGTCACTACTCTCAGAAACTGGGTGGATGGCGTCTTCCACGACCCTTTGTTCAGACACAGCTCTTTGAACCAAGCGCAGACCAACACGACAGTGTCTTGGACCACCTCGACCAAAGGGTCGATCTTAGAGACGGGAGCTCTGATCCACGGCGGAAACAACAATCACGCCATTACAACACAACAGCAGGAGGCCAGCAAAGACAGTGTGACGTTTCCAAAGGGAATGAATAAAATTTTCTGTTCCTAGCACAGTGGATCAACCGTGGGGAAAACATTAGGATAACTGTCTGAACTGTCTGAACAATTTCCCGACTGTTGGTTTCGAGCCTGAAAACACACTTTGGTACATTTTAGCGCTTTTATTAAGAGTCGTATGTGTTTAATTGCCGCACTAATCCTGTTGGCGAGGCTCCCGTGATGGGATTGGGATTGTTTATATGTTTAAATTTCATTTTGTCGTCGCACGTTCTGTATATGCAAATTAAAAACCGTTTACGTTTATGTTATGAACAAAACTGAACAACACAGGCTGTTTTTGTTGCAGCACTTTCGGTTCCGTTGGCATGCATGAGTTGCTAGATTTGATTGACTATTCCTTTAGATGGACTTGTTGAAAGGTCTCTTGTTCGTGTCGTTCAGAAAGTTTCGCACAACTGCACAGATCCCCGTGCGTGGCGCGTGGAGGTTGTCCCGATCTGTTCACTCTAATAAATGGACGAGTTTTTCAAGCGTTTTGATTGTGCAGTCGCTGTCCTTGGTGCTAGCCGCTACGTCACAAGAGAGAAGGCGCCTATGCGACTTTCACGTATTATAATCATACTCGTTTAATGGAACAGGATTGTTAATGTCCGTGTGATAATGCACAATTATTTCTGTTACTAAGCGCGCGCAGTTCTTAAATCGCGTGCAGTCTCTCAGCAGTAAGTTTTTTTTCCGCGCTCGGCTTTGTAATAATGTTCCAATAACTGTTTGTCATTCTCCTGGAGACTCTGAAGGCTGAGATGAGGCCCTCAGGAGTCATAAGACAGCGCTGGATGAGCCCCATTAACCCGCCATAACCAGGCTGTAATTGGGATGTTTTCCGTCATCATTCACTTCACTCTATCGATTCCTACTCGTTCTTTTCTCTGATAATGTTATCGAAGAGCCAAACCTTTAGCCTGGCCCTGAATCTCACATGCCCCGAATTACCCCGACAGGCCGTTTATGTGGCAGAGGGCGAGATCATTTGAAATGTTCCTCTTGACACAGACCCCTCAATTTCCGCAGTTTCTCGGCACTCGGAGGCTTTTTTCCGCTTTAAGTGAAAAGGGCAAGAGAATTAGTTGCCAGAGATAAAGGGCAGAAACAGGCAGTCAACGGCAGGAGTTGACAGTGATGGTGAAAGTCTGGCCTCTGGAGGACTGGGGTCCACCGAGAGAAGCCTCAGTAATGAATTTTAATGTGAAAACCAAACGATTGAGATCTCCTGACCGATCCCCCGGACAAAGACGTTTACGAAAAATGTTTTTCTTTCTCCACAACACAATGCACCGCAAACGCAAACACTACTATATTAATATAACAGCAATAATAATAATAATAATAATAATAATAATAATAATAATAATAATAATAATAATAATAATAATTAATAATCATACGCTATTACTTTTTATATAATATAATTAAATTAAACGTGTTTAAAATAAATAATTATTAAAATAATAAAATATAACTCACAGTTTTTTTATTACTTTCATATACAACGATATTTGTTAAATGTTGAGAACAATTATTATTTTAAAAACTGTACTGAAACTTTTAGAATCTGAAACGAGGGGAGCTTGGACAGAAAAAAGGAGGGCGCGAGGCTCATTCGCGCGTGTGAAACGCGCCAACGCACAAGCGCTGAATGATGGAGGTGAATTAACGGCGCTTTTACGTAAAGGAACCGAACGAAACCGTAATCAGCGACGCGTTACTTTTCATTAAGAGCACTTGACAGCAGCATATTCAGGCTCGACAGGGGACACAGGGGCCGCTGAAATAACCTACTCTCGAAACACAGAGCCATAAGATAATTCCTTAAGCTCCATTAACAACTAGCCTAAGGAAACAGAAAACATCTCCAAATCTAAAAGGTTTATCGACCTGCGCGAAACCTCCTCGATCCGCTTTTATTTATATATATTTCTCATCTTCGGGGACAGAAGCGTCCGGCGGTGGTAAATGACTTTAACACATTTGCTGCCAGTGCAAAGCGGTAAAATAAAAATAAACGAATAACGTTTCTCTTTCTATATCGGACTGTTGACAGCAATTAAAAAATTGAGTTGCTCAATAATTTATCAATAATTATTGTTTTCTTTCTTTCTGTCTTTCTTTTTTTCTTTCTTTCTGTCTTTCTTTCTTTCTTTCTTTCTTTCTTATTTTCTTTTTTTCTATATTTAATAAATTATATTTATGTTTTTGATTATTTGGCGTATTAACTAAAAGTCTAACTAAACCAAATTTAAACCAACTATTTTTAATGATTATTTTTTAATTGTTTATTTTAAAATTGTAATGCCTTCATTAAGATATCAATAGTATTATTATTTTTGATCAAGCCGGATCAGTGATTTTAAATTCAAGGACAATCAAGGCACCCGCAATATTACTGTATTATTATTTTATTATTATTATTATTAATATATAATAATAATAATAATAATAATAATAATAATAAAAAAAACCTTCTGGCAATTATTAAAACCAATTCATTAGTTGTATGTCTAGTGTACATGCGAGAAGATTGTGGCTCAAACACATGCACACACACACACACACACACACGCGCGCGCGCGCGCGCACACACACACACACACACACACACACACTATATGAAATGCAACTTGACAGACATCTCATACAAATGCAAATAAAACCACCCTTTTTTATAAAATTCAAATTATTGACTTTCCTACTTCTATAAAATGGCAGTAAGCAGAGTAAGTCTGTTTAATCTGGTTTTTTCAAGTGTACGTTGTGGCAACAGTCAATATTAATCACACATAAAACAGTGCATGCAAAAGGCACTTGTGTTTGCACGGGCTGTAAAATTGCATTTAAATGCCATTAAAGTTCAGCAGATCAGCAGGTGTAATAAAGCCGCTTTCTCACTCTCAGTCTCATGGTGGAGTAAAACACATCAGAGGCCAGGGGTCACAAAGGTTAAGGGTCACATCGCAACTGACACTGCAATCTGTAAAGAAAAACTTCATTAAAGCGGATGACCTGACAAACAGAAACATGTGATAATGTGCAGTATTTGTTATAGCTGTATGTTATACGTATATGGTGTAAGCCAGTCATTATAATAAACATTAGTGCTGAACACAAATTCTTAATGCTTGAGAGATCAAGAAATTAGGAGAGAGAGAAAGGCTGAGAGAAAGTAAATACTAGAGAATGAGGGAGACACACACATACAGAGAGGGGGGGGGTAGAAACTTAATAATGAGAGTGAGAGAAACTAGGGAATGAGAGACAGAGAAAGAAAGAGGTGAATAAAAACTGGAGAATGAGAAAGAGAGAGAGAAAGAGAGGATAAAAACTGGAGAATGAGAGAAACCAAGAAAGGAGAGAGAGGGAGAGGGGAATAAAAACTGGAGAATGAGAAAGAGAGAAAAACTGGGAAAGTAGAGAGAAAGAGGGGAAAAATACCGGAGAATGAAAGAGCGAGCGAGAGAGAGAGAGAGAAGAGAGAGAGAGGGAAATAAATACTGGAGTGTGTATGTGTGTGTGTGAGAAAAAGAGAGAGAGAGAGAGACAGATGGAGGAAATACGAGAGAGAGAAATAGAGGGAGGTACTAGAGAATCAGAGACAGAAAGAGAGAGAGACACACACACAGACTGAGTGAGGGAAAGAGAGGGGGAGAATACTGGAGAATGAGAGACACAGAAAGAACAAAAAAAGAGAGAGAAAGAAAGAAAGAAATAAGAAATGAATGAATAAAAGAAAGAGTATAAAGAGAGGGCAAGAGAAGTGCACAGAGAGAAGATGATGGGTGAGAGAAAGAGGAGAAGAGGGGGAAAGATCTTTAACCTTTGACTCTGCAAAACATTGTCCGTTTACCAATCAGAGCAGCTGCTCTGCGAAATGATAATGAAGAGACAAGTTCAGCGTGAAGCGTGTCGTAAGTCCTGACTTCAGAGTTCACCAAATTTTAGCTGGACATTAGACAGTTAAATGCTTTCAAAATACTGTTAAAAATGTATTTATCACTATACAGTTACAGCTACTGTAACTATCCATCATGACAATCAATTAAAGATTTTTTCCAATGAAAGGATGCAATCTACAGACATTTTCAGATGAAATTATATATTTGGTTTATTAATAAAAAGGTATCTAAAACAATGATTATCTATTTGTGTGTGTGTGTCTGTAATAGTCTGTAAAACTAAACCAATAGTTTATTAACAAATTTTCAAGTTCAAGTTTATTTATGTAGCCTTTTCTTAGTCCCAGAACAACGCAAAGTCGCTATGCGCAGTCTTTATCTGTCTTTAAATAATCTATGATTGTTGGGAATAGAAGAAATAGTGCATGCTTTATTAAGTACAAAAAAAGAAAATAAGTGCAAGTGACGCCCACAATAACCAATAAAAACGCATTATGAAAAGATGCGATATATACAGTACAGAGCAAACAAGTCACATGACACACTCGGGATTCTGGGAAACGAGACACAGGCATCACAGTAAATGACAGACATGTCTTTCTTCTGGCTTTCCATCCTGTGTTCATTTCTTTAAAAAATAAAATTGGCACTGTCACCACCAAACTGAAGAGCAAGTGTGATTGTGTTAGTGTGAGTTAGTGCAAGATCCATACTTATAAATGGTACTAGATTTTTAAAACTTTCTAGAATTAAGAAAATAATTGACAGATCGATTGTCAACAAAAAAACACCAGTGAATGGATGTGAATGGATGCTTGAGCAATTTGTTTTTAATTACTTCACTTGCTGAAAACCAAACTTTCCCTTCAAATGGCACTTATCAAAAATAAAAAAATAAACACATGATAATCAAATCTATTTTATCATAAAGTGCACACACTGCCAAAATGCACGTGGAAAAATAAGAAAAGTAAAAACAAAATGAGTAAAAATGGGGTGAGAAAATTTTACTTGGAATGACAGCTTGAAAAAAGTCCTATCCCTGGCTCAGCTTCCTCTGGTGGCTGAGCGACACCTGTAACCAATTGCCTTTATGAGGCTGTTGGTCAAACTTGCTGCCTGAGGAGCCACATGTGTGTGGTTCACTTCTTTTGTGAGGCGTTTTCATCTTCAGTTGTTTGGATCTACTTCAGTTTGCCATTAAACCCGACTCTCTGGTGTCAGTCTCCCCTGGCATGCTAACATTACAAAGTCATTGGTGAAGATTAAGACGGACGTTATGTCCTGCGGGGTGTAAAGTGTGGCGGCTCTTCCCCTCATGATGACGCAGTGGTTCATGATAGAAAACTGTTTGAAACAGCGTTGTCGCTCTCCTGGTGAAATGACACTCCTCCAAGCGACGTTGTCTCCGACCCGACGGTAACGACACTCCTCATCAGCCAGACCGGCGTCGTCTCCACCAGCAGGGATGCGTTTCCTCTGGCGGGGGTGTGGCCTCGTCTCCTCCGGCAGGGGTGTGGATCACTCAGGACCTCAGCAGGGGAGTGAAGCGAGCAAGAACAAAAGCTATTAGCACTATAAAGGGCTCTAAGAGAAAAAATTGCAGTGATGCTACGGCGCAGGTGAGGTTTGGTTCCGGGATTCTACCAAGTGCAGCCTTCCTTTTCGTTAATGTTAGTAACTGAATATTTTGCTGTTGCAGTTTGAAAAACGCGTCATTGAAGAGATGTGTTTTATCTAGATTTAAACTGACTTGCTTATTCTGATTCACAGATTGTGCTAGGCAGAGTGTTCCAATATTTTGGTGCTAGATAAAGCGAACGATCTTCCCCCTGTGAAGGTTATAGAGATTTTTGGTATTGCGAGCTGGCCTGAGTTTTGAGAGCGCAGAGGTCTCCTTGGCTCGTAACACGTGATGAGCTCACTGAAATACAGAGGAGCTAGACCGTTTAATGCTTTATAAGTCAGGAGAATTATAAATATAATTCTATATTTTACGGGTAACCATTGTAGCAACATTAACACTGGGCTAATATGGTCGTACTTGTGGAAATCCATATTTACTAAGTTTACTAAAATATTAGATTGCTTCAGTGATATTAGTGACTGGATGATGAAAAACCTCCTGATGCTTAACTCGGACAAAACCGAATTTTTGCTTATTGACTCTAACCAAAAAATAAAGGACCCTGAATATAATCTAAATCTTAATGGACTTAAACTTTCAACCACATCAACAGTGAAAAACTTGGGTGTTATATTTGATAATAAACTTTCATTTGAAACCCATGTTAACAACGTCTGTAGAGCAGCATTTTTCCACCTCAGGAATATTGCAAAGCTGCGTCATATGCTCCCTAGGTCGGATGCAGAAAGACTCATACATGCGTTTATGACCTCGAGGCTAGATTACTGTAATGGTCTTCTGGGAGGTTCTCCTGCCAAACTAATAGATAAACTTCAGTTAGTTCAGAATGCGGCCGCTCGACTGCTGACCAGATCTAAAAAGTTCAAGTTCAAGTTCGTTTATATAGCGCTTTTCTTAGTCCCGTCCTGCCTCGCCGTCTGAACTCCAGTGATCCCGGCCCACCTCCTCTGAACTCCGGTGGTCCATGCCCACCTCCTCTGAACTCCGGTGGTCCCGGCCCACCTCCTCTGAACTCCGGTGGTCCCGGCCCACCTCCTCTGAACTCCGGTGGTCCCGGCCCACCTCCTCTGAACTCCGGTGGTCCCGCCCCACCTCCTCTGAACTCTGGAAACCCTGTTGCAGTGGCTGCCTATCGCGCTCCAGACAACGGCCCTCCCGGCCTCCAGAAGTTCGCTGAATTCGGAGCCCGCAAGAGGGGCTGGCTACTGTCACGATCCTTTGGCTCAGCTCCCTCTGGTGGCTGAGCCGAGAACCGGTAGAGGACTGTTCACAACGGCTCGTTAGCATCAGCGACACCTGTAACCAATTGCTTTTATGGTTAACAGGAGATCAATGAGGCTAACGAGGGTCAGTAAAACTTGCTGGGTTAGGAGCCATGCGTGTGTGGTTCACTTTTGTGAGGCGTTTTCATCTTCAGGTGTTTGGATCTTCTTCAGTTTTCCATTAAACTCTCAGCTTAACGAACCCTGCTGCCTTCCTCTGTCTGCAACCATAACACTATTGTCTTGAAACAAGCTAATTATTCTTTCACTTTTAATTCTAAACTAGTTCATTTATCTTACATTAAAAAAAACACGTTAAAATTCCGCTCCAACTGGTTCTGCAAGTGTCCTTGATACAAAATTACTTAAGGCTGCCCACTGCTCGCGGTTAGTTTGTGTTCACTTCACACAAACAAGGTTAAATGCAGCATAATCTTATTGTAAACTTTCTCATATTGTAAACTGTCATCCTATTGCATACTTTTTATCCTATTGCATTCTGCCAATGTAAATTGTACAGCTGCTGTAACGGTGAAATATGCCCCTTGTGGGGACGAATAAAGGACTTTCAATTCAATCATGTTGATAGTGGCCATATTGACAAACACACTCACTTTACACTTTATGAAAATGGTCGGCAGGACTGCTTTTCCGACAGTATGTCACTAGCATTTTAGAGAGAGATAGACTTTAATAATCCCACTAGGGGAAATGTTTGTATTCTACAGCAGCAAAAAAAGAAGACGTTTTTAACAGAAACGATTAAAGATAATGTAAATGACAACAGTGAAGGCAAAAATGCAAAGAGAACTGTGACTGACGTGTCGTTCCTTCTTTTCGCCTTGCCACTTTTGTCTATTTATGCTTTCATTCCCTTATTAAGAGTTGTTTTTTAACTGGCCTTGCTCGAGCTCCCCTGTTTAAACCTCTGCAAGACATGAAAAATGTAATTTATTCTTAGATTAAACATCTGGAAAACCCTGCACGAGCTTAATGTTTATTATACGTTTACCTCTTACGACAACAAATAAACTCAAAGCAAACAAAACGCACACACATTTACGCACAAGTACACAATGCATACATTTGTATGAACACACACACACTGGTGCGGTGTGATCATGCATGAGACTGGACGGCTGAGGCTCAGGCCTCGTTAAAGCCGCACAGAAAACCTGCTGTTACGGCCATCACACCGTGTTACAATCACCACGGGTGGCGTGTCACCGACAGACACAGAGCGCTTCACTCACACACACACACACACACACACTCTCAGTTACTCTCACACACTCAGCACGCTATTCAAAGGTCACGTTTGCCATGCGGGCGACGCCTGTGCCCCGTAAAAGCAGGTAATTGGCCGCATGAGATGATGTGATGGATGTGGAGCGCTTCAGTTAAGCAATTAAATATCTTAACGTTTCTGTCTGTCTGACGGAGATTATCTGAAGAAATCTGACTGCAGTTGTGAGAATGGCACGGCTTTAAACCGTTAAACCGCTCACAATAACTTGGATAAGAAACTACAGCTTTGACGTACAGATATAGTCACTAATCACAGGTTAAAAACCAGCATCATCACCAATCACAGTTAATATGTTAATAATCAACGTCACCACTAATCACAGTGACGTTAATAACAGTGTTGGGCAAGCTAGCTAAGCTACTCGCTAACCTGCAATAAATGTAGCCTTCACTACAGTGAGCCTTCAAACTACTTCAATAAATGTATAAATTCTCATTCCAAGTCAATGCTTCAGTAATCACTAAAACTGCCAATGAAACAGCAGGGATAACAATTCCACTGATCACAGTAATGTTAATAATCAACGTCACCACTAATCGCAGTAATGTTAATAATCAATGTCACCACTAATCACAGTAATGTTAATAATCAACGTCACCACTAATCACCGTAATGTGAATAATTAGCATCACCACTAATCACAGTCGGATTAATAACCAGCATCCCCACTAATCACAGTCACGTTTTTAACCAGCATTACCACTATATACAGTCACATTATTAACTAGTGTCACCACTAATCACGATAACGTTAATAATCAGCATTACTACTAATTACAGTCATGTTAATAGCTCGCATCACCACTAATTACATCTGTCATGAATGGTGGTTGCTAGAAAGCAGGTCGAGTCTCGTATGCAGTTTAGATGTTTAATGAAGTGAAGTCCGTTCGGCAGAATCAGGGTCGTAAGACAGGCACAGAATAATAATAATAATAATAATAATGAGTATTTGTAAGGCGCTTTTCACAGTTTTAACTGTCTCAAAGCGCACATGTAAATATGTAAGGGAAATGATGCTTTTTATTCAATTTGTCGTCTGGATTGTTGGTGTTGACTAAGTGGCTGCGGTTATGACAAGACAAAGACAAGACAAAGACCAGCGAGCAAGCACATACGCAACAGTGGCCAGGTAAAAAAACCTCTTTAACGAGGAAAAACCCTGGGGAGAACCCGGCTCACTGGTGCCAGTCTCCTCCGGCATTCTAACACTACACAATCAGTGCGTTGGTTGTTCCGCGTCATTTTTAATGATGATTCTGGAACGATGTTTCCCTCCTCAATGGGGAAAGAGGCGGCTCCACTGCTCCAAGCCAACAGCGTCATCAGGTCCACAGAGGTCGAGGAAGCACCACCGATGATTCCGAAGCTCTAGGAGATTCCGGTCGTACGACACTTGGCGCTCAGGAGAGGAGGGGAAAAAAAAAAAAAAATACAAGGCAATTAGAAAAATTCAAGTACTATAGATTTTGACAATTTTCTGAAGGTGCAGGTGTAATTCGGTTCCGAGCACTAACTAGGCAGCCTTTCTATACGATATATTAATATTTTCTGTAAGTTATTATAACAGGTCAATATATGCTTCGTTGAAGAGATGCGTCTTCAGTCTAGACTTAAATTGACTCACTGATTCTGAGTCTCGAATTGGACTAGGCAGAGCATTCCATAGTTTGGGTGCTAAGTATGAAAAGGATCTTCCTCCCTGGTAGATTTTAGAGATTCGCGGTATTATAAGCTGGCCGGAGTTTTGAGAGCGCAGCAGTCGTGTAGGCTCGTAGTAAGTGATGAGCTCACTGAGATATAGAGGAGCTAAACCGTTTAGTGCTTTATAAGTGATTAAGAGAATTTTAAACTGGATGCGATATTTAACAGGTAACCAGTGTAGCGACATTAACACTGGACTAATATGGCTAAATTTTTTTGTTCTGGTTAGTAATCTAGCAGCTGCATTCTGAACCAACTGAAGTTTATCTATTAGTTTAGCAGGAGAACCTCCCAGAAGACCATTACAGTAATCTAACCGTGATGTCATAAACGCATGTATCAGTTTTACTGCATCCGGTCGGGAGAGCATGTGACGCAGCTTTGAGATATTCCTGAGGTGAAAAAAGGCAGTTTTACAGACGTTGTGCACGTGACTTTCAAAAGAGAGTTTGCTATCTAAAATGACACCTAAGCTTTTCACTTTAGGTGAGGATGAGATTTCAAGCCCGTTAAGATTCATACTGTATTCGGGTGCATCAGACTTTAAGTTTGAGTCAACAAGTAATAATTCGGTTTTGTCTGAGTTCAGCATGAGAAAATTACTTGTCATCCAATCACTAATGTCGCTGAAGCAATCTAATATATTTGCAAATTTTGAGATTTCATTAGGCCGTGCCGAGATATAAATTTGTGTGTCATCTGCGTAACAGTGGAAGCTATGACCATGCTTTCTGATTATGTCCCCTAGTGGAAGCATATAAAGTGCAAATAGGATTGGGCCGAGCACTGAGCCTTGTGGAACTCCATATTTAACACTAAATCTGGGTGATGAGACTCCATTTACATGGACGAAATGAGAGCGATCAGACAGATAGGACCTAAACCATTCTAACGCGTGTCCAGAAATACCAACGTAATGATCAAGTCTATGTATTAAAATATCATGGTCAACAGTGTCGAAAGCAGCACTAAGATCTAACAGAACTAAGAGTGAGACGTTCCCTTTATCTGATGCCATTAGAAGATCGTTGGTGACTCGGATTAGTGCCGTTTCTGTGCTGTGGTGCGATCTAAAGCCGGATTGAAATTTTTCAAATCTGTCGTTCTGTTCCAGAAATTTACAGAGTTGTCCCGAAATAACTTTTTCAAGAATTTTAGATATAAATGGAAGGTTTGAAATTGGTCTATAATTAGCAATCACGTCGGCATCAAGATGTGGCTTCTTAATAAGCGGTTTTATGACGGCCTGTTTAAAGCTTGTTGCCCTATACCAACTTTTTACTTAAAGAAGTCCTACCATTAGTTACGAACCAATCTGAATTTATAAATTCGTCACTAGTTCTTGGTCACGTGCCACAAGCGTTTAAACAGGCCGTCATAAAACCGCTTATTAAGAAGCCACATCTTGATGCCGACGTGATTGCTAATTATAGACCAATTTCAAACCTAATCCATTTATATCTAAATTCTTGAAAAAGTTATTTCGGGACAACTCTGTAAATTTCTGGAACAGAACGACAGATTTGAAAAATTTCAATCCGGCTTTAGATCGCACCACAGCACAGAAACGGCACTAATCCGAGTCACCAACGATCTTCTAATGGCATCAGATAAAGGGAACGTCTCACTCTTAGTTCTGTTAGATCTTAGTGGCTGCTTTCGACACTGTTGACCATGATATTTTAATACATAGACTTGATCATTACGTTGGTATTTCTGGACACGCGTTAGAATGGTTTAGGTCCTATCTGTCTGATCGCTCTCATTTCGTCCATGTAAATGGAGTCTCATCACCCAGATTTAGTGTTAAATATGGAGTTCCACAAGGCTCAGTGCTCGGCCCAATCCTGATTTGCACTTTATATGCTTCCACTAGGGGACATAATCAGAAAGCATGGTCATAGCTTCCACTGTTACGCAGATGACACACAAATTTATATCTCGGCACGGCCTAATGAAATCTCAAAATTTGCAAATATATTAGATTGCTTCAGCGAATTAGTGATATGATGACAATAACCTTCTGATGCTTGAACTCGGACAAAACCGAATTTATTGCTTTTGACTCAAACTAAAGTCTGATGCACCTGAATAAACAGTATAATCTTAATGGGCTTGAAATCTCACCTCACCAAAGTGAAAACTTGGTGTATATTTAGATAAAACTTCTTTTGAAACACGTGACAACGTCTGTAGAAGCACTTTTTCACCTCAGGAATATTGCAAAGCTGCGTCATATGCTCCCTAGGTCGGATGCAGAAAGACTCATACATGCGTTTATGACCTCGAGGCTAGATTACTGTAATGGTCTTCTGGGAGGTTCTCCTGCAAACTAATAGATAAACTTCAGTTAGTTCAGAATGCGGCCGCTCGACTGCTGACCAGAACAAAAAAAATTAGCCATATTAGTCCAGTGTTAATGTCGCTACACTGGTTACCTGTTAATATCGCATCCAGTTTAAAATTCTCTTAATCACTTATAAAGCACTAAACGGTTTAGCTCCTCTATATCTCAGTGAGCTCATCACTTACGAGCCTACAACGACTGCTGCGCTCTCAAAACTCCGGCCAGCTTATAATACCGCGAATCTCTAAAATCTACCAGGGAGGAAGATCCTTTTCATACTTAGCACCCAAACTATGGAATGCTCTGCCTAGTCCAATTCGAGACTCAGAATCAGTGAGTCAATTTAAGTCTAGACTGAAGACGCATCTCTTCAACGAAGCATATATTGACCTGTTATAATAACTTACAGAAAATATTAATATATCGTATAGAAAGGCTGCCTAGTTAGTGCTCGGAACCGAATTACACCTGCACCTTCAGAAATTGTCAAAATCTATAGTACTTGAATTTTTCTAATTGCCTTGTTATTTTTTTTTTTTTTTCCCCTCCTCTCCTGAGCGCCAAGTGTCGTACGACCGGAATCTCCTAGAGCTTCGGAATCATCGGTGGTGCTTCCTCGACCTCTGTGGACCTGATGACGCTGTTGGCTTGGAGCAGTGGAGCCGCCTCTTTCCCCATTGAGGAGGGAAACATCGTTCCAGAATCATCATTAAAAATGACGCGGAACAACCAACGCACTGATTGTGTAGTGTTAGAATGCCGGAGGAGACTGGCACCAGTGAGCCGGGTTCTCCCCAGGGTTTTTCCTCGTTAAAGAGGTTTTTTTACCTGGCCACTGTTGCGTATGTGCTTGCTCGCTGGTCTTTGTCTTTGTCGTTGTCATAACCGCAGCCACTTAGTCAACACCAACAATCCAGACGACAAATTG
>CM051496.1:30195041-30208896 GCA_028031935.1 Paedocypris micromegethes
GGTCGAGGGCAGGTAGAGACAGGATCACAACGAGGTCACAGGCAGGAGGTCAATAAACACGGAAGTAACTAGACAACACAGAAGACAAAGGCAAAGGCAAAGGCAAGGAACGTGGCAACGGCAGGCGTAGGCAAAGCTTCGCCCCGATCTAACGGCTTGCAAGTCCTTATATAGTCCTCGTGATTGGCGGCAGGTGAATTCACTTTAGGCGCGCTCCCGCGCGCCGCGGAGAGAGAGTGCGTGCACGCGCCAGCGGCACCAGCACGCGCGCCGGCTCGGGAGACTTGCACACGGTCATCACAGAGCCCTCCCCCTATGCGCGGCTCCCGACGCGCATACGGAACATCATCCAACCCTGGCCTCCACTCCCTGAGTCCTTTGAGTCCCCCCGAAGTGTCAGGGGGCCAGGGTGGCAGAAGCGAGGGCAGAGGCGAAGACTCTGGAGCAGGCGAAGGCAGAGGCGAAGACTCTGGAGCAGGCGAAGGCAGAGGCGAAGACTCTGGAGCAGGCGAAGGCAGAGGCGAAGACTCTGGAGCAGGCGAAGGCAGAGGCGAAGACTCTGGAGCAGGCGAAGGCAGAGGCGAAGACTCTGGAGCAGGCGAAGGCAGAGGCGAAGACTCTGGAGCAGGCGAAGGCAGAGGCGAAGACTCTGGAGCAGGCGAAGGCAGAGGCGAAGACTCTGGAGCAGGCGAAGGCAGAGTTCGCGCGGCAGACACAGGTTCGTCGGCGGCAGACACAGGTTCGTCGGCGGCAGACACAGGTTCGTCGGCGGCAGACACAGGTTCGTCGGCGGCAGACACAGGTTCGTCGGCGGCAGACACAGTTCGTCGGCGGCAGACACAGGTTCGTCGGCGGCAGACACAGGTTCGTCGGCGGCAGACACAGGTTCGTCGGCGGCAGAAGCGGCAGACACTGGTTCCTCAGCGGCAGCAGCTGGTTCCTCAGCGGCAGCAGCGGCAGACACAGGTTCCTCAGCGGCAGCAGCGGCAGGCACAGGTTCGTCGGCGACAGAAGCGGCAGACACTGGTTCCTCAGCAGCAGCAGCGGCAGACACTGGTTCCTCAGCAGCAGCAGCAGACTCGAGACCCTCTGGAACGTCCACAGCCTCAGCAGACTCGAGACCCTCTGGAACGTCCACAGCCTCAGCAGACTCGAGACCCTCTGGAACGTCCACAGCCTCAGCAGACTCGAGACCCTCTGGAACGTCCACAGCCTCAGCAGACTCGAGACCCTCTGGAACGTCCACAGCCTCAGCAGACTCGAGACCCTCTGGAACGTCCACAGTCTCAGCAGACTCGAGACCCTCTGGAACGTCCACAGCCTCAGCAGACTCGAGACCCTCTGGAACGTCTTCAGAGAAGCTTGGTGGCTGAGGCAGAACGAGTTCCTCCTCAGAAAAACCTGGCGGCGGCGGCAGGAGCTGTTCCTCCTCAGAGAAACTCGGCGGCGGCGTGAGAGTTTCCTCCTCCCAAAAGCCCGGCGGCGGCGGCAGGAGCTGTTCCTCCTCAGAGAAGCTTGGTGGCTGAGGCAGGAGCTGTTCCTCCTCAGAGAAGCTTGGTGGCTGAGGCAGGAGCGGTTCCTCCTCAGAGAAGCTTGGTGGCTGAGGCAGGAGCTGTTCCTCCTCCCAAAAGCTTGGCGGCGGCGGCGGGATCAGCGGAGGCTCGGCGACATGCTCACGCTCTGCGACACCGGGTGTGCTGGGAACAGGGGACACTTGGCAAGACACAGTTGTAGGACATTTGTGTATATTCCATGGATAGCCAAAACGTCTAATAAATGAATCAATGAAGGTGCTGAATGTTATTGTCTGTAGCTCTGTGAGGCTAAAGTTCTTGCATGCCCAGTCCAAAGCCTCTCCCTTTAACAGAGACACAATAAACACAACTCTGGAACAGTCTGTTGTGTACCATGCTGGATTTGCGTTCCATATGCAAGTGCATTCAATGATAAATCCATGGCATGTTTCTCCCTCACCATCAAATTTATCAGGAAAAAACTGGTCATTTTCAGCAGAGGGTTTGACTTCACTCACCCAACCTGAACTCTCTGTGGGCTTCATGGCTGCGGAGACTCTTGGTGGCGAAGCTTTCTGTCATGAATGGTGGTTGCTAGAAAGCAGGTCGAGTCTCGTATGCAGTTTAGATGTTTAATGAAGTGAAGTCCGTTCGGCAGAATCAGGGTCGTAAGACAGGCACAGGGTCGAGGGCAGGTAGAGACAGGATCACAACGAGGTCACAGGCAGGAGGTCAATAAACACGGAAGTAACTAGACAACACAGAAGACAAAGGCAAAGGCAAAGGCAAGGAACGTGGCAACGGCAGGCGTAGGCAAAGCTTCGCCCCGATCTAACGGCTTGCAAGTCCTTATATAGTCCTCGTGATTGGCGGCAGGTGAATTCACTTTAGGCGCGCTCCCGCGCGCCGCGGAGAGAGAGTGCGTGCACGCGCCAGCGGCACCAGCACGCGCGCCGGCTCGGGAGACTTGCACACGGTCATCACAACATCATGTTAACGTCATGTTATAAACCAGCAATACTACTCATTCAAATCAGAAATTCTTTATTCATCCCCTTGGGGGAAATTCTTTTTTGTTTCTTGCTCTCAAAAACAACCCTTGATTGACAAACATTAATTGAAAATATAAGTTAGAAAGAAAAGAAAGAAAAAACATATAAATACACACACATATACATCCCTACTCGCCACCTTATGGAGGTAGAGGGGTTTGCGTGCCCCAGTGATCCTTGGAGCTATGTTGTCGGGGGACTTAGGGCCCTGGTAGGGTCACCCATGGCAAACAGGAACTAGGTGAGGGGGCCAGACGAAGCGCGGCTCAAAAACTCTTATGAAAGGCAACATTAAGTTTCCCTTGCCAGGACGCGGGTCACTCTGGAGCCAGGCCCGGGGGTGGGGTATGAGAGCGAGCGTCTGGTGGCCGAGCTTTCACTCATTGGGGCTCGGCCGGGCCTAGCCCGAACAAGGGACATGGGTCGCTCCTCCAGTGGGCTCACCACCTGCAGGAGAGGCCATAGGGGTCAGGTGAAGGAGGAGTTGGGTGGCAGCCGATGTCGGGGACCCTGGCAGTCCGACCCTCGGCTACATAGACTGGCTCTAGGGACGTGGAACGTCACTACTCTGGTGGGGAAGGAGCCTGAGTTGGTGCACAAGGTGGAGAGTTTCCGACTAGATATAGTTGGACTCGCCTCGACGCATAGCTTGGGCTCTGGAACCAGCTTTCTTGACAGGGGTTGGACCCTGTTCTATTCTGCAGTTGAACCGGGTGAGAGGCGCCGGGCCGGTGTGGGCATACTTATTGCCCCCCAGCTCGGCTCCTGTGTGTTGGGGTTCTCCCCGGGGGACGAAATGGGGGCTTCTCTCAGGTTCCGGAGGAGGTGGGGGACATTGAGTCAGAATGGACTCTGTTCCGCACTTCCATTGTCGAAGCTGCAGGCCGGAGCTGTGGTCCCAAGGTCATCGGTGCCTGTCGGGGCGGCAATCCCCAAACCCGCTGGTGGACACTAGTGGTGAGGGATGCCGTCAAGTTGAAGGAGTCTTACCGGGCCTTTTTGGATTGTGGGACGCCTGAGGCAGATGACAGGTATCGGTGGGCGAAGCGAAACGCATCTTCGGTGGACGCTGTGGCAAAGACCCGGGTTTGGGAGGAGTTCGCCGAGACCATGGAGAACGACTTTGAGACAGCTGTGTGCCATCAACACCGTTTACGGTAGAGATGGGGTGCTGCTGACCTCAACTCAGGACGTTGTGGATCGGTGGGGGGAGTACTTTGAAGACCTCCTCAATCCCACCAACACGTGTTCCGAGGAGGAAGCAGAGCCTCTGGAATCGGGGATGGGTGCTCCTTTCTCTGGGGCAGAGGTTGCCGAGGTAGTTAAAAAGCTCCGCGGCAGCCGGGCCCCGGGGTAGATGAGATCCGCCCAGATCTCCTTAAGGCTCTGGATGGTGTTGGGCTGTCCTGGTTGACAGGCCTTTACACCATCGTGTGGTCATCGGTGACAGTGCCTCTGGATTGGCAGACTGGGGTGGTTCCTCTTTACTAAAAGGGGGACCGGAGGGTGTGTTCCAACTACAGGGGGATCACACTCCTCAGCCTCCCTGGCAAAGTCTACTCAGGGGTGCTGGAGAGGAGAGTTCGTCTGATTGTCGAGTCTCGGATTGAGGAGGAGCAATGTGGTTTCCGTCCCGGACGTGGAACTACGGACCAGCTCTATACCCATTTTAGGATCCTGGAGGGATCATGGGAGTTTGCCCAACCAGTCTACATGTGTGTCTCCACGTGGACTTGGAGAAGGCATTCAACCGTGTCCCTCGGGGACTCCTGTGGGGGGTGCTCCGGGAATATGGAGTACCAGAGCCCTTGTTACGGGCTGTCCGGTCTCTGTATGACCGTTGTCAGAGCTTGGTTCGTATTGCAAGTAGCAAGTCATTGTCCTACTGGAAGAAGACCCAGGGGCAAGACTCAGGACCCGCTGGAGAGACTGTCGACTGGCTGGCCAGGGAACGCCTCGGAATTCTTCCGGAAGAGCTGGAGATGTAGCTGGGTCAAGGGAAGTCTCGGCCTCCTTACTGAGGCTGTGGCCCCGCGACCCGGCCCCGGATAAGAGGCAGAAGACGGTATGGTACGGTACAACATATACACATACATATGCACTCACTGTATAAGCATGTACGTACACAAAAACGTCTAGTACACAGTCACCCAGTGCATTTAGTGCATCTAGATACAATCCTAACAATAATAATAAAAATAATAATAATATTATCAGCTCTATTAAAACCAATAACAACAACAATATCGATAATAAAATGCTAAAAGTAATAACAGACACAACATAGAAACGGTATCACAATCTCATAAGCCTAGCCATAGAAACCGGTCATTAGACAAAGAAAAAATGGTGCTTAATCATATTAAACAGACCAAGACTTATACAAACAAATATTTAAAGCTAGGTCTCTTAAACATTAGATCTTAGCACAAAAATCTCTTATCATAAACGAAATGATTTTGGATAATAAGCTTGATGTTTTAGCGCTCACAGAGACATGGCTAAAGCCAGACACCTACACTAGCCTAAATGAATCAACTCCACCTAATTTCTCTTACGAACATGAGGCACGATTAACCTCCAGAGGTGGAGGCGTCGCAACCATCTATAATAATAATTTCAAGATGAATAGGAAATCAAACTTTAAATTCTGCTCTTTTGAACTGTTAGTACTACATATGGAGCCAGATATAAATCGGGAATCAATACTTATTGTGACAGTGTACAGACCGCCAAAGCACAATACTGACTTTTTAAATGAATTTGGGCAACTACTAGCAGAACTCATCATTAGAGCAGATAAAGTGATTATACTCGGCGACTTTAACATTCACCTAGATAATGTTAGTGACTCTCTAACTCGCTCTTTTTATGATATTCTAAATTCCACCGGCTTTAAGCAAAACGTTATTGGCTCCACTCATAAGTTTAACCATACATTAGATTTGATTCTTTCATACGGTATCGTAGTTCATGATGTAGATATTGTTTCGGTGAGTGACTGCATTTCTGATCACTCTCTAGTTTCCTGCTTAATAAATATAGACATCCCAGCTGTGATCTCACCGCAATATCGCTCTTGTAGACTCATTAATTCCAGCACAAAAGATAATTTTATTAAACGTCTTCCTGATCTTACCATTTATACCCCTGAAAGAACAGAAGAGCTTGAGAATTTGACTGCAGCCTTAAATCTAACTTTGTCAAGTACCCTTGACTCTATTGCCCCTCTTAGGGAAAAGAGACTAAACACAAAAAACAAAGTGTTATGGTACACTAATGACCTAAAAGCCTTAAAATTATCAAGTAGAAAGTTAGAAAGGAAATGGAGAAAAACTAAACTCGACGTTTTTCGCAGTGCCTGGAATGACAGTATAATCGCATATAAACAGGCCCTAATATCCACACGATCTACATATTTTAGTAAACTTATCTCTGCAAATCAAAATAATCCTCGTTATCTGTTTAAAACCGTAGCTCAGTAACAAAGAATCCCCCCACAGCTCACTAGTGTCGACTTTATCAACTTCTTTAATGACAAAATTACTAATATCAGAATGAAAATTGTATCCACAAATACTAGCCCACAACTGGTTATACCGGAAATAAACCCACCCGCTGTCAAGCTTAGCACTTTCAAACAGGTCAGCCCTGATGAGCTCACTGAGATTATAGCTAAGACCAAGACGACCTCCTGCTTACTTGACCCTATACCAACTTTTTTACTTAAAGAAGTCCTACCATTAGTTAACGAACCAATCTTGAATATTATAAATTCGTCACTAGTTCTTGGTCACGTGCCACAAGCGTTTAAACAGGCCGTCATAAAACCGCTTATTAAGAAGCCACATCTTGATGCCGACGTGATTGCTAATTATAGACCAATTTCAAACCTTCCATTTATATCTAAAATTCTTGAAAAAGTTATTTCGGGACAACTCTGTAAATTTCTGGAACAGAACGACAGATTTGAAAAATTTCAATCCGGCTTTAGATCGCACCACAGCACAGAAACGGCACTAATCCGAGTCACCAACGATCTTCTAATGGCATCAGATAAAGGGAACGTCTCACTCTTAGTTCTGTTAGATCTTAGTGCTGCTTTCGACACTGTTGACCATGATATTTTAATACATAGACTTGATCATTACGTTGGTATTTCTGGACACGCGTTAGAATGGTTTAGGTCCTATCTGTCTGATCGCTCTCATTTCGTCCATGTAAATGGAGTCTCATCACCCAGATTTAGTGTTAAATATGGAGTTCCACAAGGCTCAGTGCTCGGCCCAATCCTATTTGCACTTTATATGCTTCCACTAGGGGACATAATCAGAAAGCATGGTCATAGCTTCCACTGTTACGCAGATGACACACAAATTTATATCTCGGCACGGCCTAATGAAATCTCAAAATTTGCAAATATATTAGATTGCTTCAGCGACATTAGTGATTGGATGACAAGTAATTTTCTCATGCTGAACTCAGACAAAACCGAATTATTACTTGTTGACTCAAACTTAAAGTCTGATGCACCCGAATACAGTATGAATCTTAACGGGCTTGAAATCTCATCCTCACCTAAAGTGAAAAGCTTAGGTGTCATTTTAGATAGCAAACTCTCTTTTGAAAGTCACGTGCACAACGTCTGTAAAACTGCCTTTTTCACCTCAGGAATATCTCAAAGCTGCGTCACATGCTCTCCCGACCGGATGCAGTAAAACTGATACATGCGTTTATGACATCACGGTTAGATTACTGTAATGGTCTTCTGGGAGGTTCTCCTGCTAAACTAATAGATAAACTTCAGTTGGTTCAGAATGCAGCTGCTAGATTACTAACCAGAACAAAAAAATTTAGCCATATTAGTCCAGTGTTAATGTCGCTACACTGGTTACCTGTTAAATATCGCATCCAGTTTAAAATTCTCTTAATCACTTATAAAGCACTAAACGGTTTAGCTCCTCTATATCTCAGTGAGCTCATCACTTACTACGAGCCTACACGACTGCTGCGCTCTCAAAACTCCGGCCAGCTTATAATACCGCGAATCTCTAAAATCTACCAGGGAGGAAGATCCTTTTCATACTTAGCACCCAAACTATGGAATGCTCTGCCTAGTCCAATTCGAGACTCAGAATCAGTGAGTCAATTTAAGTCTAGACTGAAGACGCATCTCTTCAACGAAGCATATATTGACCTGTTATAATAACTTACAGAAAATATTAATATATCGTATAGAAAGGCTGCCTAGTTAGTGCTCGGAACCGAATTACACCTGCACCTTCAGAAAATTGTCAAAATCTATAGTACTTGAATTTTTCTAATTGCCTTGTATTTTTTTTTTTTTTTTCCCCTCCTCTCCTGAGCGCCAAGTGTCGTACGACCGGAATCTCCTAGAGCTTCGGAATCATCGGTGGTGCTTCCTCGACCTCTGTGGACCTGATGACGCTGTTGGCTTGGAGCAGTGGAGCCGCCTCTTTCCCCATTGAGGAGGGAAACATCGTTCCAGAATCATCATTAAAAATGACGCGGAACAACCAACGCACTGATTGTGTAGTGTTAGAATGCCGGAGGAGACTGGCACCAGTGAGCCGGGTTCTCCCCAGGGTTTTTCCTCGTTAAAGAGGTTTTTTTACCTGGCCACTGTTGCGTATGTGCTTGCTCGCTGGTCTTTGTCTTTGTCTTGTCATAACCGCAGCCACTTAGTCAACACCAACAATCCAGACGACAAATTGAATAAAAAGCATCATTTCCCTTACATATTTACATGTGCGCTTTGAGACAGTTAAAACTGTGAAAAGCGCCTTACAAATACTCATTATTAAATAAAAAGCATCATTTCCCTTACATATTTACATGTGCGCTTTGAGACAGTTAAAACTGTGAAAAGCGCCTTACAAATACTCATTATTATTATTATTATTATATTATTACAGTACAAACGTCACAATACAGTCATGTACATAACCAGCATCACCACTAATCACAATCACGTTAATAACCAGCATTACTACTAATCAGTTACATTAATAACCAGCATTACCACTAATCAGTTACATTAATAACCAGCATCACCATTAATCACAGTTACATTAATAGCCAGAATCACCACTTATTACAGACACGTTAATAACCAGCGGCACCGCTAATAAGAGTCACGTTGATAACAGCATTACAGTCTAATAATAAAAAAAAACAATAATAAAAAGCGTCACTGACAATCAGTCATAATAATAACCAGCGTCACCTTTAACCACCATTAATCAGTCACAGTAATAACCAGCATCACAACTAATTACAGTCATGTTAATAACCATTGTCACCACTAATCAAAATCACGCAACTAATCAGTATCCTTATTATTACCAGTATGATTGTAAATCACAAAATGTCACAGTTTTTCAGTCATATTGACTAAACTTGACCAGCATAAAAGTTAATTACTGTCAGTCATGGTATTTTATCGAATCACAGTCTCATAAACAAATCAACCGTTACCATTATTAACAGTCACATTAACCATTGCTCTTCCAAAAGGTGAGGGACATTTAATATAATGTATTACATATTTATGCAATATAAAAAAATGCAAAATCTGTTGAAAACAACGTTTGCTTGACATTTTGCTTGATGCTTATTTGATCCACCTTTTGGTGAAAACACATTCCCGTCCAACCAGACACTGAAACAGGAAGCTCTCCACCTCTGAAGGCCTCGTCTTGCTCTCTGTTCCTCACCGTTTTCACTCCTAAATAATAGAAGAGCCGTGTGTCTTCTGCATCCACTTCATCACGCTCAGTTTCACTGGAAAAGCAGGTCTGAAGTGAACTAACATCACCCGTGCCAACACAATTACTTCTCATCCCGTCGTATCGATCTCCGCAGCCCTTCAATTACAATCGTCGCTGGTATGAATGTTTGTAGCCATTAGAGCAGCTCTTTGTTGTGTTACCGACAGCAATTAAATCAAGCCGATGGGCTTTTTCCAGAAACTTCCATGTGGAACCGCTGGCAGAATCAGGACACGCTCGGCTTGACGTCCGGCTGCTCCGTCTCGCTCCTGCTCCATGGAGAATTTCCTCCATAAAAAAAAAATGACAGCCGTCCGGTGAATTGTTTCAATGTTTTAAAAGAAACTTCTGCATCTTCTGACAAGAAGGAAAGAGTCTTTTTATTAGTAAGACATATAAAAAAATATAAAAGCACCGTTGTTCTTCAGACAAAATTGGTCGTCTCCATGCAAGACCCTAACCCTGACAAGACGCGTTTCGGCCCTTCACTTCACAGCCTCAGCTCCACAAAACCAAAAAAAAAAAATAAAAAAAATGTCAGACTCCAAAAAGATGTAGAGCAAATACAATTACAGTCACACCTTGAGTCCAGGATTCACTTATGCATGGAACAGCAGAGTTTCTAAATTAATGTTAAACATCTTAACAATTACTTGATTATTAGATTATTATATTATCAATTATTGCAAAAAAAATTAAAAAGACAGACACTTAGGAGAAAAGTAGGAGCATGTACATCATTTCCTACAGCTTGGATTACTTCAGCGGTGTAAAGTACTTAAGTAAATGAACTTTGTTACCAAGTATTTTTGGCTACTTTGATACTTTTTTTAGTATTAAAAATACAAGCAAATTTACTCCCTACTTGACTAAAATGTCTACTTGTAAATTTCTCATTGTTGGGACAAATAAATCTTCTTCTTCTTCTTCTTCCACTTTTGTGATTGAGTATGTCTCTTTGCACCACTACATTTGAATGGACACTTATCGTTACTCGTTACATTCTGATTGTGTGCAAAGAGTCGGCGTCTTTTTTAATCGCGATTCTTTCTTGGGTGGACGAGGTGATATCACCATCTGCAGGATGCTGAAGGTATGCCATTTATGGGCTAAATCACATGAACGCCAAATAACGGTTGCACTTTTTTGCACATTTGATTTTGACTGAGACTGACTTTTTTAATCTTTTTGTATTAATTTAGTAAATTAATACTCGAGGGCGTGAGTGTGACACATATTAGGAAATAAACCTCATAAATAAAACGTTTCTTGCGTTTCACATTTCTAGGTAATTTCTGAGCCTAAATTCAGTTGGAGTAAAATACTCAAGTTCTTTTAAAATTGGATACGTCATGACTCAAGCCTTCTTGGAATTGGTGACTTGTAATGGAGTAATTTTAACAGCAAGGTATTCGTACTTTTACTCAAGTATGGCATGGAGTGGTGGTGAGAAGGTTGGACAGTGGTCTTCAACTCTTCAGCGTTGTTGGGTCTGGTCCATCGCATTATCCTCTTCAAAAAAAACCGGTAGACTTTTAATAGAGTTAACGCCAGGAGAGTTTTCAGGCCCATTAAGAGACACCATGACCCTTCGACCTGGTACCCATCGCTCACCACTGCGCAGATGCCAAGTTCTGTTGGAAAGTGTGCATCACCCTTAATCTAGTCCAAGGGTGGCCAACCCGTATGTATGTATGTATGCACATGAGTATGATGTGGCTCTTTGTAGCTCTAACACAGAAAAAGAAGTGGCTCTTAGTGTCTGACTGGTTGGCCACCTCTGATCTAGTCAGAAGGAAGCATTCAATCTTCTTAGACTACCTGGTATACAGCTATGCTGACCTTCGACCTGCAGTCCAGCACAAGTAGTTGTCACCCCAAACCATCACTGACTGTAGAAACTACTGGATCTCAGCTGAGGCGATTATTCACTAAACAATCGCAATCTCGATTCTCCCCCTTCACGATATGAATCCTGCATTTATACCCTTCTGCCAAACTCTGATCTACGGCGAGCGGTTTCTCTCAGACAGCTTGTCCGCTTGCCGCGCATCGAGCGAAACTCAGCTGTGTGCGATCATTTAAATATCATAAAGGAAAGATGATCTTGCATCACTTCTGTCGCATTTTGGCGATATGATGACACATGCACGCGCACTAATTACCTGCACTAGAACAGTGGATGTGAGTGGAGTGGCAGTCAATTTTAAAAAAACTAAGAATAAACCGGGAGAATAAGTGATTAAACAAAACAGTCAAGTAAGTCTAATATCAACGACATTTTACTACCTGAAAAAGGATTCTTTTTTCTGAAGTGTGTGTGTGCTCACAGCGGTTTAAAACCAGAAGATGACACTCAGCAAATCACATACAGCAAACATACACAGTTGTGGACAAAATGATTAACCCCCCCCGTACAAAACAATTATTTTTGAAAAGTTTTTCAAAAGTGCTTTTAAACAGAGCTAATCATTTTGTACTCAACTGTACTTAATACTGTACCTTGGAATTTTTACTTTTATTATATTTAAGGGGACTTTTTTCCTTTACAACTTTACTTTTACATTGTATGTTTCATTCAATTTTTTTAATTTTAAAGCAAAGAGTAATTTGTGTTATTATATTGCTGTTTGACCACCTGATTTTCATGGTTAAATATTTAAAATAATAAAATATCCAGAAAGAATTGTGAAAAGAATCGTGATCTTTATTCTAAGCATGTGTAATGCTCTTGTGTAGAAAAAACCTTTAAACCACGTAGCATCACTTCTTGACATTGCACGAGGAAGATGTAGAGGAAGCTTAGGGAATCTCACTGGCCTTTTTTAACAGGTTTTGTTTCACAGTCTCTTTCAGGGTGTGTTTATCCCAATTGCTTTTATGATTTGTTTATCCTGCTGTTTTCTCCCTTCACATAAACAAAAAAAAACTTTTGTGTCTTGCCCTCAAGGTGTCAAAACTGTGTTGTGAACAACGGTCAAATCTCCACCATGATGGTGTGGCCTATAACTGGACTGACGGACATGTTGAAGGCATTTGCCTTCAGACTGACAGATTAGGAGTGTAGCACATAGTGTCACCAAACCTTTTCGGATTTTATGAACTACTGAAATTGGGATTTTTAGTTATAAACCTTAAAATTAAGCAATAGAGACCATATGAAATATTTGTCTGCAATGAACAAATTTAATCTAAAACTTTAAACGACTAAAATAAATAACTAGAGAAAAAACGTTTTCATACAAACACATCATACTTTCAACGTTTTGATGATATTTCAATTATTAGACCAGCTGCCAGAACCTACATTTTTAAACTTGTGTGTGTGTGTGAGCGCGTGTGTGTGTGAGTGAATACAGTACATTGGAAACTTAAGAGTTTCAAATCATACAAGGCAATTTAAAAAAAGTATTATTATTATTATTATTATTATTATTATTATTATAATTATAAACCTCTCTGGGTTCTAGTAGATCATTGATTAGCAAAACAAAATTAAATGTTACAATTGAATACATACAAAGAAAAACAAAAAACTAAATCAAGACAAAACATTTTGAGAAAATTCAGCTTGAAGTCTGCTTGACATTCATATGGCAACTAATTATTTTCATCGACATTTGGATCTGTGTAATTATTAGCTATATAAACAATGTCTTAGATGCAAAATGTCCCAGAAGTATTGAGGGTAAGAGACTCTTCAGTGTGTGAAAAAATGTGTAAAGAATCGTGGAATAATACATGTCAAAAGCTTTTTAAATCCCATCATCTACTGCGGGTAACCATGAAAGGATTCCAAGAAACCAGAGAAATCTTTGCGTAAGGGACAAGGGCAAAGACAGCACCGCATCACTCATCGGCCGGACGTGTCATTGACGTATCTGAATGGACCAGGAATAATTTAAGAACCACTCACGATAAACACCATCGGCTGTGCGACCCACAGACGCCAACGCAAGCTCCGTCACGCAAAGATTGAAGCGTCGTCATATCGTGACAGCCAAGATTCTAAAAGGATCCATTCCAAACACTGTAGTCTCTATTTATCGACTATTCCAGAGTCAGACGAGTGCAAGTTTGAGATTCCTGTCGACAATAATGGAAATGATCAGAAATGGTGTTATTAAACTTAGTCACTGAATAACACTCCTAAATCAGTAATCCACAAATTAACTCACTTCCTCACTCACTCATCCACATGCTCCTCCACACACACTTGAAAGGAGAAAGTGCTTAACCAAATCAACACTGACCTCTTTCTGTCAGGAGAGGAATTACAGGCCAGAGAAATCCTCTACAAAGAGACACAAGGAGAGAAATGACAGACAGAGAGTGAAAGAGAGAGAGAGAGCGTGCGAGAAAAGACAGGAGAGACAGAAAAGACAGATGGAGGGAGAGAGAAAGAGATAGATAGATAGATAGATAGATAGATAGATAGATAGATAGATAGATAGATAGATAGATAGATAGATAGATAGATAGATAGATAGATAGATAG
>CM051496.1:30208901-30280537 GCA_028031935.1 Paedocypris micromegethes
AGAGCAAACAAGAGATAAACAAAAGGGTGACAGTCAGTGAGAGAGAGGAAAGAGAGAGAGAGAGATAGAAACAGAGAGAGAGAGAGGAAAGAGAGAGAGAGATAGAAACAGAGAGAGAGAGAAGGAGATGGAGAGAGAGAGAGTAACTACAATGTACAGACGACCCGTTCTTCTCTCGACTAGCTCCGGCCCTTTCGGAGTTTGTGGCCGTATCGGAACATGATGTGAGGAGCAGACGTGATAAAAGCGAAGCGGTCACTCACTAGCACGGCTGACCTCAGGTGAGCGCATCACAGCAGCGCCAGGCCTGTCACAGCCCATTATCTTCCTGCTCTGACAGCGTGTCACCGCCCGTGTTCGGCGCCGTGTTGATATTTGTTGTGGGCTTCCTCCTCTGTTCCTGTGAAGGGAAACACGGGCCTGTCACAGATATCAGAGAGAAGCCTGAGACGAGGCCGGACACATCCCGACCAGCACGCCGACTGCCGCTTTATCACCGCCTGTTTGTTCTCACGCCACTTCACCACTTCATCACTTCATCACACTTAGGAGCATCGTTAGGACCACTGAGAAGGAATCTACTGCGACGTGGTGAAGAACTGAGAGTTCCTGAAAGAACGGCATTGATGAGGTCAAAGGAAGTAGAAAGGTTCTCTGTATTATGAAAGACAGAGATGCACCAAAGCATATTCATTTTCACAGACCATTTAAACAAATAGACCTGATGACCAATTCTAACACATAGACAAACAGATAAACAAAGACAGACAGAGAGAGAGAGAGAGAGAGAGAGAGAGAGAGAGAGAGAGAGAGAGACAGAGAGACAGACAGACACAGAGGAAAAATACAGAGAGAGATAGAGACGGAAACACAGAGATGGATGCATGATGGATGAATAGATAGATAGATAGATAGATAGATAGATAGATAGATAGATAGATAGATAGATAGATAGATAGAGATATGGAGAAAGAGATAGAGAAGGTGTGTGTGTGAAAAAAGATTGAGAAAAAAAGAGTGAGAAAGATTGGAATGGTAGGGAGAAAGAAGAAAAACTTAAACGAAAATAAGAGGTAGAAGACAATGAGAAAGAAGTGAATGCAAAAAAAAGAGAGAAAGAAAGAGAAAGTGAGAGGGAGAGAAAGAGTGAGAAATCATGTGAGAAAGGAAGAGAACAAGAAAGCAGAAGTGAGAAAGAGAGAGATGGACAGACAGAGAGAAAATGAGAGACCGAATAGCCTTTTTTTAGAGCGGAAATTACTTTTTTCCAAAAATACGTAAATATAAATATATATGAAACTGATCTAAGAGAAAAAGAGAAGAGTAAGAAGACGAGGATTCGTGCGTCCTCGTGCGTCACATGGTTAAACAGATCTGTGTCCTGATCCACTTGAACATCAGCCGCAGACAAACTGCAGATTACCAGATTATTCAGACGGACATCCCGGAAGGATTGAGGAGAGAAGGAAAGATTTCTCAGATATTCCATCACGCTATTGTAGTTGACAATAACTGGGAAAGGCGTGTTGGGATTCCGTCAGTGGTGGCGATTGGCGAGTGTCAGTGTTCGCTTTGCAGAGCATCAGATCATCAGCTAAGCTGTTTATGCTGCTCATCCCGCCAGTGTAAACACAGCAGCCGCTTTTAACTCTGTCGCTCCGACACCACACACTCCGTCACTGGATCAGCTTAAACTTTACACAGTGTGCAGCACAGAGATAACACTACTGCGCTCTCCAGTGCCCTGACTGTGTGTGTGTGTATGAAGAGAGGAGAGAGAGAGAGAGAGAGAGAGAGAGAGAGAGAGAGATATCAATACTGAACTCTCTAGTGCCCTCTGAGAGAGAGAGAGACAAAAGAAGGGGGGGGGGGGGGGTAGAGAGAGAGGAAGAGAGGGGTGGGGGGCAGAGGAGAGAAAGAGCGAGAGAGAGAGAGAGAGAGAGAGAGAGAGAGAAAGACAGTAATAGTGAAAGGGGGAACAGAGATGTAGAGGGTGGTTGAGAGTGAGGGAGAGACCTAGAGCGAGAAAACAAGAGGGAGAGAGAGGGGGAGTGAGATAGAGAAAGACAGAGAAAGTGGGAGGAAAGAGGAAGAAAGAGAGAGATAGACGGAGAGAGGATGAGAGCGATAGAGACACAAAAAGGGGTGAAGAGAAAAAGAAAGAAAGATTGAGATAGGGAGAGAAAGACAGAGTGAGAGAGAGAGAAAGAAAGAGAGAGAACAATAGCTTGGAAAAAGAGAAAATAGTACAAGCAAAAAAGACAGAAGTGTGCGTGAGAGAGATATGGAAAAAGAAAGTAATTTAAAAGGTAAAAGAGAGAGAAGGGGAGAGAAAATAGCTCTGACAGAAAAAGAGGAAATTAGAATGAGACATAAAGAGAGAATTGTGCGTGCGAGAGAACTAAGAAAAAGGAGAGAATTCAGACAATAAAAAAAAAGTGAATGCAGAGAGAGACAGAGAGAGAGAGAGAGAAGAAAATGAGAAACAGAGGGGGTTTCTAGAGAACGCTAGAAAGAAAAAGAGAATACGCAAGAAGACAAAAAGCAAAAAAGGGAATGCAATCGAGACAAGAAAAAAGAAAAAGTGAGAGGGAGTAAAAGAGAAAACGACAGACATCAACGGATTAAAAGCGAGACAAATGGTAGAGCAAATGGTGGTGTAAAGTGACAGTGAGGCAGAAAAGAAAAACAGAACAAGAAGAGAGAAGAGATGAGTGCGTAACAGGTGTCGTGATGTGAGCTCATCGGATCTGACAAATCGAGGCGTTCGTCATCATCATCATGACGGTCCATGACGCCGTCCATCACCCAACACAAACCCAACGCCGAAAATCAATTGTCCTAGACGAGACATTGCACGTGAAATCAGATCATTCAGTAGAGGTCAAACATCAGCTCCAGGTTTTCCCATGATGCTCATCACCCAAACCGCCCCATCATGCGCGAATCAGATCCGTCTGAGATGAAACAGAGAAAGCCATTCCTCAGGAGTGCCAGAGCCCGAGCAGGAGGATCAAGTGGAGTTTAACCGTGTTGGACACATCGCCGTTTAAAGATTTAAAGGTGTTAGTGGAGAAATTAGACACAAGGCCGTGGAACTACGACAGCACATGCCAGCCGTCACGCTATCACCGCCGCTGACAGTCACGCGCCAGGCCTGCGACCTTTCACACGTCCCTCATGAATATTCGAATGAGTCGCAGTGCGTCTGGATACACGGCGGAGCTTGACACGAGCAGGAGCAGACGTCACCAGGATGTGGAGAAGCACCCGCATACCCGACCAGGCTTTAATTGGCAGAGCAGCTGTTGTCACGGACATAATGAGGTGATGTGACGGCGAGGACGAGACTGATGGTTTAAAGCCAAGGAAGTGCGTTCACATCAGCGTTCACCGTCCAACCCGTCCAATCAGGGTTGAGTGAGAACTTACATGATGCAAACAGCACGATGAACTTCAATAGACCTGGCGACGTAGTTCATTATCTCAAAAGTTTGTCAGATCCAGGCGCGCTCGTGTGCAGAACAGGATCCACTCAAACATCGACATTTGTAGAGACAGGACCAGTGACGGTTCCGTTCTAATTGAGTCTGTTATCACTGGGCTTTACCGCAGACTTCACACAAATAAATGCTACATTTTATTTGAGTAAAACAGCTCTTCAAATCCCTTTGTAATCTAGCTCAAGTTCAATTTATTTATTTAGCGCTTTTCTTAGTCGGTGTTCAGACCAGAAGAGCAAAAAAAGCAAGAAGAGCAAGCTAGATTGAAACAATGGCTAGGAAAACGAAACCTCTCTGGCGTGGTGAGAGGAAAAAACCTAAGGAGAACCCAACTCCTCTGGCATGCTAACATTACAAAGTCATTGTTGAAGATGGTTCCGGATGTTGTGTCCTGTGGGGCGTAACAAACAACGTCATCGCCATCCTGATGATATTGACAGTCCTCCAAGCGACGTTATCTCCGTTCCGATGGTATCGACACTCCTTTGGCAGGGATGAGGATCACTCAGGACCTCGGCAGGAGAGTGAAATGAGCAGGAACAAAAGCTATTAGCACTTTGAAGGGCTCTAAGACTCTAAGAATAATAATAGTAGTGATGCTTTGGTGCAGGTGAGGTTCGGTTCCGGACTTCTACCTTATGCAGCCTTCCTATTCGTTAATATTAATCATGGAACATGTTATTATTACAGTTATAAATATGCTTCATTGAAGAGTTGTGTTTTCTGAGTGTTTAAACTGACTAACTGATTCGGACTCACGGATCGTGCTAGGCAGATCAATAGCAGAATCTCTCACTGTGATGCAAATCTCCCGTTCCACTACATCCTAAGGCATCTCCTGGACTGACATCTGGAGACGATGGAACATTTGAGGACAGTGACTCATGTCATGTTTCAGAAACCAGATGATTCACACTTTACGACCGGGAGCATTATCCTGCAGGACGTAGCCGTCAGAAGATGCTGCACTCTGTCATAAAGGGACAGACATGGTCATCAACAATACTCGTCGACTGTGGCATGGACACAAGGCAGGAGAATCCATGTTTTCATGTCGTGGAGGCCACATTCTGACTCCACCATCCAAATGTCGCTGCAGAATTCCCACTGCGATGTGAATTCACATTCTAAAGCGGCTACTGGACTGAGATCTGGAACGATGGAACATTTGAGGACAGTAACTCAGGGCATGTTCCAGAACCAGTCTGAGATGATTCCCGCTTTATGACCTGGAGCATTATCCTGCAGGAAGTAGGCATCAGAAGGTGCTGCACAGTGTCATAAAGAGAAGGACATGGTCAGCAACTCAGGTCGACCGGGATGCTGACACTTAGTTGGTACTAATGGACCCAAAGTGTGTCACGAAAATCTCCCCCACACCATCACACCACCAGCCTGAACCGCAGGTGGAACCATGCTTTCGTGTTGATGATGCCACATTCCGACTCGACCATCTGAACGTCCCAGGAGAAATCCAGACTCATCAGACCAGACAAAACTTTTCAATCTTCTCTTATCCAGTTTTGTTGAGTCGGTGTGGTCTTCTGCTGCCACAGCTCATCCTCCTCAAAGTTTGAGTGTTGTGTGTCAGAGAAGCTCTTCTGCACCTCGGTTGTGGCAACTCTTTGGAGTTACTTTCAGCTGGAACCAGTCTGGTCATGGGTTAGGGTTAGGTCATCTCTGGTCATCTCTGACCTCAACAAGGCGTTTGCTCCACAGAACTGCCCCTCACTGGATATGTTCTCAATGCTTCCAAAAAGGCTTTCTGCTGAAGACTGTGACTCTTGTGTGTGTGTGTGTCAAAAGGGAACGACCACAGAGAACAGGTTTCCGCAAAACCTTACTACACTGAGACGAAATAAAAAAGCTTTATATTAAGTGTTGGGAAAGCTACTTATAAAATGTAGTAAGCTAAGCTACTCACTACCCTGCAATAAATGTAACTTCACTACACTGTAGTAAGCTACGACAACATGGCCAAAGTAGCTTAACTACATTCAAACTACTTCAATAAATTTATAGATTGACCTTCATTCCAAGTCACTGCTTCAGTAATCACTAAAACTGCCAATGAAACAGCAGGTAATTTAATTATTTACTGTATTTAATAACTTCAAACAGTTTAAATAAATTGTATCAAATATGACAAAAAAAACAAACAAAAACACAATTCCATCCACACAATTAAACAGTTGTAAATGGAAACACTTCAATTCGGTATAAATATGTATATAAAATGGATTGCATTTTTGGATGGCATTTTATATTTTTACCGACACTGGAAAGTGTAAAGGAAATTTGAGATATTTCTATTACTTTTAAAACATTCAAATTAACCATAAAGCACTCAAATTCAGATTGTCATAAATACACTGTATTTAATCCAGAATTTCTTAACTCCTCCGTGTATTGACTCATGATATTATTTCTGAAAATCAATAACTCAACATAACTTTTAATTTAACAATCGAAAGTTCGCTTGCCCTCTCTCCTCCAGCCAGAGGGCATTAATGGGCGATTCTTACATGGCTACGCGTGTGCCTGGTCGTGCTTGTTGAACTTTATAGTCGCCACTTTCACTGAAACGCGGCCAGATGCTGCTTCTTTTTTGCTTTCGCTCCTATTATTTCCGCGCTTCGTTCAGGCTCGCAGTTTGCGGAGTTTCTGGCACCGCCCTCTTCATTCGCATAATGGTCGAGAGTTTATTCTGTCCTCACACGTGATTGGTCGAAACGTGCGCCCATCAAAAATGTCTCAACAGATCTGACCAATGATCTCTTATGGGAGTTTTTGTCGTTTGCTACAAAGCGCATTCACTCTTAAAGCATCTGCTCGTCCGCGAGACGCGAGCTAGTGCAGCGGCGCGAATGTGAAACTTCAACGAAAATGTAGCTTTAGTGAAATGTAGCTTGTGCGGACGCTACTCCGCTACTTGAGCAAAAAAATAGCTTCGCTACAGAAAAGTTATTTGGATCAGAAAATAGCTTCGCTACCAGCAAGCTACTGAAAAATGTAGTTAAGCTAATAGCCCAACACTGTGCATGAAGACCACTAGAGGAACGTCAGAGTAGACGCTGCTCAGGCCTGTGTTCTCTTCCACCCATGGATAGTGCTCACGACATACAGGTTTAATCCACCGTCTAAATTAATTGCGGTTTGGTGAGCGCTGCTCGACGAGACTTGTCTTTCACCGAGCGTGACTCACAGGCCTCTCACAGTCGCCGACGTTTTTGAAAGAAAATCAATCTGCGTAAGTAAGTGGAGCTGTTTTTCTGGCTGCTGAGCTTTTCCTCCGCAGTCTCCGGCACGGATGACAATCTGACAATAGAAAAGATGCCTGTTGCCTTAATACAGAAGTCAGGACGGTGTGGAGAAATAAAGTGCAGAGGAGACAGGTGAGCGGCACACTGATGAAACAGAATGCAAATGAGACGGCAAGTGAGGACAAGCCATCTCTCTCTCACTCTCTCTCTCTCTCTCCCTAACCACACACACGCACCTTCTCTCTCTCTTTCTCTCTCTCTCTCTCTCTCTCTCTCTCTTTCTCTCTCTCACTCTCTCTCTCTCCCTAACCACACACACACACACGCACCTTCTCTCTCTCTCTTTCTATCTCTCTCTCACTCTCTCTCTCTATCTCTTTCTCTCTCTCTCTCTCTCTCTCCCTAACCACACACACACCTTCTCTCTCTTTCTCTCTCTCTCTCTCCCTCACACACACACACACACACACCTCGCAATTTACATGTCTCTCACTCTCAGACACGCTCTCCTTCCTTATCTCTCTCTTTTTCTCTTTCTCACACACAAAATCTCCCTTACACACTCAAACACGGTTCTTTTTGCTTGACACACAGATTCTCTCTCTCTCTCTCATCCTTCTGTCAGTATCCCTATCTTTCTAAACACACACAGAGACACACACATACACACACACACACACACACACACACACACTTCTAAAAACTGTCTCTCTCTGCCTCTCATTATTACTCTCTCTGTCCCTCTCACACACTCTCCTCTCCTGTCTCTCTCCCCCTTCTCTCTTCTTCTCCGTATCACTCTCTCTACACATCTGTTCCTCTTCAAACTTCTAGAAACACCCATCCAGAACAGACAACATATTCGCCTCATCAGCAGAGCACTGACAAGCTTCTGTCACAGCACACTGAAGGAAAAGAGGCAAATTAGAGTCGCTGGCCAAATGGTTGTAAACGGGAAATGGAGGGGAAAGTTTGAGCTCCGACTGAGAAGATTCCAGGCGGACAGAGAGACTGACAAATACTTGATCACCCCGCTGTCACCGGTTGGAGGCGAAGCAGATGAAATGGACTTGACAGCCACAGCCCATGTGGCACACGGACACCGCCAGAGGAACAAAGGCAGGAGCCGGCGCTCACAATCCCAGGATTATTCTTTTTTTTACCGTTTTTTAAGGAAGTCAGGCCGTGTGGTTTGAGTGACATCGGCACGAACCTCCCAGGTTACACTAACAGACATCAAGGCACCAATCAAGGCTGCCAAAGAGGGCCTGTCTGCCCGAGTCTGGATGGGCACTTTACGCTCGGCCGTCTCCGACTGACAAGCACCTTAAAAAGGCCTGTCAGTTCGACATGAATTGCGGTGACCTCCAGGGCCTCATTCCAGAAATTCAAAAATTAATGTAAATCTACTTGAGGGGTGAGCCATTCTTCTGTGAAGCATTGCCAAAAATGAAATATTCAAAGGTGAGAGCTAATACCTAGGAAGCAGGGCAGCGATACACGCCGGACAGATCTCCCGCACGCTTTTAAAGTGGAAATATCCCGCGAATACATTTCAGCGTCTCCTGATTTTAGAGTCTATTTGCTGATGATGAATTATTCAGGGGTTCGGTGTTTAAAAAGCAATCGGATCGTTTTTCTGAGTTGGAAAACGATTCCACGTCACGTGCCGGCTCGGTCGGATGCAAACACCAATTAATGTCATTTTCATGTTTTTTTATATGGAAACATGTCGTTATCGACGATCTCTGGATCAGAAATGCAATTGAAATCAAAGCAGCCAAGTTCAGTCCTCTCCAACTTTGTCATCACGTGTTTGAGTAAAAGTTGGAGACAGAATGCTAGTCCTCAGTAAAAATGCTCATTACACAGTGTAAAACCCTAAATAATCTTAAAAACAAACCTCAAAATCCATTATATAAAAAAGCAACAATTGACGTAGACATTTTGGGCAACATGCTAGTGCAACGGTTAGTGCTGTCCACTCACAGCCAGAAGAAAGCATTTAAGATTTGAGGTGTGGGAAAGGGTGCGTCTGTTTGAATTAAGTCTAGACCGAAGACGCGTCTTTTCACCAAAGCATATGTTAGCCTTCTTTAATAACTTACAGAATAAGTTAATGTAATTGTATAGAAAGGCTGCCTAGTCTAGCTGTCTCTCTGTCAGCTGTGTGTGCGCACGCATCGGGGCAGAGTTCCGTGCGATTTTGGGCAGCAGCGGTCACGTGCGTGTATTATCTGAGCTAGAACTGTCCAGCCTGGAAGCTGTGCTGGAGCCTTGCAGTTATGCTCCGCGTAAAAGCCACGCGGACCAGCGGGTCGTTAACTACGGCTCTGCTTCTGTCTGCCTCTAGGTACGTCACTGAGCTCCTCGGTGGAGAAAAGTACGTCTCCTGCTCTGTGGCACTTCCCACCCTGTGCCACCTTCAGCGCACCATGGAGATCTCGGACGATGATCCCGCCAACATCGGCCGGTTCAAAGCTACCTTTGTCAAGGACCTGACCCAGCAGATGGAGAACTTGAACCTGGAATGGCTCAAGGTTCTTGGAAAGTGCATCCATTGAAGATGTGTACTTTTCTCTCTTTTCCTCACTTCTCGTTTATTCACCCAAGGGTGCGACTGCTTCGGATCTACGTTTTAATGACCTACGATGCCTGAGCCGAGCAGAGAGGAAGCCAGTGTGGGCGAGGCTAAGAGAGCTGGTGAAGGAGGAAGAACCGGCTCCGCCAACACCCGTGGAGGAGATCCCCGAGTCCAGGCACAAATTAGCCCTCTAACTCGGAGTCGGAAGACATCCCGGAGGACAATACTCTGGAGCGATACCGTCTAGAGCCAGCTGCTGATCTGGATCAGTGTCCTCTGAAATGGTGGCTTTCAAACGCGGCCGCATTTCGTCGAGTGGCCGCAGTTGCCCGCAAGTACCTCGGGACTCCTGCCGTGCGAGGGACTTTTTTTCTGGCGGGCCATATTGTGCAGAGAAGGAGAGACAATTTGTCACCGGAAAACGTGAACAGACTGGTCTGCCTGAGTGACTAGTGGAATGGCTCGGAGTGACTATTTGACAATAATAAAAAAAAAAATCAGTGTGCAAAAAATACGAGCCTTTGTTCCTCATTTATTCCAATAATAAATGTAATTCAGTATAGATTGATGCAGATAAATTCAGAGAGAACAGTGAGATTAATCTTTGCCCATCCCTAATATATATATATACATACACACATAAACAACATAATAATTTGTGACTTGACTAGGCCTTTGGAAAAGTAGATCACGAACCAAAAATGTGTGGGCGCCCCTGTCCTAGGAGCTTTGGGTTCATCTTTTCTCTGATGCACCCTGGAGCTCTGTAGACCTGATGACGCCGTTTTAGTGGAGAAATGGAGCCGCCTCTTTCGACACTCAGGAGGGAAACATCTTACAGAATCATCATCAAAATGGCGCGGAACAACCAACGCACTGATCTTGTAGTGTTAGAATGCCAGAGGAGACTGGCACCAGTGAGCCGGGTTCTCCCCAGGGTTTTTTCCTCGTTAGAGAGGTTTTTTACCTGGCCACTGTCGCATATGTGCTTGCTCACTGTTAATTGTCATAGTGATAATCATTGGAATTTTCTTAACATCAACTAATACCATCAACCTCTTACATTTTCACACATGTGCTTTAAAACAGTTAAAACTGTGAAAAGCGCATTACAAATGCTTTGAACGTGTCTGTTCCATGCCCTGTGATTGGTTACCCACAAAACTAGAGTGACCCGTCCTCAGACCCAGATTTGCTGAGGTTGTTTTCGGCTCCTCGTTACCCAGACATTGAAAAATCCTCAGACTTTTTTCATCAATCAAAAACTGTAACATTTAATAAAAAATATATATATTTTTAGTAATAATAATAGTAATAATAGTATTATTTAACAAAACTCATTTCTGTTGTCTTTTTTTTATTACTTATAGCTTCTATAGATAAGACTTGGGTAATTTCACAAACAGGACATTTTAGGGACTGATAAATAACGTAAAGTAAAGTAACTCAAGTTAAGTAACGTTCTCGTTACATTGTGATTGCGTGCAAGAAAAATATTTTTCTAGAATTTCTTCGGTGGATGAGGAAATATCAACATCTGCAGGATGCTGAAGGTATTGTATGCTATTTTTCAGCTAAATCACGTGAATTACCGATTGAGTTAAGACCGAGACTGACTTTTTGTTTGTTTTTTTTTTCATTTGTTTTTCATTCTTGTTCTTCCATTTTGAAACATTGGACCATAATGACAATCTCACTCACTTTACTTTACTTTGGAATTGTTTACTTGTAACTTGTAATGGAGTAATTTTTAGAGTAAGGAACTTATACTCAAGTATACTTTTCAGATACACCTCTGGCTCTCTTTGAAATCAACTGAAACAATGGATTTATGCATTCGCTCGGGAGCAAACACGAACGTTTTTACACAGAAAAGCTCATTAAGCACAAGACGCTTGTTAGCCCAATATCATCTTTCAATACATTTTTTTTTTTTTTTTGAAATATTTTTTTATTGAGTTTTGAACTTAAACATGTACATTCAATATCCCACCCCCCACCCACACGGCAAAAAAATAAAAAAATAAATAAATAAATAATAAAAATTAAAAAATAAATAAATAAATAAAATAAATAATACATAAATAAAATTTTCGAACATACTATACATACCATACATATAGTAACAATAATACTATAATACAGTTTATAATAGTACATCAATAATAATTCCACTGTTCAGGGTCCACAATTATTAAATAAATTCTTCAAGAAACAATGTTCCACATTTGTTCAGTCAATCAGATTGTTGGGTGACATAAAAGGCATCGCAGCATCACAACAGTAAAAAAAAAAAAAAAAAAAAAAAGAAACCACATTCGTACATGACCCCAGTTCAGGTAACATAAGAACAAAACAGGAATCTGTGACAATAAACCAGAGTATACATTACAAATGGGCAAATTAAGTAACTGAAGGAGGGAATAAATAAATAAATAAAAAAATAATAATAATAATAATAATAAATAAAATATGTATTAAATAAATAAATAAATAGATAAACAAACCTATAAATAAAACAAGGAGGTATATCAATCACAGGGCAGATTAGGACTCACCTATTGTAACGTTAGAGCTGGGGTAGTTCTTTAAAATACTCGATAAAGGGGGACCATCTGTTTCGAAACTTACGCTTTGTGCCACGAATTGTATACTTAATCTTTTCCAACTGTATGTGACTCATTACTTCTTTCAACCAGCTACCATGTGTTGGAGGGTCTCTCCTTTTCCACATAAACAATATTAGGCGTCTTGCTAATAATGTAGTGAAGGCTATAACTGATTGCAAATCATTCCTGAGTTCTGTCCCCTCAGGCACCACACCAAAAATGCCCATCAAAGGGTCAGGATCAATCTGGGTGCCATATATTTGCGAAAATGTTCCAAAAATCTCCTTCCAAAACTCCTCTAGCTTAGGACATGACCAGAACATGTGAGCAGTGGTGGCATTTCAATACATTTTTAAATACATCATTTCCACTGCATTGGAAACTTGTTCGTTTGGTTTCCATCTCGTCACCAATATTTTGCCATTGTGAAGCGTTAATGTTCCACTTGTTTGATGTTATTCACCTTAAAGAAAACGGGTGAAATCTCCGATGGACCGGAGAGTGAAGATAAAAGCATAAATTGAACTTGCAAACAAAAGACCAACAAATCAGATTAAAGCAGAAACTCCGTTTACACCAGAATCAGAAGTTTGAACAGTCTACTCCCCTTCGTAAAGAACTTCCCCAGACATCTCTCCACCGCTGACTTCACGTTGTCTTGTAATCTCGGGCTGAGCTGACGCCATCCCGCCGTTCCTGACATCTCGGATGAATAAAACACGTCATTAATGAATTTTGGATGGGGTCTTCACAGAGGGGGCCGGAGTGGCTCATTAGCAACTATATTATTGATCAGCGGATTCCTGGGAGAGCGCCGCTAATACCTGACAGACTGAGTAATTCTCTGTTAACCGAACATATTATAAACACATCAGTGTCAGTCAAATCCGCGTGATTAATGTACCGAAGATTAAAGATTAACGCAGATTCAGCTCATGCAAAATACAACAGGTGCCGCCAAAGAGCGAGGCCTTCAAACCAGGATTAGCGTCTGAGCACAAACATCGGCTCCAACTGACCTGGACTGCACTGAAAGAAGTGTCAAAACAATTCATTTTCTGCCTCCCCATCAGTGTAATGTCAATTGCTTGCTTTGATTTCAATTAAAACCACGTCTTGGTAGTGTAAATGAAAAACATTTCGTAAAGTAATAAGGTCAACAATAGAGGCAGTGGGGGGGGGGGCTGTGCATGGAGCCGGAGATGCCAATTGGCCAATGAGAAACTTGCATGCTCCAGTGTATTTCCAAGACCTAAGTATCTTTGTGATCCAAAGTATTTCAAAGACCTGAGTATTTTCGTGATCCAGAGTATTCCCAAGTCCTGTTTCATCGTGCGCCCCGTGTGTTCCAGTCTCCGTGTCAGTATTTGGTGTTTCCCCTGTCTTGTGAATCCGCCATTAAGCCATTGTCTAATCTCCATCTGTGTTTGTGTTTCCCACGTCACTCAACTCGTAATTATGTAAGTAACCATAAATGTATCTCGATGAACGGGTGGCGCTGTTGCTGCTGTTATTTACAATTGAGTCTATTTACAGTTTATGAAAATAAGATGTTCCACCACATCATCACACCTCAGTGGTCAAGACTCATTGGTTTCTATTCAGATTTTAAGACATAGTCCAGGGGTGGCCAACCCGCGGCTCTTTAACTAGTTTCATGCGACATGAGTCAAATATAACACAATGTTAACTGTTGAAAAATAACTAATATTATCATGTTGGTATTGTTTTTTTTTATTAAATCTGGCTGAGCAGAGGTCTGTGTGTGTGTGTGTGTGTGTGTGTGTGTGTGTGTGTGTGTGTGTGTGTGCATACAAGACTAGGAAATGGGATGATGTTTATGTGTGACCGTGTGTATGATGTGGCTCTTTGCAGCTCTTTTTGGCTCTAACGCAGAAAAAAAGTGGCTCTTCTGACTGGTTGACCACCCCTGACATAGTGTAAGATGCTCTTATAAACATTATTAGTTTTTCAATTAATCCTGTTAGTACACAAACCCCAATCAGCAAAGGAGGTGAAAATGTGCATATACAGTATTAGCGTGGAGGTCTGTTTTTCAACCCTTTCGTCATTGAAAAAAATATAATTTGAGATTTTGTTAAACTTTAATTAAACTTAAAAACTCAATTTGATTCTTAGATGTTTTTTGCACTGATAGTTAATTCCTTTCAAAGTAAAAATGTTAGGCTGATCAGACGTAAAGTGATTAGGTGTAACAAGTTGACGCAAATTTTTTATTGATCCAATGAGAGACTTTTTTCACTGTGTCTTGTGAAAAATCAGTCTTCAAAAAGTAACACTAAATTCTGACTGAAGTAATACGTTACTGTTCGTTAAATCTTTCGCGAACATCTAAGTGTGCAGTCGCCTTCGGAAAGGCCAGAGTGAGTGGTGCATCCCCGACAAACTTTCTCCGGGTTTTGGTTTAATGACCTTCTGACCGCCTGTGCTCGACGATCCGGTTCTGGATGAGCTGCTCGGAATTCCCAGCAGGTTAAGGAATAAATGTTCAAACTCTTCGAACTAATAGAGATGATTCCTGAAGAGCATCTCAGCCCTCACGCGCACACTGATGAATAGTGCATAACCCGAGGCCGGGGGTCTCTCGAGGCCGGCAGGGGTCCGGCTCCTCCGGCCCCTGTGATGGGTAAAAAGCTCGTAGCCTCGGGCCAAACCGAGAAATATCTCCGCAAAGCCTTCAGATCCAGCAGATTTTGTGTTATTGTGAGCTGACATCTGTATCACGGAAGGAAGCGCGAGGGATAAATGACAGTAATTCTAATTACAGCATATCCAATGTGCTTTTGTGTGCGTATAAAAGCCGTTTTGAATCATTGAGCATTAAGAGGATTTCCGAGGTGGTTTATGGGGTTTATTTATTTACAGTTCATTATTATGCGCAACATTCTGTGCTGCTTAAATGCTTGGCATGAATAAATGAAGATGTTCTTTTTTTTTGGTCATGAATGCGACAATCGCGTTTATTGTTTGCAATATCCCGTTGTTGGGTAAGCAAAGTTAATTTATTGCCTGTACAAAACAACCAACTAACAAAATCGCTGATACCGTCGTTCTTCAGTTGTGTTCCAGGCAGTGAGTAAATTAGGTAACTTAAAAAAAATACTTGAGTAAAAGGGACTTTACTTGAGCATTTGTTGGATACCTTGTACTTGCGGTGAGTATCAAAAATATTAGGAACTAATACTCTCTCTACCTGACTACATTTTTGATTGAGTGTCTGTACTCTGTCACTACATTTGAACGGCGGACACTCAGTGTTACTCGTTACATTGTGTCTGTGTGCGTCATGTCGGCACCTTTTTCTACCGCGGTTACTTTCTTGGGCGGACGAGGTGATATTGCCATCTGCAGGATGCTGAAGATATTGGATGCCAGTTTTTCTTTTTTCTATTTTTTTTTCCTCCCCTCTTCTCCTGAGCGCCAAGTGTCGAACGACTGGAATCTCCTAGGAGCTTTGGGTTTATCTTCTCTCTGATGCCTCCTGGACCTCTGTGGACCTGATGACGCTGTTGGCGTGGAGAAGTGGAGCCGCCTCTTTCACCACTGGGGAGGAAAACATCTTTCCGGATTCGTCATTAAAAAATGGCGCGGAACAACCAATGCATTGATTTTGTAGTGTTAGAATGCCGGCAACTTTTACTCAAGCCTTCTTGAAAGTGGCCACTTGTAACAAGTAAAGGAGTCATTTTTACAGTGAGTTGTCCGTACTCGAGTCGCTCTGCGTTTTATAGGTGTTTGTTTCTCGCTGCTCTTGATCGCGCCGCTGTTTGCCGGGAAACAGCTTGTCATGAAACATTCACGGGATGTAAAGTGACTAATGCATTTCCAAAGTCTTGGACGAGAGCGAAGAAAAATGAAGACTGCAAATAATTAATCTGGATTTGCCGCCTGCAGCCCCGCAGACGCATGTTGTGTCGGTGACTTATTCATGGCAGCGGCGGCGGAGCGTCACGTGACGTGACTCGTGCGCTCGGGATCCACGATGATGAAACTTTAATTGTTTTATTTTGACTTCAGCCGAACATTTAATATGCATTTAACCAGAGGTAAACACGAGCCGAGCACTGTTTCATTTTGTAACTATTAATTCTTACCTTATTTCTGCCATGTTTTGTGTCACGTCGACACGCCGCACGCGCGATTCCTCGTCACCGCACTTGATCGCCACCGGCTCCAGGATCTTTGTGTAATGACGAAGGTTGTAAACAAAACAAAACACTTTTAAAGTGATGCTACCCTCGCGTAACTCTGCAGTGAGTTAAACAGCATCATCAAACACTTATTGAACTTTTAGAACTTTTTTTAATAAAGAACAAAGTCTAAAAAATGTAAATATGCGCACACATTTGCGTGTATGTGTATTTTGTTTAAGTTTAACTGAGCACAAATGCTTCATTTTCTGTGTGTGTGTGTGTTTGTGCGTGCGTGTGCTTTGTGCGTATGTCTGTCTGTGTGTCCATCTCGGTCTCTCTCTCTCTCTCTCTCTCTCTCTCTCTCTCTCTCTCTCTCGTGTGTCTGTCTCTTTGTGTGTGTATTTTTCGCTCGCTACTGTGTGTGTGTTTCCATCTCTCTCTCTCTTTCCGTCTCGTGTGTGCTTGACTTTTTTTCGTATGTGTATTTTTTCTCTTTTTCTCTTTCTCGTGTGTGTGTTTATCTCTCTCTCTCTCTCTCTCTCTCTCTCTTTGTATATCTCTATATATTCTCTTTCTCTCTGTCTCTCTCTCTCTCTCTATCTCTTTATTTCTCTCTGTCTGTCTCTCTGCCTATTCCTGTGTCTCTATTTTCTTTACCCTCTTTTTTTCTTTCTTTCTCTCTGTCCTCCTCTCTCTCTCTTTCTCTCTCTTCTCTTCTCTGTGTATCTCTATATTTTCCTCTTTCTGTCTTCGTCTCTCTCTCTCCTCTTTCTTTCTCTATGTCTGTCCCTCTGCCTAATTCCTGTGTCTCTATTTCCTTTCCCTCTTCTTTCTCTCTCTCTCTCTCTCTCTCTCTCTCACACACACACACACACACACACACACACACACATTCTCCTTCTCTATCTCTCTATCTCTCTCACTGCTCCTTGTCGACCTGAGAGCTCCAATGCATCTTGACAACAAATGGATATAAGCAAGAGAATATGTTTCTCTTCAGGCCGCGCGTATTACTAATACATATTCTGTTCGCTGCACGGCATAAATACTTTAATAGAGCTCCATTTGTAAGTTGCAGCAAACATTTGGGGAGATATGAAATATATATTGTCGTTTGTAATGGTCCTTTGTGTGCGAGTCTGCGGGGACGACACTGCTCCGCAGAAGCCGCAGTAAATTGAAAGGGGTTTCTTTGGGGAGTTTGCTGAGTACAAAGAAAATACATTTCATCCGACACTGTCACTGTAATTATCTCCCGTGATGATCTTTTATTGAACAGAAAACGCCAGCGTCACGTGACGGCAGGAGCGATACCCGGCCACATCAGTGAACATGATACGTGAGTCCGGAATCGGAGGATGCGATGGTTTGATCCGCCGTGTCCTACATCTCCACTACATCTAAACCAGATTCATCGTCGCTGCAGGAACATCTGCTGTGCGTGTCAGGAGCTTCAGGAACAGCATGTAGATTTCAGCCTCACGTCCCATCAGGCTGTGATCGGAAGATGCATTCAGGCGCACAACTTCTACGTTCATATCATGGAACAACTGTGATTTTTTACGTCAAGTTCAAACTGTAAAAAGTGCCAAAGGCGTGTCGTTACTTTGAATGCATTTTTATACTTGATCTAACTCAAAGCGTTTAGTTTTCTGTCTAACCATCAGTGTAATGTAAAATATGGGCTTCATCCAAATTAAAAGAAAGTCTTTTACTGTAAAGTAAAAACATTTATTTAAGTAAAGTAAAATGTGGTTTGGAGCCAGAGGTGGTGACGAGAAGACCTTGTTTCTTGAATTGGCCAATGAGAAGCTTGCATGCGATGTACAAAATTCTTTCCACTTTTTTAAACTTTAAAATAAATCATAAACATGTTTGCATGATCTTGATCAGTTGTTAGAAGGAGCAATCAAAGTGATGTGTCTTAAAATGAAACAATAGAGGTTTAAATAAGGTAATTAAATAACCATCAATGTGTCTCGTTATGTGACGCAGAGGGTTCGAGCAGAGACTCGGCTGCATTTTTACCTGTTTATAATTCCCACAAGAGATGCTGCCTGTCTGTCTGTTAAATGGACCAATAGAGCAGAACTTCTGCTGATTGGAGTCTCTTTATAAGTAAACTTAATTGAATAAGATGCTGCTCCACCTCACTGGTCAAGACACAAGGGTTTCTGTTCAGGTTGTTGTTAGATGCTCTTATACACATTATTATTATTTAAATTCAACCCGTTAGTACACAAACCCCAATAAATGAAGATGCGAATATACGCATATATTAGGTCTGTTTTTCAACCCGTCTGATGAAAAAACATGAGAAAACTTAAGGGAGAGCTATGTCCCGAAAAAGCAACGTGAGGCCACCCTCCAGTAGGCTCACCACCCACAGGGGCGGACAAAAGGGGCCGGTGCATTGCGTTTTGGGTGGCAGTCGTGTAGAAATGTCACGGCGACACAAACCTTCGGCAACGAATCTGGCTATTGGGACATGGAACGTCACCTCGCTGAGTGGGAAAGAACTCAAGCTTGTGTTGGAGGTTGAGCGACACCAGCTAGAAATAGTTGGGCTTACTTCCACGCATAGTTCAGGATCTGGAACACAGCTCCTTGAAAGAGGTTGAAGCCTCTTCTACTCTGGAGTTGCTCATGGTGAGAGGCGGCGAGCGGGAGTGGGCTTGCTTATCGCCCCCCAGCTCAGCCCCCACGTGTTGAATTTCTCTCCAGTGGACAAGAGAGTCGTTTCTCTTCGACTTCAGGTCGGGGACAGGGTTCTCACTGTAATTTGTGCCTATGCACCAAATAGCAGTGTACCCAGCTTTCTTAAAGTCCCTGGAAGGAGTACTGGAGAGTGCCCCAAGCGGGGACTCCATTGTTCTACTGGGGGATTCAACGCTCACGTGGGCAAAGACAGTGATACCTGGAGAGGCGTGATTGGGAAGAACGGCCTCCCTGATCTAAACACGAGTGGTGTTTTGTTACTGGACTTATGTGTTAGTCACGGCTTGTCCATAACAAACACCATGTTCAAGCATTTGTGCACATGGCTCCAGGACACCCTGAGTAGAAGGTCTATGATTGACTTTGTTGTTGTATCATCAGGCCTTCGACCATATGTCTTGGACACTCGTGTGAAGAGAGGGGCTGTGCTGTCAACCGACCACCACCTGGTGCTGAGTTGGTTCCGGTGGCAGAGGAGGAAGTTGGACAGACTTGGCAGACCCAAACAGTAGCAGAGCCCTCTGTCAGGGAGGTCTTCAACTCACATCTCCGGGAAAACTTCAACCAGATCCCGAGGGAGGTGGGCAACATTGAGTCCGAATGGACTATGTTCTCCGCCTCCATTGTCAATTGTTGCTGTTCGATTGCTGCGGTCGTAAAGTCTCTGGTGCCTGTCGTGGTGGTAACCCCGAACCCAGTGGTGGACACAAGAAGTAAAGGATGCCATCAAGCTGAAGATGTCTTACCGAGCTTGGTTAGCCAGTGGGACATCTGAGGCAGCTGACAGGTACCGGCAGGCCAAATGAATGGCAGCCAGAACGGTCGCAGAGCCAAAAACTTAGGCCATGGAAGAAGACTATCGGTCGGCCTCAAAGAGATTCTGGCAAACTGTCCGACGTCTCAGGAAGGGGAAGCGATTTCCCGCCAATACTGTTTACAGTAAAGGTGGGGAGCTGCTGACCTCAACTGGGGATATAGTGGGACAGTGGAAGGAATACTTTGAGGACCTCCTCAACCCTTCTGACATGCCTTCTATAACAGAAACTATAGAAGCAGAGGCGGAGTACTCAGAGGCGGATTCATTTTTCACCCTGACTGAAGTCGCTGAGGCAGTCAGAAAACTCCTCAGTGGCAAAGCTCCGGGTGTGGATAAAATTCGCCCTGAGTACCTCAAGCCACTGGATGTTGTTGGGCTGTCATGGTTGACACGCTTATGCAACATTGCATGGAGGTCGGGGTCAGTACCCTTGGAGTGGCAAACCGGGGTGGTGGTTCCCATTTTTAAAAAAGGGGACCAGAGGGTGTGTTCCAGCTATAGAGGGATCACACTCCTCAGCCTCCCTGGTAAAGTATATGCCAGGGTGCTGGAGAGGAGGATTAGGCCGATAGTTGAAACTCAGATACAGGAGGAAAAATGCGGTTTTCGCCCCGGCCGTGGAACATTGGACCAACTCTATACCCTCACCAGGGTGCTCGAGGGCTCATGGGAATACGCCAATCCAGTCTACATGTGTTTTGTGGACTTGGAGAAGGCGTTTTACCGTGTCCCTCATGGCGCCCTGTGGGGGGTTCTTTGGGAGTATGGAGTGACGGACCCTGTAATAAGGGCTATCTGTTCTTTGTATGACCGGAGCAGGAGTCTGGTTCGCATTGCCGTCAATAAGTCAAACCTGTTCCCAGTGCAGGTTGGGCTCCGCCAGGGCTGTCCTTTGTCACCGGTCCTGTTCATTATTTTTATGGACAGGATTTCTAGGCGCAGCCAAGGAACGGAGGGGATCTGGTTTGGAGGCCATAGGATTTCGTGTCTGCTTTTTGCGGATGATGTGGTCTTGCTGGCCTCCACAGACCAGGACGTACAACACACACTGGGGCGGTTTGCAGCTGAATATGAAATGGCTGGGATGAAGACCAGCACCTCAAAATCTGAGGAAAAAGGAAAAGGGAGAAAAAGGTGGCTTGCTCTTTACGAGTAGGAGAGGAGATCCTGCGTCAAGTAGAGGAGTTTAAGTATCTTGGGGTCTTGTTCACGGGTGAGGGTAAAAAGGAACGTGAGATTGACAGACGGATCGGTGCATCAGCAGCTGTATTGAGGTCGATGTACCGGTCCGTCGTGGTGAAAAAAGAGCTGAGCCAAAAGGCAAAGCTCTCTATTTACCGGTCAATCTACGTTACAACCCTCACCTATGGTCATGAGCTTTGGGTCATGACCGTAAGGACAAGGTCACGGATACAAGCGGCTGAAATGAGATTCCTTCGTGGGGTGGCAGGGCGTGGCACTCTAAGAGATGGGGTGAGGAGCTCTGTCACCCGGGACTCGCAGTAGAGCCGCTTCTCCTCCACATTGAGAGGAGTCAGCTGAGGTGGCTAGGGCATCTATTTCAGATGCCCTCGGAGCGTCTCCCAGGGGAGATGTTCCGAGCATGTCTCACCGGGAGGAGACCTAGAGGAAGATTCAGGACACGTTGGCGAGACTATGTCTCAAAGCAGGCCTGGGAACGCCTCGGTGTCCCCCTGGAGGAGCTAGAGGAGGTGGCAAAAGAGAGGGAAGTCTGGGCACGACCCGGTCCCGGATAAGCGGAAGACGATGGATGGATGGTGACTGTCTCTTTCTCTCTCTCCTTGTCTCTCTCTTTCTTTCTGTCCTTAAATTATCTCCTTTCCACTCACTCTCTTTTGTCTTTCTCTCTTTTGTCATGAGTCCCTCTCAATTGCTCTGTGACTGTCTCTATTTTTCTTTCTGTGGCTCTCTCTCTCTTCAGTAGAAGCTACAGGCTGTGGACAGGCTGATGATAGCTGCGAGGGGGATTTTTACGTCTAACCTCTATTTTAAAAGGTCAATAGTGTGTGTTCTGGGCTCCAGCTTCAGGAAAGATGGAGGTCAGTTCTGTCACTCAATTGAGTCCAACGCGCACACACACATACACACACACACACACACACACACACACACACACACACATACCAGAGATGCACTAATTCAAGACGCTTTAGTGTGAATCAAGCGACTCGATATGGCTTGTTTTTTTTTTTTTTTCTAACAACACAAAGTCCATATTTGAGCCCAAACCCAGGAATGGAAGCTGCTGTGGGATACTGCCAGCCTGATTTTTTTTGTAAGCTGTAACGCTGACAAAATTTGTGTTATTTTTGGGTGAGTTTTCCTCGTTTTTTGAGTTGATTGAGTATCAAATTTTGAGTATATTGAGTATAGTCCGTATTTAATGAAACCAAGTCCAAAAAAGCTGACACATGGATGTTTCTGAAAAATTCACATGTTAATTGTTCAATCCTTTCTCTGTGTGTGTGTGTGTGTGTGTGTGTGTGTGTGTGTGTGTGTTTTACAGTTTTTTCTCATACCAGTAAACAGCATTTTTTAAGTTGATTATCAAATTTTGAATATATTTGAATATATTTGAATATATCTAGTCAGTATTTAATGAAACCAAGTCCAGAAAAACTGACACCTCTTATTTTTTTCACATTTTTCACACATTTCTGAAAAAATCACATGCAAATTGTTCACTCCTCTGTGTGTGTGTGCAAGTGTCTGTTTTAATTTTTTTCTCATTAAAACCTCATTATACTTATAATTAATTAAAACAAATACTGGTAAGCAGTATTTTTTTTAATTAATGTTGCATTGGTACAGTACTTTACTACGGTGCCTCAGTCTGGACTCGAACCCACCGGGCCGCATTCCCACAGTTTCGGCAAGACGCAGGGGAAGGATAACGTTACCGTTAAACACTTAGAGCCGAGCCAGTTGATGGATCTTCTGCTAATGGAGAGAGGGAAGCTGCGGCCCACCGCCAGCGAAAGGTTAATACGTCTGTGAGGGAATATTGTGTGGCAGGGACGGCGATCTCTTCATAACCATCCGCTCCATTTCCATTAAGCCGTTTCACCCGCGGCGGGGGTCCGCGCGAGACTTAATCGTTTGAGGATCCTTCTCCACAGCAACCCTATCACACGCCATTGAACTTTAATTCTATTTGATGAGTTAATGGACTGCTGTAATGTTAACAATATTAATAAATACTGCGACAGAATGTATTAATAAAAAAGGGGGAGAATTTTACCAACGCAAATGGAAGTCAAATATTGGCTTGTTCGTTAAGATCTGAAGTGAATGACGGGACTGAAAGCTTCTGCATTTATCACACAAGTCTAGTAAGTCTAGTAATTCAGAACGATGCTATTTGTCTGTTAAGAAACAACTCTGTTAAGAATTACTCGACCAAAAGACGAGTAATTCCTGACTTTGAGATTTGCATGTCAGTGATAAATACAGTGGTACATCTCTTAATAAATTAATTTTGTGCCGACAGCAGATTTGTAAAATTTTGTAAAATGGACCGCATTTTGCACGTAAATCCAAAAATTTGTCCCGATAAAAAAAACGTTTTATAATATGATAACATATCATAATAACTGTAATAAAAATTCATTCACCATCTTGAATCTTTCGATAACATTGAGTTAGTTAGCCGAGCGTTTCACTCGAGTTGTACTTATGTGTAAGCATAAGGAAACAGCAATAGTTTACACTGTTCTGAACATCTTCTCTCTCTAATGTTGTTGTTGCAAAATAACACGACGGTTTGCTGCACTCAAACACTTTATTTCTCGTGTCTTGTCTAACAACTCAACCTTCATTGCCTTTATCCGCCACCGGGTGTCGCAGTTTCACCGCATTGGCTCGTCAGCGGTTCCGGATGTAAGATGTCTGTAACCGTGTTACTTCTGTAAAAGAGTTTTTTTTTTTTTTGTAATTTACTGACGTGCTTGAAGAATGGACATCTACAACATTTGGCCTATCGTATAGTGAAATAATTTTGTAAAAAGAGACATTATTTGCTCAACAACGCCTTTCTTAAAATATTTGTTAACAGACTAATTTGTAAGTGGAGGTATCACTCTACATACATACTGTAGCAGCTTTTTCTTTCATAATTCTCACTGTTCTTTGCCTCATAATGCGTAATTTTCGTATCTACTTAAACATACTTCCTTAAAAAATGACATTTCTGCTCGTTTCACGTTTCGATTACAGGCAGCAAGATTTACGGCAGTCGGATTAAAATCACTTTCAGCTACAATCTGGATCTGCACGTTCGATTCTTCTTGCGCTATGCAGAGTATGTTGGAACAACAGCGCAGCCGCTGACAGATAAATGAACAGACAGTGCTCTTTATTTATTGGCTTGTTCGTTCTAATAAGAGATATTATTCACCCAAATGCAAATGCAGTCTCGATCAATTCAGGCTGTGTCTCACATAATAAACGCGATCAATTTCACGTGCTTCGTACAAGCCTGATAACACATGCAAAGAAGCAAATTAACCAATAGTCAAATTTAATTAATGGCTTTCCCATATGCATCACCAGGATAATTAAGTATTCACAGGTGAAAAGGACCGATAGGAGTCGCATAACGGACAAATCAAATGAGTCGCGATAGCATCAATGATACTACTCACTCTCTTTCTCTCTCCCTTCCTCTCTTTCTTTTTCTCTCTCTCACTCTCTCTGTCTCTCTCCTCTTGTTCTTTTTTCTATCTTTCTCTTTTTCTTCCCCTCTCTATCTCTCTCTCGTTCCCTCTCTGTCTCACATTTCTTTGTTTTCTTGTGTTTTTCTATCTCTCTTTTTCTCCCTCTCTCTCCCCCCTCACTCTATCTCTCGCTTTCTCTCTGTCACGATCCGGGGGTTTATCTCCCCCTGGTGGCGGCCCAGGAGAACTCGTTGGGACAATCCGTCATCTGCAGCTCATCTCCCTCCGCGACAGGTGTGCCTCATCACCAAAGGATTCTTAAGGAATCGCGGAGGGAGCATGAGCTGCCGATCAAACTCAGTTATGAGGTTGGAATAGAGCCACGTCGGCCTGGCTCACGTTTATGTTCGGTTTATCTTTGAGTTCGTCGTCTTCTTATGAATCGTTGGATTTGTGATTAAAACCCTTGTGTTTCAAGCCTCGCCATCATCTCTGTCATCAGCAGCGTAACACTCTCTCTATTTCTTTCTAATTTTCCTCTCTCTTGCTCTCTCTGACTCACACTTCTCTCTCTCATCCTATGTTTGTCTCTCTTTTTCTCCCTCTCTCTCACTATCCATCTGTCTCTCTCTCGCTCTCTCTATCTCTTTCCTTCCTCTCTATTGCTCCCTCTCTCTGTCTCACACTTCTCCTGTCTCCATCCCCTTGTTTTCTCTCTCTCTCTCTCTCTCTCTTTCATCCACTCTACATCTCTCTCTTCCTCACCTTTTACCTCCCTCTCTGCCTCTCTCTCTCTCTCAATATAGCCCAAACTGAACTATTGCTAAATGTACTGAGCTGGTTTGTCGTCGTCTGATCTGCTTCTATGGAATCTTCTGGTTCCAGCTAATGAAACTGAATACAGACGAGAGCTGCTTAAATGCTGGTTCTCCTATTTTGTCTGCTGGTTAGTCGCAGGACCTGATGGACCATGGAGGTCAGACTCTAGGAAACAAAAACAATATTACCAAGCGGTTAAGAGCGATAGTCCAGCAGGTTACGCACTCACCACATTACTATCCGGTTCATTTTTCTCCAGTGTGTCATTGATGTATGTGTCCCAAAAAACAAGTAATGCATATGTATCCCACCGGCCCTTCTATATACATTTGCCAGAACTAAACCGGCCATGATTTGGTCCTTATCTGCATTCGCAGGTTGGTAAGATCCATCACTGTGTATGAAGCCCAGCCATGTAATTCCACATATTCGTCCGCGGAACACACACATGGAAGTTTTCCATTATGCTGCGATTATCATGTTGCAGCGGTTTGAATATCCAGCTGGATAACATCTTGAAATATTCCCCTGGAAAATCCCAAAGTTTTTTTTTTTTTTTATGAGATAAGCCAGGGATGCGAGAGAGGCCTTCCCCAGAGATAACTAGGTTTTATTAATGACCTGCCATCAGCTAACACCATAATTAAAGTGGCTTCTCCCCTCGGCACAGGACAACAGAAACATTTTGTTGATGATTTGATAAACAAAGAATGACAAAAAAAAAGCGAGAGAGAGAGAGATTTGACTAGTAATGATTGAAAGGACAGAATGGGTTTGAGTCGGTAAAGGTCGGGGTGTTAGAACATGGCCGGTCGTCCCACACATGCAGGTCTTGTTCAAGCGAGCAAAGCCGGAGCTGAAAGGTCCGATTGTCCTAGTAGTGTTCCTGCAGAAAATCTATCTGTTGTAAAACCCTGATAAAAAAAGCTAATGAGATTGATGACCAGCCTTCATCAGCACCACTTCTGTGCTCGAGATAACATGAGAGAGATGAGAGACTGAGAGGAAACACACACACACACACAAACAGAGAGAGAGAGAGAGTAACAGAAAAAAAGAAAGAAAAAAGAAAAAAAGACGAGAGACCCAGAGGAAACAGAAAGAAAGGAAGAAGAAAACAAACATGGCTAGAGAACGAGAAGTGAGACAGAAAGACAAAGAGGGAAAGAGAGAGAGAGAGCGAGAAACAGAAAGAAATGAAAAAGACAAAAACATGAGAATCCCAGAGGAAACATAGAGGGAGAAGCAGAAAGAAAATAGAAAACAAAGACGACAAGAAAAAGAGAGGTGAGACAGACAGAGGGAAGAGAGAGAGAGATAGAAAGATGGAAAGAGAATGAAACATTGTGAAAAGAAAGATAATAATGAAATAGACAGAAAAGACAAGGAATGAGTGAAATAAAGAAAGGCAAAAATAAAAATAAATGATAAAGAAAGAAGAAAATATGAAACAAAGATGGTGAAAGAAAGAGAGGTGAGACAGACAGCAAGGGATAGAGAGAGAGGACGACAGAGCAAGAGAAATATAGAGAACGAGCGGAAAAAAAGGCAGAAGTAAGAAAAGAAAGAGAGGAAGAGATGTGTGACAGAAAGAGAGAGGGAGAGAGAGAAAATTTGACAGTGAGAGAAAAAGATGGAAAGATGGAGTAAGAGAAAGACAGAGAATGAGCAAAAAAAAGAAAGACAGAAAGAAAGAAAGAAAGAAAGAATTAAAAGAAAGAAAGAAAAGGGATGGGTGGTGGAGCACCCAGGGAAAACAAGTTACTCCCGACAATAAAATCTACACAATCTTGAATTTACATCCCTGTAAATTGTAAACACACGCTACACACGTACTGTACTGTACATAACTAAAATATAGATATTTCATATAGAACATTCCTGCACCCAAAATACAAGAGCCAATGTCTGTTCGGGAACACAGTGTGAGGCACAGCACATCACCAGCGCCTCTGTCTGGCGTGTGAGGGAACTGCAGTCTCATCTGAACAGCTTCATCACGCACTTACAACTGTTTCAACTGTTTAAAAAGAGACAGTTCTGAACAAATGCTCTGAACTTGAACTTGAACTTGAACCAAGAGCCAACAGCCATTTCCATCTCCAAACGAGTTATTTTCTTTAAGCACTAAACAAGTTTACTGTAAAGAGTATAATCAGAAGGAAAGCATCATTAAACACATTCTATACATTGTCTGGTGTTTTTAGACAAAGTGTGAAATGTTTGGATTTACAACGACAAAACGTCTAACTAAACTGCAGGACTTTCCAGAGTTTTGTTATACGGCTACCTAGTCAAAAAACACAATTCACAACGGAAAACGTCCAATCTCGTAACATTTTTTATGTTAAAGCACTAAACGAGTATAATCGGAAGGAAAGCATCATTAAATGTTATAATTACAAGCGTGATTGGGCGACTTTAGGTCACAGATCTTTCCCCGACACACTGAGACGCCGCGTTTGTTTGAGACACTTGAGCCGGCGGGAGGAAAGGCTAGCGGAATCCGGCGCTTTGATACGGCTCTCATCACCACAGATGCTTTCCACATTACAACACACGCCATCTGCCTTCTTTGTGTGGGACGGTCTTGCGCTCGGTTACACATTTGTCGCCACGTTGACAGACGGCGTGAAGGCAGAGGGCACCTTTCTACGCTTCCGGAAACATTAGAAGGAACAAATCGGCCGGTGAGGCTCGATCCGCCTCGGTTGTGATCGGCCTTGTAGAGCAAGTGTTTGCCCTTGTTCGGATTTTCTTTCCTGTTGTTGGACACTGCACTGTAAAAAGAAAAGAGAGCGAAAGAAAGATGACAGACCCAGAGGAAACAGAGAGAGAAACAGAAATTAAGAAAAAGAGAAAGAAGAAAATCGAAAACAAAGACGGCAAGAGAAAGAGAGATGAGAGAGACAGACAGAAGGGGGGTGGAGTGAAACACTGTGAAAAGAAAGATGGAAAAATAGACAGACCAACAAGAAAACAAGGAGTGTGTAAAAGAAAGAAAGGCAGAACGAAGACAGAAAGAATGATAGATAGAAAGAAGAAAATACGAAAAAAGATGGCAAAAAAAAGAGGCGAGACAGACAGTGCCCTCAAAGAGAGAGATGGAAAGATAGACAGAACAAGAGACATAGAGAGAATGAGCAAAAGAAAGAAAAAAGAAAGAGAGGAGAAGTGAGACAGAAAAACAGAGGGAGAGAGAAAATTTAACCGTGAGAGAGAAAGATGGAAAGATAGAGCAAGAAAAAGACAGAGAATGAGCAAAAGAAACAAAGGCAGAAAGAAAAAATAAAGAGATAAGAAAATCTCAGAAGTTAAGATTTTCTTAAATAAGAAAAATAAAGAAGTGAGACAGAAAGACAGAGAGAGAGAGAGAGAGAGAGAGAGAGAGAGAGAGAGACAGAAATTGACAGTGAGACAGAAAGATAGAGCAAGAGAAAGACAGAGAATGAGCAAAAGAAAGATTTTCAGATTTCCTCTGCTTTATCTGCTGACAAACGCTGAGGTCAACACTGACCACTCTGGCCCTAATAGAGAAAAGTACTGTGGAGCTCTGAGGGAATTAAGCCGCAACTGGAAAGAAAGAAAGCCAGGCATTATATACATTGTCTGGTGTTTTTAGGCAAAGTGTGAAATGTTTTGGACAACGACAAAACGTTTAATCAAATATTGATTAATGGATATTTTTTATTGATCTTCAGCGGGAATCTTCTGTCGCCACAACAAAATCCTCAGCAGTAAAGCTCTTCCAGATTGATGGTTTTTCACAGACGGCCAGAGACAGTGATCGGACCAAGTGTTTTCATGTTTTCCGGATCGACCTCTCAGTCTGACTGTCTGTGTTTATGTCTAACATATTAGAAGGAAAGAATAAAATAGAACTAGATTCATGGGGTGAGAACATGGCATTCCTATAAGTTTTACGTTTCTAAGGTTGCAACAAATTCAAAATGTGACATGTTGACTGCTGTACTGCTGTCTAAGATAGGTGGCGCTGTGAAATTACTTTGGGGTTGAGAAAACATACCACCATGTTTTTATAAGACGCAGCCCATTTGCAGAAGACAACAAGATATAAAATATTACTTTTATGTACAAATTTTAACGCGGGGTTTTAAGTGCTAAATTGCATGAATTATTTTTAAGGGCAATAATCACAGTTGCATTTTTTTTTACTTTCGGTTTGACAACGTGCATTGAATAGAAACAAGAGAGCCGCTGCTGTCTCCAGGTGCGGCTCATTAAGATCAGCAGTTGAGTTCAGGTGTTATCACTTAGGTGCACAGTGTTTAAGTGACATTGACCTACTTTTCCCCTCACAGCCAGAAACCTCACAGTTCCTTTTCAACTGCAAATAACTTGCTCTGTTCAAAAAGCCGAAGCTTTAGATTTATACGGATTCAAATAAACAGACAACTTACAATTAAGCATTATTATTATTATTATTATTTATTTATTTTTTAAACAAACATTCCAAGCTTTATGCAGACATGTTTCATGTTAGAGTGATAAGTATTTATTAAGTTACAGTTCGTTTTCAGCCTACAAAGAGAATGCAAAACACGCTTCACGTTTTACTTTTGAACAATCGCGATTAACCACGATTAATTTGGTCAGGGAATTGCGATTAACTAGTTTAAAAAAATTAATCGTTTGACAGCCCTAGTACAAATATATTAACAGAGCCACATTTGAACTATGCAAAGTGGACAGTAGTGAACAGTGAATGAACCTTTCGTTGGTGTCACTTTCCTCTTGCATGGTTGGAGTCACTTTTGTCCAATTCCGCGCTTATATTCCTATTTGTAGCTGGGAATGAGACAGGCAGTGTCGCAAAGAAGTGCAGATAATGAAGATTTGGTGATTCCACGATCACAGAACTTTTAAAGCAGAGTTCTGTTGGTGGAGAACTGCACTTTGTGTATAATAAGTCACTCAGTTATTAGTTTGAACAAACTGATATCAAATATACCCAAATTATTCACAGACTTTGGAGGAAAATCGCTTTATGTCTACCACACTTTCAACTCTTAACAATGCTAATTATTAATGTTGCCAAGCATCTCTTCCCTAGACATCCTGGCGGATTTTATAAATTCATGATAATGTCCAGTTTTCCCTCTTTTACCCGTCCTTTAAACTGTTTGAAACTGAAATTGAACTGATACATTAACACTGTCTATATTATTAAATTATCTGTCAAATAAAAACGTTTTAAGGACGACTGCCCACTAATATTGTTCACTAATAGAGACATTATAGTTAGATTTATATTATAACATTAGATATATTGTTGAAGCTGGATTTTCAAAACAAAAGAGTTTATTTAGAGTTGATATTAGTTGATATTTAGAATTCATTTCATATTATTGTATATATATATATATATATATATATCTATATATATATATATATGTATTTATTTATTGTGGAAAAAAGTCAGACTAAAATTGTTACATATTTAGGTTTTTACTGATTTATTTTTTTTTAATACAGAAGTTATAGTTTAGCACCATTGGAGCATAATAAAGCATGTTCATCAACCTCCGAAAAGCCTGTCAAAAATTTGTCTCGAGGCTGCGCCGGTTTTCCTCTTTTTTGGAAATCAAAATATATGGTCAACCTACAATTATAGACTATGTATATTGTAGCTTGGATAGGCCACAGTCATTATAGGCTACATAACTATGCCTTCTAGTGGATGTAACAAATTACTGTACAAGTAAAAGGTACATTTTGATTGGCTATGGCAATTCGAAAACATATACATATTTCAGGTATTACAATTGGCCCCTCAGAACATCGCATATCACTGTTTGCAGATGACATAATCATATTCCTTTCAAATCTAAAACAATCTACACCAACTCTGTTAAATCTGATAGAAACATTCTGAAAAGTTTCAGGATATAAAATCAATAATTCAAAATCTGAGTTGCTGTTCCTCCATAAAGCAGAGAGGCTCCTCCCCCCGATCCAGACACCCTTTAAGATTTCACAAAATGGTTTTGTATACCTCGGGATTAGAATTACACCAACCGTGAATGAAGTCGTAACAGCTAATTATAAGCCCATAACAGACTCTATTACCAACATGCTGGACAGATGGACCAAACTTCCGATCTCGCAGGTTGGCCGAATTAATATACTAAAAATGTCCATTTTGCCCAAACTGCTTTACCTGTTCCAATCAATCCCACTTCCACCACATCCATCTTTTTTCGCTTTGATGAAAAAGGTTTTTACAAGTTTCATCTGGAATAACAAATGCCCCCGTCTCAGACTCTCTTTGCTCTACATGCCCCATGATAGAGGGGGGTTAAACCTTCCAAACCTAAAATGGTATTACTGGGCGGCTTAGATTAGAACAGCAATGTTCTACTTTGAGAAAGATTCACCTCCGTCTTGGGTATCAATAGAGGCTCACTCTTTTCCAATTCTTTTAAATGTATATTTGTTCTCCGCAGAAACGAAAAGGTTGATTAAGTGTACTAAAAATCCTAATACCAAAAATAGTGTATCAATATGGTTTGAGGCTCTTACGTACCTAAATGAAACACCACAATTTTCACGCTTCACACCAATTTTTGGAAATATTAATTTTCATCCCGGCACAGCTGACCAAGGATTTAAACTTTGGTCCAACCAAGGTATCAGCAAGGTGTCAAACTTTTTTTTTTTTGATTTTTCAAACCATTTGATGCAGGACATCTTATGTCCTTTGAAGAAATTAAGACAAGGTTTGGAATCCCGCAAAAACACTTTTTCAAATACCTTCAAGTCATCCAGTCAAAATTAGGCCAAAGCCCTACAGAACCCCCTCTATCTGTCTTGGAAAGCATTACACTTGACCATTTAAAAGGCAGAGGACAAGTCTCACTGCTATATAAAAAATGTGTGGCCAAATCAAAAGAATCCCTTAATGACAGACTCCACGCATGGCAAAATGATCTTCAGATGGACATAACCGAAGATGAGTGGCAAACACAGAACACTCGCATGAGACTGTTACAATATAAATGGCTGAGTAGACAGTATATCACTCCGGTTAAGCTTCATCACTTCAACCCAAATATTCCCGACACATGCATCAAATGTAAACAAGACAAGGGAACTCTTTTCCATTGTGTTTGGGAATGCACTAAAATTAAATGTTTCTGGAGCAAAGTAGTGAGCATTATAAGTCAAATTATTAGTAAAGAAATCCCTCTTGACCCTGGCCTGTGTATTCTGCATATCCACCGTCTAAACCTCAAAATTTCCAAACAGGAAAACCTATTGCTAACCCTTTGTCTGTTGGAAGCTAAACATGTAATCGCGTGCTCGTGGAAAACAGAAGAAAGTCCTGGAGTGTCACAGTGGATTAAAGGGATGACCTCTTGCCTTGCAATAGAAAAGGTAACTTACTTCTTAAAAAACAAATTGAGTGAGTTTTAGGCTATTTGGAAAGTTTTTTTGGACTTCTTGAAGAGCCTAGATGGCAACTCTTTTGTTAAAATGATGGACGTCGAGAATATATAAATTACACACAATGTGGTTAAAATGTTGTTGTTGTGTTTATTTTGATTTTACTTTTTGATTTGATTTTATTTATTTACTTTTTTTTACTCTCTGGATACTGTTTATATCCAGCCTGATGATCATATGTTTAAATGTTATCCAGATGTATAACACTGTTTGAAAATAAATAAAAAAAATGTTGTTAAAAAAATAAAAGGTACATTTTGTTATTTTAGGACGTTAATTTCTACTTGGTGAAAGTAACTTAAAAGTATTAAGAAGTAATGTGATATATTACATTTCTGAGACAGTAATATTGTAATGTAACATTACTTTTTACAAACAGTAATAAGTAATTTTGAAGTAACTTGCACAACACTGATTCTCAATCAAATATTTTGTCAAGTAGAGAGTAAAAGTTGCTTATATTCTTGATAGTACAAGTACAAACTAGACAAAAATACTCAAGTAAAGTATTGAAGTCAATTTACTCAAATACTGTTCACCACTAGGGTTTTTTTTGCAAAGTGCGTCTTATAACAATACAGTGCAACAGTTGCTGCTTCGCCTGGGAATCAAACCTTCTGCCCCTTCTGTCAGATAAACTCCAGCTCTACTGAAGATGATCCGGTGATGGTCAGAGCACATGGCCGAGATGTTTCTCCAGGATCTGCAGGTGTTTTCAGTGGCTGACAGACAGGAATGTTCCTCACAGAGATCTCTCTTGTTCTGCTTAGGGCTGGAGCAGAAGCGCCTCGGGTTACTGACGCTTGAACCTCAGGCCAGCAGCTTTCAGTTAGAGAAACATGAGCGACCACACTGACATCATCTCTCATGAAGGCGTCAAGCGCAGAATCCGTCGGAAGATTCGGTTCCTATAGGTCAGATCTCCAGTTTCTGCAGAACTTGTGTCTCTAACGTCAACCGTTCAACAGTTGTTGTACCATCTGCACACTGACAAAAGTGTCTCATTGGATCAAAGTAAACTTGTTACACCTAATCACTTTACTTTGGATCAACTTTTTTTACTTTGAAAGCATTATATCCACTACTTCGCCAATGCAAAAAACATCAGGTAAATTTACAAGTTTTATGAAATCTCAAATTTTTCTTTTTCTTAATGTTTTCTCTTCGGAAGGATTGAATGACAGCCCACTACCCTATTATATGCATATATTTGAATCCTTTGTTGATTGGGGCTTGTGTTCCAACTTGTTGAATTTAAGTAATAATAATGTGTATAAGAGCATCTAACATAAAATCTGAATAGAAACCCCTGAGTCTTGACCACTGAGGTGTAATGAGGTGGAACAACAACTTATTTAAATACGTTGCCATATAAAGATACAAATACCATATTTACTCGACTATAAGTCGAGGATTTTTCCTAAAAAATTTGGGCTGAAAGTGGGGGGCTCGACTTATACGCGCGGTCTACCGAAATAGAAAATATTTTACTTAAAACGGTGCGCAGATATTTCCCCCTTTCTTACAAAAATAAACAGCAGGGACACAAGCGCGGTAATTAAATGAACATTTATGACGCAATCTAAATACATCTTTCAGAAAATGGCACAAGCCGTGCAAAGGACTCAAGCACTGACTCCGCTGGCCGCTGCTACGCGCACACGCACGCGCGCGCGGTCGGTCGCACACTTATTTGGCTCAGCTCTCTTCTGACTCTAGTTTCTCTCTTTGGCGCGGGGCTTCAAAAATAAACGAGTCACACGGTGGATTTCGAACGTTGTATTTATTCCCAAAACACGAGTTAGCATAGCCGTCCGATTCTCGGGAAAACTCTCTTAAAGGGACAGGGCACTTTTCCGAGAAATCTTTAAAATGATAATGCAACCATACCAATGACAAATTAAACTTAAACATAAATTCTAAGTTCTATCATTATTTCCCTGTGCCGCTTTAGTGTCTCCGTTTGCCCTAAAAAACCAGAATTGACTTTACGTATATTAATCCCAAAATTGGGTTTCTACTCATTTCTATCTATTCACTTTTCTCTCATTTCTTTCCCCCGACTTATAAGTGGGTATAAACAGAATACCACAATCTCACAGCTGAAGTGGGCGTCTCTGTGCAAAAAAACGCAGCCGCGTCTCTGCTCCTTTTCTGGGCTTAAAAAGAGATTGTTGAGACTGAGGAGCTATCGGTCAAACTCGTTATGAGACTCATTGCTGCGTGAGAAGCCACATCCGTGTGGTTCACGTGTATTGTGAGGTGTCTTCTTCTTCTTCAGTTGTTTGGAGCTTCTTCAGTTTGCCATTAAACCCTCAGTTTTGTGAACCCTGCTGCCTTCCTCTGCCTGCAACCGTAACAAAAACAAGGTCATGTAAACGTGTTTGGCCAATTCTAATTGTTATTTATAATTACTATTAAATTATTATTATTATTATCATTATTATTACGGTCCAGTGGTCCAGTACGGTCCATTATTATTACGGAGTTGTGGTCCAGTGGACATGGATTCGTGTCCCAAAGGTTGCAGGTTCTAATCCCCCTACAGCTGGTTCTGCAACTAAGCGCCACGGCTTAAGCTGCCCACTGCTCCGGGTTTGTGTGTGTTCACTTCACTGTGTGTATGTGCACTTTCACTTGGGATTGGATAAATGCAGAGCACCAATTCTGTTTGGTCCCTAGTGGCCATATTGCCGTCACCTCACTGTCATTACAATCTCTGGCTCAAAACCATATTTTTACATTACTTTAAGAAATGTATTTTTCTACTTTACACTACAAGACTTACTTGTAATCTAAATCAACGCAAGCGTTTTACATTATACTGATGGCTAGGCAGAAAATGAAATGTTTTGAATTAGATCAAGTAAACGCTTTGCACTTTTTCAGTGCATGTGGAAAATAATAAAACAAAAATAGGTTTTTGAATGGTTTAAAGTTCCAGTCGGTAGGTAGTTTTTTTTTTTTTTTTTTTTTACAGCTAAAGCAGTAAACTAATAATGGAATCAGTTTAGACTCGTGTCGTAGACGTAGTAATGTTGTTGTTATAATGGTCTATAAGCTCGTGTTGGAGCATAAAAGTGAGAGTCTCACATGGTGTCACGCGGAACGGAACACGCGCGTGCTCGTGAAATGTCACGGGAATTGATCGTGTTCCCGTATTTCCGTTCTAATCAGCGGTGTAGAACCCGAGGGCCGCCGCCGGATTGAACAAGACCCGGGAAATTGTGTGCGCGCCGAAACAAGTGTTTCTGATTGTTTACTGCGTGTTTTTAAATTGCATTTCCTCCGTTTGTTGTCCTGCGGCGGCGGGAGCGAGGGGAGGGGCGTGTCCCGCGGAGACTCACCCGGTGCTGATGTCAGGACCCCAGGGGGCGGAGGTCAGCACGTGACACGCAATTACGACCGCACGCGCTCTGACGACAACAGCTCTGCGGAATGAGCTACGTCTGCGGATTAATGTTTGCGCGTTAACGTTTTTGCGAAAACACTTGCGTCACTTGCACTCAAAACCGTGCGTGGTACATTTTTTGAAACGGTCCCAAACTACATTATGGTGGGCGTTTTGTCCCGTGATTGAGCCAAATGAGAGGAAAAAGGGGAATGAAAAGAAGCATAATATTAGTATGAAACTGTAATATTAAATGTACAAGAAGCAACACATCGCAATATAACAGACGTGAGGTTTTTGCATGTTTTCCACACAATAGGTAAGGTAAACAAACAGTCAAGTACACGCACGCACACACACAAACACACACGTACATTTGTCTCAAATATTAGCATAATTGCACTTTAGAAAATTGTGCTAATGTGTGTGGGTGTGTCCCGCTTTATGATTGGCCCACCAATCCAAGGGGTGTGTCCCAACTTCAGGCTGAGAGATTGGTTAATTCCTTCCTGCTCCCCGTGATCCACAAACAGAAAAGCGGCTGTGGAATCATTGGATGGATGTTTCCTTAGGGAAAACAAAATGAAAAATTGTCTCCGCGTTTGAGAGCGTGTTTACGGTGATGCTGATCACAAAAGACCCCACAACAACCGCAGCTTTAGTTGACCACAACTAAAGGTCAAAGTTCAAGACTCTGCAGAGAAAGACAAGTAAATAGTTTCTGCTTAAAACAAAGCAATGTTCTTTTTAGTTTTTGCCAAAAGACTGGAGAAAAAGTTATACCAAATCATAATCTTATTGGAAACAAAATTGAAAAATAATAATAATTCCAGCTCACTGAGCACTAAATTGCAACCAACATCCGATCGAGTCACGATTCTTTGATTTATGTTTTTATGTATACGTATTCTCAGTTTTACGTCTTCTTCTTTCTTTTTTTCTGCTGTTGTAAGATGCTATTTCCCAATTGTGGGGACTAGTAAAGGCATTTCAATTCAATTAAATTGAGAGAATTGTAATTTCTTTTTGTGAGCAAACGGAGTGCACACTTTTGGGTTTAACACTCTTGAGTGAACACTACTGAACTCTTATAACAGAATTACTCTGGCTGGCAAAATAAAAGGACTGTAGTTGATATTTGATAATACGACGCATTATTTTTTTAACATCCAGAATTGCGTCTATTTTGAGTTATTTTCTAGTTATATATAGTTATTTCGAGCATCTTATTTACTAGCGCATCTTATTTATTGTCACCACAAGAGGGCGACAGAGCATTAAAAACACTTCAAAGTGAAACATGAGGTTATCAGGATGGATGGAAGATTATCCGGAGTCAGGATGTTTCCAACCAGAAAGTGTTAATTATCACCCTGAAAGACACATGAACATGTCAATGTTCAAAGAAACCAATTACGAAATCGTACATGTACAATTATTGTTGTTTATGTTTCTTTCATTTCAGGCCACTGTTTTTCTTTATTATTTATATATTTATGTCAATCTATGTAAGAGGGAAAAGACCACACCCACATGTGAGTCAGACCACATAATGTTCTCATTTGCAATACAAATGTCTGATTCTAATTCCTGATTTGCTGAAGTGCTGGTTAATTTAGGCGGTGCGATTGTCTGGTTTTTTTTTCCGTTTAAAAAAATGTACCTTTTTATTGCGTTTGTTTCTAATAAACTGTGATCGACTCAAAATAGCAAAATAGTTTAGCGTCAGGTGAGTCCGCATTTGAAAGCGGAACTATAGATGAACATTTTAGTTTCCGTCCGGACCCTATTTTAGTGAAGTGATCGCGCACAGGTCACTTGAAAATGAACAATTACGTTTTAATGTATTGAAGAGTAGGTTTAAACAAACAACTTACTTACTTTTTTTTTTAAAATAAAAACAGCATTGGTGTTCGGAAAGCGCGTGATGATGAACGCTCGGTTCTGGGTGACCCGGACTGGGGGTGTTGCGGTTCGGGTCGTTCAGCACCGCAGGTCCGTGTGCGGCAGCACTCAGCGGGACATTCGAGAAAAACTTCAGGCTTTTCCGGGTGGATCCATAGATCTGGAGAAACAAGAGTCCGGCATCGCCCTGCTGACTGTCAATAACCCCGCACGAATGAACGCGCTGTCCGGTACCGCGCACACACGCACGCGCATGCACATTATGATTATTAATAGAGTGTGATTTCTGTATATCCGTTTCAATCTCCCTCCATTCATTAATTACATTTTACAAAGAGCATTAAAAAAACATGGCGGTGAAGCGTATTTGAGCAGGAAATGCTTTGCTTTGCTTTACTTTACTTTACTTACAAAGCTACTTGCAAAAAGAGGAGCAAGTGATGCAATTTGTCTAAAAAAGGATACAGATGTTCCCACAAGGCTATATACAGAAACTTACTAGACAGAACCGCACGACAGTCAGTAAACACACCAGACAAAACTGTGTTAAATATATGACACACAGTCACAAATGAATCTGACTTTTTTTCTCGATTGTTTTCTATTTTTTACAAATTTTTCCAGTGTTTGGTGAGTCTGGGTGCTGATGCTGTGTTTGCAGGGACGATGATGCTGCAGCTGGAGGAGCGTGTGCAGGAGCTACAGGACTGGACCGAGGGGAAAGCGCTGGTGCTGCGGGGGGCTGCCGGAACCTTCTGCTCAGGGTCCGACCTTAATGCGGTCAGAGCCATCGCCAACCCTCGGGTGAGAAGGAAAAAGTGGACTGAAAAGTAGTGGAGTCTGAATTTTATTTCAGAAATTTGATGAGTAAAACTTGAACAAATTGCGTTGAAAAATGAATGAACACACAAGTCAACTTCTTTTTACAGACTCTACTTTGACTTCAAAAATATTGTCTCAAAACTTTGTATTCTAGACAATTTGTAAAGCTGTATGTGAGAAAGTTAATGAGACATACCTGAGGCTCCGCCCCACACTCTTATTGGACGAGAGCTGAGTTTAACCTCACCCAGATTGTGAACAACCAATCAGAAAGAGTGATAATAAGCATGTACAGATATCCAAACCAGCATGTAATATAATCCTTACCGGAAGAAATTATTCTGAGTAAAACATTTTCCATTTAGTAATGAAGTAGTTATAATAAATATGTATTATTAGGGTTGCTCGTTACTATTATATCGTGACTTTAAGTTTGGAAAAAGGGATGCTTATATTTACGGGCATATTTGAAATATGCGAATATAAACACCCCACTTGAGCTTCTAAATTTGGAACCAAGGGGTGCTTATAATCATGTAAATACAGTATGTCTTGTAAATATAATATACAGTACATAACATGAATACAATATGTTGTTATAATAATAAAACGAACTTGTGACATGCTCCTGGACTACATCTGATTCAAATTTTATTTGTCACTTACGCATAATTTTGCAACAACGTGCAGTGAATGTTCTTACAATCGTACGGTGTATAAACATAGATAGTGTGGGGGATAGAAATAGAATAAAAAGACAAGAGATAAAAACGAATAAAATACAATAAAAATAGAGACAAAATATAAAAGAATAAAATCTAAAAGTGAAAAATAAGAGAAGGATACAAAATACAAGATAAAACGTAGATCTACGTAGAATATGAATAAGAAGATACGCAAGACTTTTGTGTGTAGTGGCACAACCACTATCAAACGTATAAAAATATATATATTTTAACGTGTTTCCAGAATGATGGCTGTTGTTTTAAACACTCCTAGCGTGTTCGCCGTCCTGACCGTGTTCATGGGCCGTGTATTTCAGGACGGAGTGGAGATGTGTGCGCTCATGCAAGAGACGCTCAGCAGACTCAGTAAGTTCTTCAAACGCATGTCGATGGCACTTTTCAGTCGTCTTTATTTGCCGTGCTATATTGTGCTTGTAATTAGTTTATTTGCTTTTAAATAGCACTAAATGGGAACAAGAATTGTCTTTTCACTCTTTTTAGAATCATCTTGCTCTTATTTTTGCCAAATACTCTGAATTGGAAACAGAGATTAATCACATCCAGGTCCTAAAGTACAGTGGTACCTCTTTTTACTAAATTAATTTGTACCGACAGCAGTTTTGTAAAAAGGAAATTGTGTAATTTTCTATGTATATCTGATAATCCGCCTCAATAAAAAAATGTTTTTATAATATGATAAAACATCATAATAACGCTGATAAAAACATATTGCATCCACCATCTTGAATCTTCCCTTAACCTCGCAATAACTGTGTGCTTACGTACTTTTGTGCGTAAACATAACGAAACTGCGACACTGTTCTGAAGGTCTTCTCTCTGTGATGTTGTTGTTGAAAAATAACACGACAGTTGGTTGAACCGAACACTATGTTTCTCTGTCTCGTCTGAACACTCCACCTGCATTGCTTTTCTCCACCACCTGGTTTCGCAGTTTCACAACAAAGCAGCACAGCCTCGTCAACACAATTCCAGATGTAAGATATCTGTAAGGATGTAAACATCAGCTACTCAAAAGATTTCCCTGCATGTTAGTGGTAAGAAAAAAAACTTGCTTAACATTCTTGTCTGCATCATTCGGCCTATCGTGTAGTGAAAATTTCGTTAAAAGAGGCGATATTTTCTCCATGACTCCCTTCGCAAAAGGAAATTTTTGTTAACAGAGTCATTCTTGAGTGGAGGTACCACTGTAGTTTTAAATCTGGTGTTGAGCGTCCTAAGTTGTCCGAAGACCACCTCGGACATTAAGTAAATAACATATTTTGTTCATAACTACACGAGAGTCTACACTGATACTGATAGTGTATGTATTGAAAATATAAGCAGCTTTTACTCTCTACTTGACTACATTTTTGATTGAGTATCTGAACTCTTTACTACGTTTGAACGACCTTGTTACATTGTGATTTGTCACATGACAATAATCTGCAGGATGCTGAAGGTACTGGATGCTGTTTATGAGCTGAATCACGTGAATTAGCCCTTGCACTTTTTTGCACATTAGAGTTTGACCGAGACTGACTTTTTGTTCTTTATTTGTCCTTTTTGTTTAGCCATTTTTAAACATTGAAGCGTTCCATTCTATAGTAGAAAAGAAAATGTCATAATCTTCACAAGTTTCTTGATGTTCTTTGTTTTTTGAGCCTAATTTTAGCAGGAGTAAAATAAGCCATTTTAAGAGTGGAATCTTGACGACTTTTACTCAAGTAGTCAACTTGTCGGGATTGGTGACGTGTAATTTTTACAGTAAGGATTTACTCAAGTATGGTCTTCAGGCACTCGTCCCCCAAAGTAGAGGCATCTTATTAACCAACCTTTTAAAAAGAGTGAAAGTATGGGCCTGAATTATTAAACAGGGCACCATTGAGCCGGTGCTGATGATGGTTTCCTCAGGCAGGCTGCCGCTCTTCTCCGTGGCTCTGGTGGAGGGTCTCGCTCTGGGCGGTGGGGCTGAACTGACCACCGCCTGTGACTTCAGGTCAGACCCCTGGCGTGGTACCTCGTCCCGTTGCTTTAACACGCAAGTCTTCCTCTCAGGGTGATGAGGTCGGACGCAGTGATCCGCTTCGTCCACAAGCACATGGGTCTGGTCCCGGGATGGGGAGGAGCCGCCCGGCTGGTGGGCATCGTGGGCCGGCGGGAGGCTCTGAGACTGCTGGGGGGGGCGCTAAAGGTGGACGCTGGGCGTGGCAAGCAGCTGGGGCTGGTGGACGAGGTTCTGCACGAGTCCCGGGACGCGCTGCCTCACACGGAGCGCTGGCTGGAGCAGCTGGTCCGGGGTCCGGCCGCAGTGGTCCGGGCACTGAAGAAAGTGGTGGTCTCGGGTGTGGAGCTCCCCCTGGAGGAGGCGCTGGAGGCGGAGAGGGGCGTCTTTGGGACCGTGTGGGGTGGTCCGGACAACCTCCGGGCGCTGGCAGCCAGACCCAAACACCAGTGATGTGTTTCCCTGAAGACATTGGTGTGGCACTAGGGCTAATATTCAGGAATGAACCTTGTTTTCGGATGTAAGTGGATCAAGTTCATTTAAACAACCAGATCCTCAATTATGTTCAAAGTAACAGGAGCACGAGCTTGTTGCAGTCATAATTTTATCGATGATAAAATTTAATCGATGATTTGTGTGATTGTTTGTTGAAATAATGAGATATATAGTTCTAATATATATTAATGTATAGATGAGGATATATTGAGATAATGAGAATATATAATAATAATAATAAGAATAATAACAATAGTAATGAAATGTGTTGTGTTTGCAGCATCAAACATTTTCATAATGCACGTACACATAGTTTCTTATGAAATCTATAAAGCAATGTTGAAAAATTATGCTAATTTGTTTTTTGTTTGGTTTGATAATAAATTGTTTTGATAATCGATCAATTGGTTGATTTTTTTTTGTTTGTTGATTAATTAGTGTGGTTTTTCTCTCATGCATTATTTTATAATGAAGCATATACACAACATCTCAATTTCTTTGGAAAAAATGTGTTTAGAAAAGCGAACACACGTGTTTACCAACCCAGTTACAACTACTGTACAACAGCCGAGTATTTTTGTCAGCTTTTGATTTTTGACCTTTGCAAAAATGATCGGTTTGTGTGTGAAAAACCTTTAGTGTTTTGATGAATCTCGCCCAATTGCGAATTTATTGTCACAAAGTCATAATATTGCTTGTTAAATGATTGTTTTATTGCACAAGTTAACAAATCCACAGACAGTTTTACACGTTTGTGGTGGAACATGCTCTTAAAGTTATTTTAGAGTATTAAGAAGTATTAATTTATTATTTTAAATAATAATTCACGTATTATTGCTTCTCTGATTATCTATAACAGCATTGCATGGCACATTTTAGTTGTGGTTTTATGCCGATAAATGTCGTGAATATGTTTAAGAGAAACTAGCTTAATGTGCGTACTTGACGAGTTGACAGAGGGAAAGACGTTGTGGCGCATGCGCTTTCCTGCGCGAAAGCTCGCGGTTAGGCACGCGGCTGTGTAAATTGCGTCACATTACGCCGTAATTTGCGTACGACGAATTGACGATGGGAATTGTAATCGATGACTTCCCTTGTCGATTATCACCGATCATGTAAATCTGCGTCACAGCCCTGTTCCCATTTCAAAAGTACAGTCACGGTGTAGGTACCAAATTGGCTGGGGTGTAAAATCGACCTGGGGTCCTGCGACTAAGGTTGACGTCACACCACGGTTACACCAAACTGACCAACCACGTATCATCGAGGTGTTCTTGGCACATCATATTGTTGTATTCATTTTACATTTTCCTTTTGAAACGTAAAGTTGTTTGCACTCATTAGTGATAATGACATTGTTATTTTTTTTTTTATTTTAAGGTGTTTCTCACACAGTTGTTTGTTGTTTGACATCATTATTACTATGTGAGTAAATGTATCACTGTATAGAAAACATTTATTTATGTTGTGCAGTGGTTTAATTTGCCCAAATGTCGGTTTTACATATTGATAACAATAATCAGTCATGGTGATAACTAATAATGTTATTAGTGCTAGCTAATTAACTAATAACGTTAATAATGTTGAACATTTGATTGCTAAGGTTACATTTCCCTTTTTAAACACGTTGAAACAACTAAATGAGGCGAGACTTTAATAAGTCCTTTGTGCAGTGTAGTGGGAAATTTTGATGTACAAGTGGTCCGTGTTTCCATAATGGAGTGTCCATTCATATAATGAGTGAAGAGTCATATAATCAATCAAAAATATTCGTAATCTAGTAGAGACGTATCAAATCAACCAAAAATACTTAAGTAAAAGTCCATTTACTTAACCACTGTACTTTACCACTGTACCTACACCATTGTGGAAAAATTGCACCACCCTGCGATCTTGACTGTTTGCTGATTTAAATCTTTCTAAAGCTTGCGAAACGTTTAGAACAATGTTTGCCGTGAATAGGGTTGACTTATTTGACCAATAATATTGTCAGACCTCAGATTGGATCATTAATGGAGTACCATGTCATAATCCCATTTCCAGTGTGTATAAAAAGGGGGGGTGGGTTGGCTTGTAAATCAGTTCTGATTCTGATTGAGAATTTATGGTCAATCATCAAGATTCGTCTGCGTGAGAAAGACCGCATGGCGAAAAAAGCCCATCTTTTGTGCTATAATTGAGAGCTGGTACAGGAAGCCCTCAATCATAAACACTTGCCAAAATCTGGTCGATTCGATGCCAAAACGCATTGCTGAGGTGTTGAAGAACAAGGGAGGACATACGTCTTACTAAAAATGTACATTTCAATCATTTGAAACGAAATCATTTGAAAACAATCAAATTGCGTTGTCAAAAATGTAAATAATCGATTTTATTTTTTGATTTTGATTTTACTTTTGCATAAGATCAATAAAATAAATATCAATTAAAAAAAAAGGAAAGGGATAAAAATATACGGAGAAACCCATCATTACTTAAATGAAATAATAATAAACAACAACAAGGCACACAAAATTATTAACAAAAGTTAATAATTAGACGATAACTATACTGTTGAACATGGAAACTCAGTGCGCGTATAAACCGTCTGCAGCGGACATGATCGATCACGTGACTCTGGACTCTTCTGGATTCCTCTGGTTTATGTCACTCGACTCGTCAGACCTGTTTCACTTTCTAAAAGGAAGATTCATCTCTGTTTATACGTTCTTCTTCCTCATTCTGCTATGACCTTCACTCTTGTTTTCTCTACCAGAGCTGGACAAAGCTGATGTTTTCTCAGCTAAACATCAAATGCTTTCTAAAGGACTTTAGACGAAGCTTGGAGGCGATTGAAAAGAGTTGAAGGATGGTGAATCACTGCAGTGGGACGTTCCTACCTTTGATCCCAGGTAAGACATCAGAAGAACAGTGAGAGGATGATGCAGAAGACGTTTCAAGACATTTTATCTTCACATTTTCTCAAGCGCCAAGTGACCACAGAGAATTCAGACAAGTTTTTCTAAAGAGACCCTCTGAACTCCGAGCTGTGACCTTTGACCCCACACGAGTGTGAAAGAGAGAAATGGCCAAATCTCCAGACTTCCGCTGTGTGTCGATGAAGAGCGATTCCTCCATGATTCAACCCTTAAACTTCAGGGATGAATCTGTGACCTTTGACCCCAGGTAAGGTGTCAGCTGAAGTAGAGGAAACCGTTGAAGAAGATAACGCTCATCAGATGTGTCTCGTGCTGTTCCTGTCACTCGCAGGATCGCAGGAATAAAACAGGCCTCATCTGAAAACTCCAGGATTGCCTCTTTAAATCGTAAAACTCTTATCCAACCCCCTAATCTCATTGGAGCTGTGACCTCTGACCCCAGGTGAGGAATGAGATGACAAACTCAGGTTGAGTTGTTAAAATTATGAACGTCGTTCTCCGGTTGCCCACTCAGGACGGCAGAGTTCAGTTGTGTGTCGATGAAGAGCAATTCCTCCATGATTCAACCCTTAAACCTCAGTGACGGTCCGGTGATCTCTGACCCCAGGTGAGACCAGCTGGAATTCAAATCACATTTGTATAGTATTAGCTGACAGTTTCATTTAAGTTAATTTTAATGTTGTGAAGCCGTAGAATATTTAATTGAAGTAAAAGTAAAGTATTTACGCAAATATAAGCACCCCGCGATTTTTCAGGAACAAAACAATTATTCCAAAAAAAAGTTTCTTTTACATTTCATGCTAAATTGCGTAAATTGTCTCTTAAAAATACTATTTGATTTCTGTGTCACTTCAATGTTGTTTTACTTGAATAAAAGTTTAAAAACATCTTTTCTGATCATAAAAACTTCACCTCCCATAATCCTTAGCGTCTCACTCCTGAGCTCCCATTAGCCTTTGCACACCAGACTAAATCTGAACTCACTTTTTTTAGAGGTAAATATTAGTGAGGGGCAGTCTGGCTCTTTTCAAAGCATCGGCTCTTCTGGCTCGGCTCTCGTAAAAGAATCGGCTCTTCTGGCTCCCAACCGGCTCCTAAAAAAACTCTTATTTTGATATCGCTCTTCTCCATGTATTTGTCGGATTATTGTCTCCGTTACATACAGACGCAGTCACACATGCTCAATCATGCGTTCCCAAAACTATTTCCAAGTTTTCAAATGTTTATATTAAAAAAAAATCATTTATTAAATTATGTGATCACATTATGTGATGCGATTTTTCATGTTATCTTAGTAATCTTTACCTCCAAGAATGTTTCAATAGTTTTTTTAAATCGTTTTTATTAAATTAATGTGCGTCTGAACAGGTGTTTTATCATTTTTTTTAGCACAAAAATAAAAAAATTAACCAGACACATGTTCAAACTGTGACCAAACATATCTTACTATTGTTAAGCTAACGCAACAATTTCTAACTGCAGTACGACATTTATGGGCGGGACCGCTAAAAAGGCCCCTGACGTGATTGTTTAATGCGCATAGTGCATAAGAGGTAGGAAAATGATATGACCAACAAGTTCTTTCGCACAAGTAGTCTCGGTATGAGTCTAGTCTTGTTCTTGGACATGGTTGGCTGAATCGTGCGCCCATAACAATAGTCTCGTTCTTCTGTGCCGGCATGTTTGCGAACGACACATCACTAACCTGTGTTAGCAACAAAACCAGAGAGGAGGGATAGTGAATATATTGGTAGAAGGATGTTGGAGATGGAGCTGCCAGGCTGGAGGGCAAGAGGACGACCCAGGAGGAGATATATGGATGTTGTTAGAGAGGACATGAGGTTGGCTGGGGTCAGAGTGGAAGATACTCAGGATAGAATGAGGTGGAAAGGGATGATTCGCTGTGGAGTTGTTTATGACTTGAAATATGGGAAAATGGGTGCTTACTGTATATGTACACTATTTAAAGTCTGCGATTATAAGCACCCCCCAAGTTTTCAAGTGTCTTACATTCGAATTAGAAAAAAGGGGTGCTTATATTTGCGTAAATGCAGTATTTAAACACTAAAAACATGAACACTTTCTTTTAGCAGTCCGATCATATCCGTCAAGAGCCATCAGAGAGACCCGCTTGTGGGGAAACACAATAGAACAGAAGTACGTAACAAAGAGTCCAAGATATTGGATATCGATGTTTTGCATCGAGTCAAAGAGACTCACAAGGTCAACATTAAGCACCAATATGAGCTGTTGTTCGAGGGAGTCAGGGTTCATGGACACCAAACCCTGCTGAACGAGATCTACACGCAGCTGTGCGTCACAGAAGGAGAGAGCGAGAGTGTGAACAAAGAGCACGAGGTTTTACAGATGGAGGAGACACCCAAAAGAGTCCTACAAGACACTCTGATCAGCTGTAATGATATTTTCGATTCCCAATGTGATGCTTGGAAAAGCAAGAATAGTGGATTAAACCTGAAGACAGTTCTGACCAAAGGCATCGCCGGAAATGGGAAAACGGTATCTGTGCAAAAGTTTCTTTTGGACTGGGCCGAAGGAAGAGCCAATCAGGATGTGGATTTCATGTTTGTGCTTCCGTTTCGGCAGCTGAACTTTGTGAAGGGATCTCTCTACAGCCTTCACCAGCTTCTCCAAGACTTCTATCCTGAGCTTCGGGATCTTGACTACAAGGTCTATGAGCTGTGCAAGGTGGTTTTTGTTTTTGATGGCCTGGATGAATGCCGGATGAATCTGATGTTTTCACACGAGGTGGTTTCTGATCCGACCCAGACGTCATCAGTGAGCGAGCTGGTAACCAATGTCATCGAGGGACATCTCCTTCCATCTGCTCTGATTTGGATCACCTCTAGACCTGCAGCAGCCAATCAAATTCCCAGGAAACACATCAGCCGTGTGACAGAAATCCAGGGGTTCGGTGATGCTCAGAAGGAGCTGTATTTCCAGAAGCGGATTAGAAACGAAGCTCGAGCCTCGAGCATCATCTCGCACATTAAAAGAGCGAGGAGCCTTTTTATCATGTGCCACATACCAATCTTCTGCTGGATCTCAGCCAGTGTTCTAGAAGATCTACTGGAACGAGATGACCACGCTGAAATCCCTCAGACTCTGACGGAAATGTACATCCACTTTCTGCTCATTCAGATCCAGGTGAGGAACCAGAAGTGTGCTGAGAGAGATCCAGAAGAGCTCCGCCACTCCAGCAAAGACGTGATCGTGAAGCTTTCTGAACTGGCTTTCCTCCAGCTGATGAAGGGCAACATCCTGTTTGAGAAGGAAGACCTGAGAGAGAGCGGCATTGATATGACTGAGGCCACTATTTATTGTGGAATCTTCACCGAGATCCTGAAGGAAGAATCTGTGATTTTTCACAGGAAGGTCTACTGCTTCATTCACATGAGCTTTCAAGAGTTTCTAGCTGCTTTATTTAAATTTCATTCGCATGAAGAAAGATTTTTTGGAGGTTTTCTCACTCTCCCTCGGTGGCTTTGGTCTGGGGAACCTCGTCTGAACAAGCTGCTGAAGGACTCGGTAGATGAAAGCTTGCAGAGTGAAAATGGCCACCTGGATCTGTATCTGCGATTCTTGCTGGGCATCTCTCTGGAGTCAAATCAGAGAATGTTAGGAGAGCTCCTGACTCCGACTGTGAAGAGCTCAGATAGCATCGCTGAAGTCTCACAATACATCAGAGGCAAAATCAAGAGCTGTAAAGATCTCTCAGCTCACAGATCCACCAATCTGTTCCTCGCTCTGCTGGAAGTTAAAGATCAGATTCTGACTGAAGAGATTCTGTGTTTTATTCGGTCAGAGAGACAATCTTTAGAGAAGCTTTCTGCTGCTCTTTGCTCCGTCATTGCCTTCATGCTTCAGATGTCAAAGGCGTGGCTGGACGAGCTGGACCTGAGGACATTCAACACCACTGAGGAGGGATGGAGAAGACTGATCCCCGCCCTGGTGAAGTGCAGGAAAGCCAAGTGAGTCTGTCTGTCGATATACTTGTCTAGCGTACCACTCTACTGCATCAGTCAGTCTGTCTAATGTTTTATCTACTGAGGCTGTTTGTCCACTGTATCTGTCTGTCTGTCTGTCTTCTTACTGTATTTGTCCGTCTGTCTACTGTATCAATCTATTGTTTGTCTCTGCCTGTTTGTCTGTCTACTTACTGTATTTGTCCATCTGTCTACTAGAGCTGCACGATTCTGGATAAAATGAGAATCACAATTTTTTTGCTTAGAATAAAGATCACGATTCTTTCTGGATATTTTATTATTTTAAATATTCAACCCTGAAAATCAGGTTGTGAAACAGCAATATACAGTAATAACACATATTACTCTTTGATGATGACAATTATTTTTTTAGGGGGGCTTATAATTTTGTCCTCAACTGTAGATGTTTGCGGTATGTGGTTTGCTGAGTGTAAACACACACACTTCAGAATGAAATCCTTTTTCAGGTAGTAAAATGTCAAAGTTGATAGCAGACTTACTTGACCGTTGTATTTTCTCACTCATTCTCTCTGTTTATTGCATGTTTTTTTTTAACTCGACTAGCGCACGACTCGCATCCAACGTTGTGAGTGAAGATAATAAGCACGGTGACAGAGCTCCGCCCCGATGCGCGCGCACACACACACGTCACACACACGCACGGCTGACAGAGAGACCTCTTATTGGAAATTTAGAGTTCGGCAGAATCGTGTAAATGCTGGATTAAGAATCGCTTTTTACATGTTCCGTCCTTTCTACTCATTTTTAGCCCCTCTCTTTTTAAACTTTTTTTTTTCTTGCCATTTTTTTTGCGATCGTTTTGCCTCACAATGCCTTCGATCGACGTAATGGGCACCCCTGGTCTGCTGTATCTGTCTACTGTATTTACCTACTGTGTCTGTCTACTGTATCTATCTACTCTGTCTGTCTACTGTATCTGTATGACTGTCTACTGTATCTACTCTGTCTGTCTACTGTATATGTCTGCTCTGTCTGTCTCTCTACTGTACCTGCCCATCTACTGAATCTATATACTCTATCTGTCGGCCCATGATATCTGTCTTCCTGTCTGTCTGTCTACTGTATCTGTCTAATGTGCCTGTCTGTCTACTGTATCTGTCTGACTGTCTACTGTATCTATCTACTCTGCCTGTCTGTCTCTACTGTATATGTCTGCTCTGTCTGTCTCTCTACTGTACCTGCCCATATGTCTGCTTTATCTATATCTGCCTGCCTATGGTATCTATCTTCCTGTCTGTATGTCTACTGTTTCTATCCAATGTGTGTGTCTGCCTGTCTACTGTATCTATCTATCTGCTGTGTATTGAATTGAAAGTCCTTTATTCGTCCCCACAAGGGGGAAATTTCAGTGTTGCAGCAGCAGTACAATTTAACCAGAAACAACAAGAACAATTTGTATAAATACGGTAAAAAGTAAAAATATAAGTAAATATATGAAATGTAACATATTTACACACATGTATACTAAGTTTGCACAGTTTACAGGTATTGCACATGCACCGGATACATATTGCACAATCACAACAGTCAGGGAGTTATTGTGGGACACAGTTTAGAGTGGTTCACTGGGAGCAGTTCAGGTTGTAGAGTCTCACAGCAGCAGGTAGGAACGACCTACGGTGTCGCTCCTTTAGGCATTTTGGATGTTTTAGCCTGTCACTGAAGGAGCTGCACAGTGATGGCACTGCTTCAAACAGCGGGTGGGCATCGTTCTCCATCATGGATGATAGCTTAGCTACCATCCTCCTCTCCCCCACCTCCTGCATTGAATCAAGGGGCAGCCCCAGAACAGAGCTTGCCCTCCTGACCAGCTTCTCCAGTCTCCTCCTGTCTGCTGCTGAGATGCTGCTGCACCAGAAGACCACTCCATAGAAGATGGCTGATACCACCACAGAATCATAAAATGTCTTTAGTAGTGGTCCCTGGACTCCAAAGGACCCGAGTCTCCTTAGCAGATATAGTCTGCTCTGTCCCTTTTTATAAATTGCTTCTATGTTATGTGACCAGTCCAGTTTATTGTTCAGGTGAACACCCAAGTACTTGTAGGATACAACCCTCTCAATATCCCTACCTTGGATGTTCACCGGTGCTGATGCGTGTGTTTGCCTGCGGAAGTCTACCACCATCTCCTTTGTCTTTCCTGCATTTATCTGGAGATAGTTCCGCTGGCACCAGTCCACAAAGTTCTGAATCAGTTCACGGTACTCTCTGTCATCGTCATCCTTAATCAAGCCGACAATGGCAGAGTCATCCGAGAACTTCTGCAGGTGACGGAATGCTGAGTTACACATGAAGTCAGCGGTGTAAACAGTGAAGAGAAACGGTGGCAGAACTGTTACCTTGTGGCGCTCCTGTACTACAGACTACCATGTCCGAGTCACAGTGGCCGGCCCTCACATACTGCAGTCGGTTTGTGAGGTAATTTAGAACCCATGCAGACAGATGTGGGTCCACCCCCATGTCCAACAACTTGTCCCTCAGCAGCATAGGTTGAATGGTGTTGAAAGCGCTGGAAAAATCAAAAAACATGATTCTCACAGAGCTTCCAACCTGGTCCAGGTGAGACAGAGCTCTGTTCAGGAGGAAGATGACAGCATCCTCAACTCTGACACCGGTCTGGTAGGCGAACTGCAGCGGGTCCATTGACTGGCTGACCATAGGACGCAGATAGGTGAGCACCAGTCTCTCCATCGTCTTCATCAGATGAGATGTCAGTGCCACCGGTCTGTAGTCCTTGAAGTCAGCTGGTCGAGACGATTTTGGTACCGGTACCACGCAGGATGTCTTCCACAGCAGCGGTACCTTCCCCAGCTTCAGGCTCAGGTTGAACAAGTACAGCATAACACTGCACAGTTCATCTGCACAGGTTTTTAGCAGCCTGGAGCTGATGCCGTCTGGCCCCGATGCTTTCCTCGCCTTGGTTCTGCTGAGCTGCTTTCTCACCTGGGCTCGTGTGAGGGTCAGTGTGGGGGGTGGAGGGGGTAGGGTGCTGACGGTTATGCATTCAGAGGTGTTGAAAAGGTTCACAGAGGAGGTTGTTGATTGCAGCAGCAGTGGAGACAAGGTGGGGGAGGGTAACTGGTCAAATCTATTGAAAAATAAATTCAAGTCGTTAACCCACGTCTGGTCTCCCTCAGCCTGAGTGCTGGGCTCCTTGTAACCAGTGATGGTCCTGAGCCCCCGCCACACTCCGCTGACATTGTTCTGCTGCAGCTGCTCCTCCATCTTCCTCTTGTAGTTTACCTTTCCCTGTCTGATGTTGCGTCTCGGCTCTTTCTGCACAGCTTTCAGCTCCTCCTTGTTTCCTGATTTAAAGGCCCCCTTCTTCTCCTTTAGAAGCGACTTTATTCCAGGAGTGATCCATGGTTTATTGTTGGAGAAGCACCGTACTTTCCTGGTGGGTACAGTGTTTTCCACACAGAAATTGATGTATTCGGTTATACATACTGTTAGACCATCAATGTCCTCCCCGTGTGGACTACATAGTTCCTCCCACACAGTAGTGTCGAAGCAGTCTTTCAGGGCCTCCTCGGTGCCATCAGTCCACGTTCTTATAGTACGGGAGACAGCTGGTTGCCTACATACAATGGGTTTGTACACAGGCAGGAGATAAACCAGGTTGTGGTCAGATTTTCCCAGAGGTGGAAGAGAAGTTGAAGTGTATGCTTCCTTGGAGTTCGCATATAGTAGGTCCAATGTTCTGTTGTCTCTGGTGAGACATGAGACGTACTGGGTAAATGTTGGTAGTGTAGACGAAGGGGTGGCATGGTTGAAGTCCCCTGAGATCAGAAGAAGGCTGTTTGGGCTTTGGGTCAGAAGCCTGTTAACCACAGAGTGCAGAACATCACACGCAGCTTCACTGTTAGCAGAGGGGGGGATATACGCAGCTATTGTAATAATATGCGAAAACTCCCTCGGCAGATAGAATGGCCTCATGCTAACAGCTAACAGTTCAACGTCCTTATTACAGATTTGCTCTTTAACAGTGATGTGAGTGGATTTACACCATCTGTTATTCACAAATACTGCCACTCCGCCTCCCTTCTTCTTACCGCTCTCCGTCGTCCTGTCTGCTCGGTTCAGCTGAAAACCGTCCAGGGTCACAGCGGTGTCCGGAGTTAGCGCTGTTAGCCATGTCTCTGTAAACACCATGATGCTAGTTTGCCGAAATTTCCTCTGATGCCGGGTGAGAGCGGTTAGCTCATCCATCTTGTTAGGAAGCGATCTAACGTTTCCCATTACGATGGACGGCAGGGTGGGTCGGTACCGTCTCTTTTTAGTCCGACACAGAGCTCCAGCACGGGATCCACGTCTTCTCCGCTTTAGTTCGCGAGGAATCTCTGGCATTTCCCGGTGTAGCATCGGCGCGTCGCAGAATGCTAACAGCTGATCCCTGGTGTAAACAATGGGACCGTGGCTGCGCGCGGAGTTCCCAGACACAAGAGCGAACAGCGTGGAAAAAATAAAAAAGAAGAGAGCAATCTCGGCAAGTTTGAGCTCCATATCGCAGTGCACACATTCACACACACGCAAGGAAAAATAAAGTGCGGAAAAGTATAAGAAAAAGTATAAAAAAAAACAAAAACAAAACGTCTGTACGTCTGTCTACTGAATCATTCTATAGCATCTATCTGTCTACCTATTGTTCACTCCATCCATCCATTTGTCGACAGAGTTAGGACGTTATATGACGTATAGGACGTAAACCTCTTGCTCCTTACGCAATATTTCTTTCTGTATGTCTGTATGCATCTTTCTGTACGTTTCTGGTTAATCTGGCCTTGTGTGTGTGTGTGTGAGCGTGTGTGTGCCCGGCTTAAGTGGACGCTGGCGCAGATTGGTTGCCGCTATTTCTCCGGGCAAAGGATGGTGTGCATGGTGTTCCTCGTTGTAAGAGGCGCTTTGAGAAGACTTGTAAAGCGCCGTTCAAATAAAAACCGAAAGCATTATTATTATTATTATTATTATTATTAATTATTATTCTGTTATTCCATTTTCATACAAAATCATATACTTTTTTTTATCACCATGTGAACAATTTCCTTCAGACTGTCTGAGACGTACCTGACAGGCGAATGCTGGGAAAGCGTGTCTGCAGCTCTTCAGGCCTCGGACTGTGTTCTGAAGGAGCTGGACGTCAGCAGTAATGACCTGAGAGATTCAGGAGTCCAGCTGCTGTGTGAAGCCCTGAAGACTTGCAACCGGTCGCTCCTCACGCTCAGGTGATGACACAGACCTGCCTGTCTATTGTTTCTCAGTGACCAGAGTTTACAGTAGACCTGGAGCTTTACGGGGTGTCCTGAACATTCTGAACATTTATTTTTTGCGTGTTTCACTTGCTCAAGGCTGTCTTCCTGTAATCTGACGGACCTGAGCTGCGAGCATCTGTCTGCAGCTCTTCAGGCCTCAGACTGTGTTCTGAAGGAGCTGGACGTCAGCGACAACGACCTGAGAGATTCAGGAGTCCAGCTGCTGTGTGAAGCCCTGAAGAACATCAGCTGTCGCCTGGAGACACTGAGGTTTGTGCCTGTGGAGACTGAACATCAGCTCTAGATCAGTTCTTCACTGGTCCTGTCCCAATCTGTGTCTGGGAAGTTTGTTTGGCTGTTTTTGGTCATTCATGAACAACGAGTGCTACTAGTGTTACCACTTTTAATACAAAAGAATAAGGGACACACGGTGATCTCAGGCCAGTGGTGGTAAAAAGGAGCTTGAAATATGTTTTCAAGAAAGTATGAACACTGGACATTAAAACAAATGTTATTTAAATTGTATTTAACAATTTAAACAGTGTTAAACAAATTTTATTGAAATGTGCTAAGTCTTCTTATACTCCTCAACAGACGTCTCTAATGACAATCAGATTTTAAAGGGTGGTATTGATTGAGATTTTGGTTAAAATATTCGTCATTGTATATATATTGCAATTTCCAAATATAGAAACAGCACATGCATAACTTAGCTACAAACATTTGCTAGTAATGTTTTGTAATAGCCTATTTCTAAATAAAAAATATTAAAAAGTTGCAATTTACTAGTTTATTTCCTCTATAGAACATTATATTGTTTTTTGACGTTTTAAATTAAATTTTTCATTAAATGAATTAGGTTGTAATATATGTATACATGATTGTATAAATAATTTGTGTCTGACTTAACTTGGTCAAGCTAATCATAATATTATATTGGAATCGGATCCACTTACATTGCATTTACAGAATTTTTACAAATTACAATTTGTGTGTGTAACGAGGCAAAATTAGATATTTAGATTACATATTAGATACATTTCTCTTTGATTTCAGTTGTTGACATGGTTTTAGTTAATAATTAACATTATATATAAATAATTAATGATATAATATTAATAATAATAATTAATAATAACCGAACATTCATATGTTCTTTATTGCATGTAGGAAACAGTAAATTGCAAATACATTTTGTAGCCATTTGCATTTAAGCTCTGAAACACTAGGGCGTGCAGGGTAACCTGGGTTAAAAGATCCGCCATTTTTTTTTACATTACTCACACTTCGCAGAATCTGACCCGCCCATCATACAGTTAAATAAACCAATCAAACTAACAATGACGTTGAGTATTACCCAATCAAAAGTAGGAAAGGAGGCGTTGTCATAAAACTTGTGTACAATGATTTGCACGAGATGCTGCTTTCAAAAAATGATAAAAAAAAAACTTTAAACGGTCCTGTATCAATTTGCAATTTTCTTCTCAGATATGGAACAATTGTAAAGATATTAAGGTAGTTTAAAGAACGGTTGGCAACCAAGCTTCCCACGTCGATTAAACAAGTTTGAATCTTCCTAGTTTGGAGTCTTTTTTCTATCTTCATAAGATATACAAAACATAAAGCAAACACAAACATTTGTTTAGATGGACACGTCTGGCTTCCTCCTCAGAAAAGGTGTTCTGGATGCTTTTGGGTTAAAAAATACTCCACTCAATTGTGAAATTAGTTTCGGAAGATAAAGATCAAGATGACCAGGCATTTGAACAATAATTTTGTTGTACAGATTCTTTCCTTGTGTTTTTTGGATCAGACTCGCACGCTGTAATCTGACGGACCTGAGCTGTGAGCATCTGTCTGCAGCTCTTCAGGCCTCAGACTGTGTTCTGAAGGAGCTGGACGTCAGCGACAACGACCTGAGAGATTCAGGAGTCCAGCTGCTGTGTGAAGCCCTGAAGAACATCAGCTGTCGCCTGGAGACACTCAGGTGTGTGTGTGTGTGTGTGTGTGTGTGTGTGTGTGACACTCAGCTGAGACAGTTAAAACTGTGAAAAGCACCTTACAAATGCTCAGAACTTGAACTGGAAGTGTGTTGTTGCTTTACTGTATAGTCAGAATTATCTTTTTAGCGAATGAATAATTACGCTGAAGTGCGTTTTTACTAGGGCTGTCAAACAGTTATTTTTTTAAGCTAGTTAATCGCACTTCCCTGACCAAATTAATCGCGATTAATTGCGAGTAAATGACTGAAGCTTGTAATATTGGATATTGAGGTGTAATATGTAAATGAATGTAAACTCAACACTAAATAAACACTCATTTAAATCCTTTAAAATAATTTAGTATAATTTTTGTTCAATTTGCAATGTATTGTCCTCTCTGAGGTCGAGTCGAGTCGCACACAATTTTCAAGATAAAACACACAAAAATTTGGGTCTAACATATAAGTGTTATCCATCAACTGAAAGATTGAAGTACATGTTTTTTTTTAGGTTACACTCTTAATAAAAACAGGACGTTGTGTTTTTTTGTAAAATTAATAACAATAACAATAAAAGTTAAACGTGAAGCATGTTTTGCCTTCTCTTTGTCAGATGAAAACAAACTGTAACTTAATAAATACTTATCACGCTAACATGAAACATATGTCTACATAAAGCTTAGAATGTCTGTTTTTAAAAACAAGTGTAAGTAAATACAGTGTTGTCTGTTTATCTAATCCGTATGAATCTACAGCTTCGGCTTTTTGAACAGAGCAAGTTATTTGCAGTTGAAAAGGAACTGTGTCTGTGTTGCTCGCTGAGAGGGGAAAAGTAGGTCAGTGTCACTTAAACACTTTGTGACATCACCTGAACTCAATGACTGTGAGCTGCTGATCTTAATGGGTCGCACCAAACCGAAAGTAAAAAAAATACAACTGATTAATGGCGTTAAAAATAATTGATGCGATTAAGCACTTAAAATCACTTGCGTTAACGCGTTAACTTTGACAGCACTCGTTTTTACACAAATATAAGCACCGCCCAAAGTTTACTTGTGATGACCGTGTGCGGCGCGTCTCCCGAGCCGGGACGAACTCTCTGCGCGGCGAGCGGGAGCGCGCGTAAAGTGAATTCACCTGCCGCCAATCACGAGGACTATATAAGGACTTGCAAGCCGTTAGATCGGGGCGAAGCTTTGCCTACGCCTGCCGTTGCCACGTTCCTTGCCTTTGTCTTCTGTGTTTTCTAGTTACTTCTGCGTTTATTGACCTCCTGCCTGTGACCTCGTTGTGATCCTGCTTCTGCCTGCCCTCGACCCTGTGCCTGTCTTATGACCCTGATTTTGCCGAACGGACTTCATCATTAAACATCTAAACTGCATACGAGACTCGACCTGCTTTCTAGCAACCACCATTCATGACATTACTTCCTGTTTCTCTGCGATTAATTTAGTGAATAAACTCAGGAAAAATAAAGGTACACTTCGATCCTCCTTGAAAACAAATCAGAAGGAATTTTCGGAATAAAAAAAGGAACAACAAAAGGAATAAAGCAAAACGAGCTAACTGTCGCATTCGAATCGCTAAACTAAATTTGAAAACAAAACACCGGAAAAATAAATCTTCAGCACGTAGCCTACTATCTAACTCTCACTAATGAATTCAAAAATACACGGGTCAGCGTCTGCTCCTAAACTGGTGTGTCTATACATTCAAAACAAAAATACGTGATGGGAACGTAAATCACGTGATATATTAACCTTGCCACTTTAGCGAAATCGGGATTTAAAAAAAAAACAGCTTGGAGAACGACTATGGCAAAATCAGTCTCTCCACACAGGAACCGGCGAGCACCGCCGAAAGCAATGCGTCGCCCCGTCTTTTCCGTCACGCTGACCTTTGAACCCCCGGTGAATGAATGGGAGGAGCTTCGTCGGCCATCGTCCTGTGCGATAGACACTCCCCCAACCGATTTCAAAATACATACATCGCGCGGGATGTAACAATAACATTTAACTAACCAACAAAACATCCACATTGTCATCAGTCATCAATGACATCATCGTGGAAAACCTGTGGAAACACAAAAATTTAAATGTAAAAAGATGTAAACGAATAGTAAAATTAAACTCCATGTCCATCACTTTGGCTCATCACTGACTCCTGGTTGTTGGTGTGTGCAACCTGTGAACCTCACTACTCTGCTTCCGGATGGTAAATGATGGGCATTTAATCTAAACTAGGGCTGTCAAACAATTACATTTTTTAACTAGTTAATTGCGATTAAATCACAAATAATAATAATTACAATGGGTATAAATAAACAATGGGTAAGCCGGTCATAATAATTAAAAAAGAAACAAGTAATTTATTTTGAGGAAAAGAGACAACGGATATGTATTTGTATATTTGTGTGGCAAAAGTACGGCACTGATAATTAGTCTAGCTGAAAAGACTGATCACACGTTTTTATTTAAAGGAACAAAAATCTGACATATGGTCTGTGCGCAGTGTGCACGAGCAAGCAGTCGTCTGAGAGACTGTGAATAATTGAATTGCACTCTATTCTTTCAATAAGTGCGCTGTGATTTCAGCTTTGCAAAAAAAAATGGCGAACCGGAAAACCGGAAGTGCCGGAACAACCGGAAGTGCGATTAATGGCGTTAATAAAATTTGACGTGATTAAACAAATTTAATTAATCACGCGAGTTAACGCGTTAACTTTGACAGCCCTAATCTTAACCAATCATCACGTTTCCAGTCGTACCACGTTCACAGACACACCCATCACCAGTGATGCCCCGCCCACAAACACTTAGAAAAACACAGTGCAGACCCTGCTCTCAGACGAACTCGGTGACCCCAATTAAAATAAGCCCGCATTTTTGTCAGTAACGGCGTTGTAACGGAGGAAAAAGTAATTATGTTAGATTACTCGTTACTGAAGAAACTAATTCACCTAATATTAATGTGGTAGTGCTTTGCGGGCCAGAACTTGACACTTACAATTCGTCTTTAGCTTATAGTTTTACAAATTACTCATATTTATAACATAGACAAGTAATGTCGTTTTTTTTTTAATTCAGAATGCAGATGTGTAATCTAACGGACCTGAGCTGTGAGCATCTGTCTGCAGCTCTTCAGGCCTCAGACTGTGTTCTGAAGGAGCTGGACGTCAGCGACAACGACCTGAGAGATTCAGGAGTCCAGCTGCTGTGTGAAGCCCTGAAGAACATCAGCTGTCGCCTGGAGACACTCAGGTGTAGGACTTCAGTCTGGGGAGGTTTTGGATTAGCCTGGGTGACAGTTGTTCTTGTTGTTTGTAGATTATGTGGCTGTATGGTGACACAGGTGAGCTGCTGGTATCTGTCCTCTGCTCTGATCTCCAACCCTTCACACCTCAGACGGCTGGACCTGCAGTACAACAATCCTGGAGATGCTGGAGTCCAGCTGCTGAAGGCCAGACAGGAGGATCCTCTCTGCCGGCTGCAGGAGCTCAAGTACCTGCTTCACCACTCACCTCACTTGGATGTGTTTGTCCGACGGTTTCAGTCGTGAAGCCACACTTTTTTAACATCTGCACAATGACTAGTGTAAACCCATAGTGACTGGAAAATAAGTCCTGTAATCGTTTAAACCAGGCATGGCCAAACTAAGGCCCTGGGGCCACATCCAGCACGTTAAACGTTTTAATCCGGCCCGCCAAGCTTGTAAAAAAAAAATTGAATGAAAGTCAGATGTTTTTTTCCAAAGTCAGATATTTTGTTGTAAATTTTCTTCATTTTAATGTGGAATTAAAGCATATGTTTCGTCTATATCCCAAAATATGTAGTTTTTCTCCAGTGTGGTGAGGTTGTTCATTTATTCCATCAGTCTGCTCCTGGTCCGACCCCTTTGTCAAACGTTGGAACTTATTGTGGCCCATGAATCAAAAAGTTTGCCCACCCCTGGCTTAAACTTGCGTTACTAATTTGTGAAGATGCATATTATCTATTATATATTTGTATTTTAATTTTTCAAGAGAAATTTGTGCATCGCAGCAAGTCATTTTAAAGATGTTTTCCGATCTTGTCTTGTGTGTTGATAGGATGAATCACGGAGGAGAGCACATGATTACAGCGGGACTGCTGAAGTGTAGGTACACACACTGAATCACTTGAATTTATGGCTGTTTAAAAGGGAAAAAAAAAGATATATACTGTATTTTTTTGACCCGAGAACATTTTTCTAATCTCCTATGGTCCAATTTTGTTGTGTGTGTGTGTGTGTGTGTGTCAGTTAGCTGTTGTTATCTGACTGGAGCGGCGCCCAGTGTGGTCTTCTGCTGCCACAGCTCATCCTCCTTAAAGTTTGAGTGTTTTGTCTGTGTCGGAGAAGCTCTTCTGGCCTCGGTTGTAGTGACTGGTTATTTGAGTTACTGTTTCTATCAACTGAAACCAGTCTGGTCATTCTCCTCTGACATCTGACCTCAACAAGGCATTTGCTCCAGAGAACTGCCGCTCACTGGATATTTTCTCTATTTCTGATCATTCTCTGTAAACTCTAGAGGTGGTTGCGTGTGAAAATTCGTCTAGATCAACAGTTTCTGAAACACTCTCTGTCAGCGTCAACTGTCAATGTTCTTTGTCATTCCAATTCCAACTGCAGCAGATCATCCTGACCATGTCTAGAAGCATTTAGAGTTCAATGTAGATGTGTAATATTTTTCCAGCAGTTGCTAATTCATTTCTAACTTGTTTTTTTCAGTAGCAATTTTCTTTTCCAGGAAGGACATTTGTCAGTTATGTTGTTATGTCTCTTTTCTCATCTTCAGACGGATATAGTGCTGTGCTGGACATGAGCTCTGAAGTTGGACTCTCTCAGGAAACTGGAACGCTGACCTATGAAGTCCTGAAGCAGTCATTTCCTCGTCGTCCAGACCGGCTGCAGTACAGTAGACACTTTCTCCAGGAGAGTGAACGCTGCTTCTGGGACGTTGAATGGGACGGTCGACAGGGCGTAGTGATGTCGGTGAAGTTTAAAGGAGGACGGAAAGCCCAAGTGACTGGACAATGTGCCATCAGCCACCGTAATAATGAGGCGTACCAGACCTCCTGGTCTGTGGCGTGGCCCTGTGGCACATTCATCCTCCATCACCACACTGAACGTCAGCGTCTGGTGGCAGCCATTCCTGTTCCACATACAAACAGAGCGGGAGTGTTCATGGACTGTGCTGCTGGAACTCTGACCTTCTACAGCATCTCCAACTCACACACCTTCTCTCGGATATACACCGTCACCTCCACCTTTACCAACCCCCTGTACGCCAGGCTAATGGTGGACTTCGGCTCTCAGTTATAAGCATGGACAAAATACAGTTAGTATGGTGTGGTCAAATCAGCTTTCAATTAAACACAGGAGATACCAACAGCTATCAAACGGCCAAACTCTTGAGGCAAAATCAAGTAACCAGTCAACCTTTTGGGTTGTTGAACTGGCATTCAGATAAAGGCCTTTTATTGGTTTCATTCTTCACCTATGACTTGATTTGGCCTCATTCAGCCATTATAAAATGATTCAAAGTGTGTTTTTCTATTAAAATTTTGGTTACTGTTAAAGCCGGTTTTCGCTTTTTTTTTTCAAAAGACAATCATGTGTGTACGTAAATTAACCGGCTTTGTACAAAAAACTATGGCACCGTTTTTTTGCGCAATAAAATTGAGAAGCCCCTGTCTGCAGCCGGCAGATCGAGGAGGAGCAGGATGTAGGGCGGGGCGAAACGTCCCATTCTTATTGGTAAAAATGACGTTGACGCACATCAAATCTGGTGGAAAAGTAAAGACTAAGAGTTTTTGCTGCATGGTGAGTGTGTGAATCCGCTTCATTTTATGTGCACTTTGTTATTTAAAGTCTATAATAAGTCTATATATTAGTGCGCAAGTGTTTTGTGTGTGTTTTTAATGCATTTGAGATTTTTGTCTTTCCCAGTGCATGCGTGATGTGTCATGGATATACTATATATCTTTAAAAATAAATCATGCACATTTTCATTGCCACGGAGGGTGTTTAACTATAAACTAGCCTCTAAGTAATAACAGTCTTTGTAAAAAATATTTTACACTAGTAACTGTAAAAGGATTTACATTACTGCGTTCGTTAAATGTATTTTTCAGGGTGACCAATCGTCCTCTTTTGTTTCTTCTCGAACACGTGGCGTCCGTGCGGGTTTTATACATTGACGAAAATGTCCGGTGTACGAGGCTTTCTGAGCTTGGACTGTACACCATGTTTTCAAGACTTTTTCTAATGAAGGTGCTGGATGTTCATTAACCTCTTGAGGAAACCTTTTTTTTTTTTTGAGGAAACTCTATATTATACTTTTCATTACAGGTCTGAAGAAGAAAGAAAATCTGCCAAGAGACTCAAGAGACAAACTATGTTGAAATAACTATTAACAGTATAATTGTAAATAAATAAAAGTGAAGTTCATTCGTCATCATAATTCAATCTCGTCATGTTTGTATTTATAAACTATTCTGATGTTTAACAACCCTTTCGAATCGAATCTGGATCTCCACCAGGCAGGAGAAACACCACTGAGCCGCAGCTGCTCTTTAGAACTTCATTTGGTGGAACTGTAAGGTGACAGTTACCTTTATTCATATACTCACAATTACTTAAAACATAACATTTGTTCAGATAAGTCTCATTTGTAATTTCATTTAATTTACAATTCAAACTCATAAATGGCAAAGTTCTGAATACTCAAAAAAGTATTAATTTGACCTAATTGCAATTTTATGTAGTATGCATATTATTAGCAATAAATAAAAAAGCTGTAAAATATTCGACTGGTTGAAATTTTGATTTATAGTAACAGCTTTCCTAAAACCGGTTAACTAAACAGCAGAAAAACAAGTCCATCCATTTTCTTGGGACTTTGCATCACAAACCAGTCAGCACATCACAAATCAAGTGTACATTTAAAAAAAAACGCCATTGAGATTTGTACACGTCTAAAAGCTGAACAAATAAGTTAATCGTTTGTATAGAATCATTAATTTATTATTGTTTTCGATTGCAGCGACGTCATTGTTCGACTTAAAACCAATAGGAATCGACATCGGGCGGGGCGTAACGTTACGCTCCGCCCTACAGATAAGTTAATTGGGAAACGTTGCCGCAACGTCATTATTTGACTCACATCCAAAAGGGATCGACGTGGGCGGGGTGAAACGTTACGCTCCGCCCTACATCACGCTCTGGCTTACAACCATTAGGAATCGACATGGGCGGGGCGTAACGTTACGCTCCGCCCTACAGATAAGTTGGAGGAAAGTTGGCGCGACATCATTATTTGACTCACATCCAATAGGAATTGACGTGGGCGGGGCGTGAAGTTTCTGCATCCCGCTCCTCTATCTGCAGGTTTCAGTCAGGGGCACTTGACAAAATTACAGAGGCTGCTTGTGAACACACACGCACACACACACGCACGCACGCACGCACGCACGCACGCACGCACACACACACACACACACACACACACACACACACACACACACACACACTGCGCAGCTTCATAAATGGACAACAATAAAGGTGCACATTGGAAAACATTTAGGTTTATGTATTACAGTAATTGACTTTATCTTATAGGATAGTTCATTTCAATGATAAAACTAGACAGAATTCACCACTATTAAAAGTCCACAGACTTTGTTTCCCTGGTTCTGTGTCTTTAAAAGACTATTAGTAGAATCGATGACCGAGGACTGGCCTCCACCGCAGGCGCACGTTTGTGTCCGCGTCAGCGCGGTTCGGTGGCGGCATCCATCAGCTGCTCTTCCGCTGCGTCAGACCGTCCGGCCGCGCGTCCTTTACGCGTCTTAACCCGGCGTGAGGTGAGACGCTTTATTCTGCTCACACACACTCTCCCGACGCTCCGTTTGTTGAATAGCTCAAGAGAAAGTGACGTGTCGTGTGCGTATGTGTTTGCGGGCTGGTGTGTGTTTGCTGTCGGACTGCAGCGGTGTTTATCCGCCGTGACTCATGAAGTTCCACGTTGTCGATAGCAATGCAATTTGAATCGAGACATCTGCTTGATTTTTGTGTGTGTTTTACGCGGATTAAAAATGCATTTCGTGCAGTTCAGCTTCTCCTTTCTGCAGATATCAGCATTTGTTTATTATTATATCGTATGTGGGTTTTTTTTTGCGTTGTGGACTAAACACTGTTTAATTTAGTCACAGAAATACCTTACCTTTACTTTTTTACCTAGATATTTATTTATCATATACTGTAGACGTGTTTTTATAAACACATCTACAGTGTGTCTGTGTGTGTATTTATTTTTAGTGAGATTGTCAATATGGCGAACCATAGCGAAATTGGTGGTCTGATTTTAACCTATCCAAGTGAAGTGACGTGACACCAGGAGCAGTGTGATCCAGGAGCAGCCTAAGTGATAGCAGCTCGAGATGAACATTTAATAATGATGCATCTGTGTCTGTAAATTAGTCGAGTTTTTTTTGACTACGTGATTTACATTACATACACTTTTTTTATAGCTTGTTGGGTTCGCAACACTGAAGCTCCTGGAATCTTGCTTCGAGGCGTTTCGGTGTGGAGCTGTACAGTATCAGATCTCTACTGTACGTGTGTGTGTCATGTGCGACTGTAAAAGCCATCGTTAGCTACAGACTGCAACATTTTGCTGCGAAATTCTTTGCAGATTCAGCGTTTCTGCACACGACTCGCTGTCATCATTCATCCCAACAAACGTTATTCTCAAACGAGTCACGGTGTCACAGCGTTTTCACTTTAATTGTCTAATTTTCGGAAGCCGGAAGTTTCTACAAGTGAAGACTGATGAAGTAAATTTAACTCTTAAGTTAAACGAACCCAAAAACCATTGCGCTGAAATCACCAAGTTAGCCAAAGTGTGTGTGTGTGTGTGTGTGTGTGTGTGTGTGTGTGTGTGTCAGTCCTGTTCTGCTTTTCATTTACCCTGTGCTGATAGGAAAATGTTTGGGTTAAAGATTAACGCGTTTAGATTTAAAGCCGTGTTTGAGCTTTAAAAGTTGCGTGACACGTTTGATGTGTGTAGAGTGACGTCTGTAGTTTTTTTTCTGTGATGTGTGTAGATTGTTTGTGTCACAGATTGAATGTCGTTGTGTGTCACAGGTGTTGCATGTCGTTGTGTGAGACAGGTGGTGTGCGTTACAAATGTTTTGTATTGTTGTGTTTCATAGCTGTTGTGTGTCACAGATTGTATGTTGTTGTGTGTAACATGTGGTGTGTGTCCCAGGTATTGTGTGTGACAGGTGTTGTGTGTTGTTGTGTGTCACATGTGTTGTGTGTGTCACAGGTGCAGTGTGTTTTTGTGTGTCACAGGTGGTGTGTGTCACAAATGTTGTGTAGTTTTGTGTGTCACATGTGTTTAGTGTCACAGGTGTTGTGTGTCACAGATTGTATGTTGTTGTGTGTAACATGTGGTGTGTGTCCCAGGTATTGTGTGTGACAGGTGTTGTATGTTGTTGTGTGTCACAGGTGGTGTGTGTCACAAATGTTGCGTAGTTTTGTGTGTCACATGTGTTTAGTGTCACAGGTGTTGTGTTGTCACAGATTTGTTTGTGGTTGTGCGTCACAAGTGTTGTGTGTTGTTGTGTATCACAGGCAGTGGCGGTTCTAACTCTTATAAACTTAAAAATGAATCATAAACACATTAACATGATCTTGTTTCGTTGTAAAAAGGAGCAATTGAAGTAGTCTGTCTTCAAAGGAGACAATAGATGTTTTAATAAGGTAATTATGTAAATAACATCAATGTGTCTCGTTATGTGAGCAGAGATGCAGCTGCATTTCTACCTGTTTGCCATTCCCATAACGGGAGGCGCTGTTGCTGCTTGTCTCTAGATAAAATGCACCAATAGTCTCTTTAGAGTCTCTATATAAGGGAACCTATTTGAATAAGTTGTTGTTTCACCTCATTACACCACAGTGGTCAAGACTCATGGGTTTCTGTTCAGAGTTTATGATATAGGGCATGTATTATGGTGGTGCGTTGTTGTTGTTGTTGTTCAACCATTCCGAAGAGAAAACATCAGGAAAAAGTATCATTTGGGATTTCAATAAACTTAAAAACTTAGTTTGATTCAAGATGTTTTTTGCACTGGCTAAAAAGTGGATAGTTAATTCCTTCCAAAGTAAAAATGTGAAGTTGATCCAAAGTAAAGTGATTAGTTGTAACAAGTCGACGCAACATTTTTAATTTGATCCAATGATCAAATTATGATACTTCACAGAAAACTGCATAACAACTTCACAGATGATTTTTTTTTTACCCCACGTAACCTGTTCACCCCTTCCTAAAACCGCCACTGGTCACAGGTGTTGTGTGTGATTTCAGCTGATGTCCACAGGACGAGGGGACGAGCTGAGGGATCTTGTTCCGACGGCGGGTTCCAGCTCCTCGTGTTCTGGAGAGCCGTTGCCGTGTAACCGACCCAAGCAGCATGTCAAACACTCTGTGTCCACGAGCAGAGAGGTTCTAGACCCGGCTGAGCGAGCTGTCGTCCGCATCGCAGGTCAGTAGCACGTGTACTGTACTTGCAATCAAACTTTGTAGCACACGGGCAAGCTGGACTAAAGTGGTGCGCAGATAAACAAACAAACAAACAAACAGAAAGCAAGTAAAAATGCACATGAGAAGGTTCAGAGTGAACACCAGCAATCAGAAGAGATGTGTTTTGACTTTGCATTCGAATGTGCTGGTTCATGGGGAAGATTTGAATGTGAGGAGTGGGGAGTAAAGTCATTTTTTCCCTACAGTTTTGGACCAACAATAGCGAAGGAGCAATCGCCGCAGAATTTAAGCCTTTTCTAGTGAGTAGCCTTTTGGCCAAGACAACATAAATATCTTGCTGGTGTGTGTGGAACCGGAAGTTAGTGAAGTGCTTTGTAAAGTAGAAAAGTCGTGACGTAAAAAGGAGTGAGGTGCTTTGTAAAGTTGAAAAGTAGTGAGGTGGAAAGGAATGAGGTGCTTTGAAAAGTAGTGAGATGAAAAATGATGAGGTGCTTTGTAAAGTTGAAAAGTAGTGAAGTGAAAAGGAATGAGGTGCTTTGAAAAGTAGTGAGATGAAAAATGATGACGTGCTTTGTAAAGTTGAAAAGTAGTGAAGTGAAAAGGAATGAGGTGTGTTGTAAAGTAGAAAAGTAATGAGGTGCGTTGTAAAGTTGAAAAGTAGTGAGGCGCTTTGTGAAGTTTAAAAGTAGTGAGGCGCTTTGTAAAGTATAAAAGTAGTGAGGTGGAAAAGAGTGCTGTGTTTTGTAAAGTTGAAAATTAGTGAGGGTGAAAGGGGTGAGGTGCTTTGTAAAGCTGAAAAGTAGTGAGGTGGTCATTCTGTGCTTTAACTGCAAAGGTTTAAAATTATATCCAGTATTCGAAGGAGAGCCATTATAAGCGAGCAAAAAATTGAAGTCACTTGATCGTGTTAGCATCAACAGCTGAAGGCAGGAGAGAGAGTAGTGTGAGGTTCCAACATAGAGCGAGTTACAGTAGTCTAACCGTGGAGAGACGAAAGCATACGTGGGAATTTCAAATCAATGAAAGGGTTGAAGAGGCTTAATTTTTAAAAAGTCGAAGCTGATAAAAACATGATTTGACAAACGTGTATATATATATATATATATATATATAAGAACTTATTTATAATATTTGTTAATACTGTATTTACTCGCTTATAAGTCTACCCCCCCCCCAGTTCAGCTGTGAGATTGTGGTATTCTGTTTAGACCCCCTTATAAGACGGGGGAAAGAAATGAGAGAAAAGTGAAAAGATAGAAATGAGTAGAAACCCAACTTTGTGTTTCATATAAAGTCAATTCCGGTTATTTGGGGCCCATCGGGACACTAAAGCGGCGCCGGGCACGCACCCCCTTCTGAAATAAGATGAGAAGTAACCCTTAAAATATCATCACTTTATGGGATTTAAGTTGGGACAGCACAGCCTTTTCCTTGATTTTGGAGATAAATGGTAAATTAGAGATGGAGTGATCATTAGATCGTGAAGTCTGATCTTAGTATGATGTCTATCCAGTCACTTCACTGTCAGACCGGTCCTATTCTGTTTATTTTAAAACTTGTACAAGTTTGTAAAAATTGTTAACTCAAACATTTATTTAAACACTTTTTTCCACGTTATCTCTTACTAATATTTGCACGTGTTCAATCATTTTAAAACGTTGTCAAAAAAAGTGTTAAAGACATGTAAAAACGGAGGAAAATATCTATAGCTGCAAACAGCATTGTAGGGCTGTGGGCTTTTGCATGAAGATTTAAAACAGTAGATGTAGTCTTTATTTTAGAATTTTTAGAGATTATATAGATAAATAATGGATGTATTTCTAAATTTATGTCTTCTTTTGAACTAATACAGTACGGTTCTTCATTTTTACATGTCCTACGTTTTTACAATTAATATACTTATATATTTAATATATGTTTGGCATATTGTTCATTTCATTTTTTTTATTTGTTATTTTTTAGTGGTAGTGTTAAGCATATTCCACATTGAAAACAGGAGTAGGAAGAAGACCTGTCTTCTGCTCGCATATATATTTATATATATGTGTGTGTGTGTGTGTGTGTGTGTGTGTGTGTGTGTTTCACAACAGTTTGACTTGTTTTTCCACCAAAAAATATATTATAAATATATATATATTTTTTCTATTTTTATTTTTTTTATAGTAAATAAAAATATAATTCATTAAAACATGTCTTTAAAATGTTTTCTAGTTATACATAAATACTGACAGTTGGATTTATGAATAAACATTATGTAGTTTTTGGATTGAATTTGCGGATTTAGATGAGAATGTTTTGTAGTAAGCGTCGAGGTCCAGCAGGTGTCAGTGTCTGGTCAACTGTCTGTCCGTCATCTTCCTGTCCTACTCTGTCCCTCTCAAGCCATAGATTGATTCTCTTATTATAACACGTCCATGTATAGGTCTACATTTACAGTAAGTAAGGCAGGTGACCCTTACAGGTCAGAGTTGAAAGGTTTAAGGTCATGGTTCTATTTCAGCTGTGAATGTAGTGGGCGTGCTGATGTAGAGTTATGATCTTCTGCTCGGCACACGGACAGATTCTGTTTCATGTTCACGCAAAGGTGTGAAATTCTCTCTCTCTCTCTCTCTCTCTCTCTCTCTCTCTCTCTCTCTCTCTCTCTGTCTCGCTGTTTCTCTCTCTGTCTCTCACTCACTCTCTGCCTCACTGTCTCTCACTCTCTCTGTCTTGAACTCCCCTTGTCTCACTGTCTCTCACTCTCTCTCTCTCTCTCTCTCTCTCTCTCTCTCTCTCTCTCTCTCTCTCTCTCTCTCTCGGGAGTTCATGTCTCTCACTCTCTCTGTCTTGAACTCCCTTTGTCTCACTGTCTATCACTCTCTCTCTCTCTCTCTTTCTCTCTCTCTGTCTCTCACTCGCTCTCTGCCTCACTCTCTCTCTCTCTCTCTCTCTCTCTCTCTCTCTCTCTCTCTCTCTCTCTCTGTCTCTCACTCTCTCTGTCTTGAACTTCCTCTGTCTCACTGTCTCTCACTCTTTCTCACTGCCGCTCTCTTTGTCTCACTCTTGCTGCCTCTGATTATTTCTGTCTCTCACTCTCTCTTTCACTTTTTTCTCTCTGTCTCACTCTTTCTCACTCTGTCTCACTGTCTCTCTCTCCCACGTCCCCCACTCTCTTTCACGCACTTTCATTTAATCTCTATCTTTTTATTCTCTCTCTCTCTCTCTCTCTCTCTCTCTCTTCATGTCTCGCTCTCTCTCTCAGACCACACACACACACACTCCGCTGGCGTTTGATTTGCGGTGTGTGTTGTAATTCTAGCTCACAGTAACGTGTCGCACCTGTTCTTCAGTTAAAGACGGAATGTCTCAGGTGGTTAAAGAAGCTGGACGACACATTAAAGCCGTAGAGAATCCCGGCCCAGACACATTCACACCTCTCTGTGCTACAGTGTGCGTGTGTGTTTGCGGCTCTGAGGGGCCCGGCTGTGACACGGGGTCCCGGGGCCCCTAAATTTATGTGACTTAAAGACTTTGAGAATGCATTTAGGACTTAATGAATGTCTTTTACTGCTTTAAACATATACGTGCGTGCCTCGACTTTCAAATTGATAAATTATTTATTAGAGATATTTATTTCACAAAACGCATAAATTCATTTGATATTGAACTGTTAAACTGAACAGCCTGAATAAACTCGCCGGGCTCGGCTCAGATCCAAACCGGTCTCACATTTTACACTCTCTCTCTCTCTCTCTCTCTCTCTCTCTCTCTCTCTCTCTCTCTCTCTGTTTATTTAACAGTCCAGAATGTATTTTTATTCTTAAGGATCAAAAAACAGTAATTCCAAACATTTAAGTATTGCATTTACTCTTTCCACCAAGTTTTTGGTACTTAATTTTGTACTCAATGTATTCTTCCTCTCTAACTTTCATCTTACAGAATATCTCGATCTTTGCATATGCCACCCCTCCCTTTCCCCTTTCTCTCTCTCTCTGTCTCTCTCTCTCTCTCTCTCTCTCTCTCTCGCTCTCTCTCGCTCTCTCTCTCTCGTGCATTTAGAACAAGACAGACAGGAAGAAAACAGTACAACTGCCATGTCACAGTGTCAGAAACGTCTTTGACTAATGCTGTGTAGCCTGATGGACGGTCTGAAGAAGTGAATCCTTCTTTGTCTTCACACACTCTCCACAAACAAAAACTCTTTGTTGTTTTACAACCATGTTTTTCTATCTCCCTTTCTGTCCATTCTTTCTTTCTTTAAATAAAGTCTTTTATTTGTTCCGTTCTGGCGAGGGACACAAAACTACAGATGTGTCAAAAATAGATCACAATCAAATGAAGAAACAATGTGCATACGTTGAACTAAGTCTGACGGCAGAAAGTCAGTTGTCTTGTCAAACGTCTTCTGAGAGACAAATGCTTGCGTCATAAAGGCCATCATCATTTCATTCCACACACGACCCTGCCGGGGGGGGTGAGAAAAGACAGAGTCAGGTGTTCAGGTCATTTAGAGTGGCCTGTCCCTTTAAGAGGCGGAGCTTCTGCGGCAGGCTGTTTTAAATCTGTTAAAGTAAAGCGTTTTTGTTATGTATCATGATATGATTCGAGATTTCGTTAACCGTGACTGACCATGACCAGAGAAATGCGTCGGTTTGAATTTGGTTGTGTTTTTCTCAGATCGCCACACGCGGTCAAGCAGCTTTAGAAGCATTTTTAGAGGCTTTAAAGAACTATGTCATTCATAATAACAACATAATAACATCTTGCCTCTTGTAGTCTTGGTGTGATGTGCATTCATTTACCCTGATCTCTGACGGTGTCTTCTACTTTGGGTGTGATATGCTCAAACGGCCTGCCATACTGACTGCTGCTATTCCAGTCGGGGTGTGTGTGTGTGTGTTCAGATGAAGTTCAGAGAGGGAGCGAGCACAGCCACACACACACACGCACACACACACACACACACA
>CM051496.1:30289111-30330703 GCA_028031935.1 Paedocypris micromegethes
TCTCTCTCTCTCTCTCTCTCTCTCTCTCTCTCTCTCTCTCTCTCTCTCTCTCTCTCTCTCTCTCTCTCTCTCTCTCTCTCTCTCTCTCTCTCTCTCTCTTTCTCTCTCGGTTTCTGTATCTCTCTCTGTTTATGTATCTCTCTCTCTCTTTCTCTCTCTCTATTTCTGTATCTCTCTGTTTATGTATTTCTCTCTCTCTCTCTGTTTCTGTCTCTACACCTAACTCTCTGTGTTTCTCTGGTGTTCGAGTCGTTCAGGTGTGTGAGTTTGGACATTCGAGGTTTAATCCCGGGATGATCCAGAGATACTGGGTCTGGATGAGCTCATAGAGCAGGAATGTTCAGCACTGATCCGCTGTTTTTCATCCATCACAAATCTGTTCTTTCTCTGGTTTATTGTTTTTAAAAAAGGAAGGTTTTTTTCCCTGGAAAAATAAAAACAATGTTGACCTGAAGCGAGCTGGTCATGTGATCACAAAATGCAGATCACAATACAGAAACACTTGATTTATTTTCCTACGAATGTAATGTAGCTACATTTATTATTCTCCCAATGCAGTAATCCCACGTTTATTGCGGTAGATACGTTCCAAGCCCGACCGCGATAGTTGAATTTCCGCGAAGTGGAGGCACAACATTTACGTATTTATTTATTTAAAACACTTTTTTCAAGTAGTATTCTTTATTAAAGTAATGTTAACAAAAAAAATGAATTCGCGAATATACGTAATAAAGAAAAAAAATCCGCGATGCAGTGAATCCGCGATAGTCGAACCGCGGAGTAGCGAGGGATTACTGTAGTCACATTAATCTGTGTTTAACCGGTGAACTGATATTACCGTATTTACTCGCTTATAAGTCGACCCCCCCACTTCAGCTGTAAGATTGTGGTATTCTGTTTAGACCCCCTTATAAGTCGGGGGAAAGAAATGAGAGAAAAGTGAATAGCAATAAATGAGTAGAAACCCAATTTTGAGTTTCATATAAAGTCAATTCTGGTTATTTGAGGCCCACTGAGACACTATAGCGGCACAGGGAAATAATGATAGAACACATTTAATCTTTCCTATAGAAATAATTAAAGTATTCAGACATCTTTGGTGGTAAAGGCAACATAAAAATGAGGTAACCCTGTTTGTTTTAGTTGGAATTAATCTTTTTAAGCTATTGTTAATTTATGTTTAAGTTTAAATTGTCATTGGTATAGTTGCATTATCATTTTAAAGATTTCTGGGAAAAGTTCCCCGCCCCTTTAAGAATGTTCTCCCGAGAATCGCATGGCTATATGCTAACTCGTGTTTTGGGAATAAATACAACGTTTGAAATCCACCGTGTGACTCGTTTATTTGTGAAGCCCCGCGCCAAAGAGAGACACAGAAGTAAGAAGAGAGCTGAGCTGAAAGAGTGTGAGTGAGACAGTGCGCCTGCGTGTGCGCGCGCGTGTGTGTGCCTGTGAGAACGCGGAGCAGCGGCCAGCGGAGAGCTGCTCCTTTTTGTGCCGTTTTCTGAAAGATGTATTTAGTTCGTGTCATAAATGTTCATTTAATTACCGTGCTTTTTGTGAGAAAGGGTGAAATATCTGCGCACTGTTCTGAGTAAAATATTTTCTATTCCGGTAGACCGCGTGTATAAGTCGAGCCCCACACTTTCAGCCCGAAATTTTTAGGAAAAATCCTCGACTTATAGTCGAGTAAATACGGTATTTCAAATTTATTGTAACGTTCCATGTCTGTAGATTTAATTTAAGAAGGTAAAGTGTTTAAACCAACTCAGTTTTTATTACTATAGTAAACTAAACCTCAGAACTAACAACAAAACCATCTCCAGATCTTTCCTGATATAAACGTGCCACTGAAGACACTATTAATCGTTGAAAAGTTGAAAGCGTACTCGACCAGTAGATGATTCTGATCAGAACTATTGTAATATTAATGAGGATATAATTAATCTGGATTGGGATTTCCTCAAGGAAAACGTTTCAGTTGAAGAGTTTTGTTTGCTCCAATAATAAAGCACGTGTGATATTGATATATTAAAAAATGTGAAATTGCCACGATTTTCTGGAAATTACCAGCACAAACAAATCCTAGAGGGATTGATAGTTTGGAAGTGTGTGTGATTGATTTCAATGGTGTTTTCTGGACACGGGTCAGTTTCAGGGTCTTCAGTAGCTGAAAGAAAGACTGTGCTGGTTCTGCTCAAACCGTTTCCTCTTCTTCATTTCCTCAAACATAAATAAAAACCTTCATCTTTTGCTGGCCTTTGTCTCCAGAACCAGCACGACTTTCTTTGTCCTGTAGAACCGGAAAGGGAAGTTAAGCCGTCGTTTATTCCTGAGGTGAGACGCTGAAAAATCTGAGAATGCTTATTCTTCAAAGTGCGCAAAAAATATCATGACTTCAAAATTAACTTTAGAATTGGCCTTAGTTTTTTTGTTTTTATAAATAAATGTATTTTAAAAAAGTTATTAAAATATCAAAAAGGGTATTATTAAGTGTAAAATCAAATTACAAACAAATAACAAACTTGTTATGGTTTCATAAACAATATGAAAACATAAAAAAGTATTTGATTATTATTATGGTTGAGTGTATAATAAGTAGAGTTTAATTGTATTTTGTAATAAACTTTATTTCATCTGTTACTACAAACGTATTTTACTATTACTACAAAAAAATTGCCAAAACCTTCATAATCTGAATTTATACACAAAAAAGTAATGGTAAAAAAAAACATTTGATTTGAGTTTAATAAAAATTATAATACATAAATATAAAAAGTAGATGCTAAATTTTAAGTCTTTAAGACCATTTAAAGAAGTCTTTGTCCTTGTATGTTTACATGACTTGGTTCATGTGGGCGGCACAGCAGTGCACAGATTGGCTGGCCCTCGATGAATATTAATCAGGGGTGTGTCTCTGCCGGGATAATGTGCTGATTTTATGCGTAGTAAGTGAAGTTAGACACGCAAGAACCTGACGGCATGAGGACTGACCGAGACCTCGGCTCAGAAGAACCGGCCATGACGGTCCGATCCATTCAGCAGGAGATCAGCAACTTGAAAGGTACCAGCACAGACCCTAGGTCAGATCAAGAGTCTGGATGAGGGGCGTGTGGAATGAGAAGGGAAGTGTTGGGCCATTGTGTTCAGAGAAGCCAGAAATCATCCAAGATGTTTGTTTTCGGAGCGTAGTTGCTTCAGAATGGCAAGAAAACCTGTTCTTTAGCAACCGTGAAGATGCGTTTGGTCTTTTAGCGGACACTATCTCTCTACCTGTATTCCTCCGTGCGTGTGTCACATCTGGGTAATGCTCCTGTGCCAGTATTTACAGTTTTCCATGAAATTCCATGATGTTGAGGAAGTGTTTGCTCATGTTCCGTGTGTGCTCAGCGCATGTCGAGCAGGTTTGATTGAGCGAGGAGATTCTGCTCTTCGTCTTGTCTACACGCTGGTGTGAGAAGGATTTCTCCGGGGCTGAACCGGTCCGCTCTTCTGTCTTCATTATAGATGCAGTGTGACTTTTCTAAACTCCCTGTGATTGTGATGGATCCCGGTTTAACTGTCACTGCACATTCCTCTGGCTCGACTGTAAACCGACCTTGTCTGGGGACAGTGCTTCATTTGACCGTCTATTCTACTGTACATGGATATCGTGTCGTTTTTATGCCAGTAAAATTGTAGTTTTCAAGATGTCTGTGATCCTTAAAGTCACACACTCAGCATACTGACACTCGCACAACAATCGTGCAACAGCGATTTCAATTAAATGCAACAATTACAAGCACACACACACACACACACACTCACAAACAGCTGGTGTGTTGTACTGTATATGATGACCCTTAAGGTTTATTTTGTGTCTTCTTACACGCTGGACACTATTAGGTTCACCTGTCCAACTGCTCGTTAACTCAAACTAATCAGCCTATCACGTGAGAGCAACTAAATGCATTTAGTCATATATCTCATTGGAGAAGAAAGATGATTTAAGGGACTTTGAACAGTTGTTGGCGTCAGATCTATTGATTACAGCTGATATCTTTCTATACAGTAACTCTAATAACCAGTCGCTACAACCGAGAAGAAGATTCTTCTCGAAGAGCTTCTCTGACACACACAACACTCAAACCTTGAATGAGGATGCGCTGCGGCAGCAGAAGACCACACCGGGTGCCGCTTCTGTCAGATAACAGCAAACAGATGCTACAGTTAACACAGAAGCAACCAAATTAGACAATAGAAGGTTGAAAAGTATTGTCGGGTCTGATGTGTCTGGACTTCAAAATTCCTGCCTTGTGTCAGCAACTCAGGCTACTGATGGTGTGGGAGGTTTTCTTGTCACCATCACTATCATGTCAAAATGAACCAAAATCTCTGAGGAATGTTTCCAGAACCTTGTTGAATCTGTGTCAGGTCAGGCAAATAAGTGTCTGACCTGATACTAGTGAGGCGAACCTAAGAAAGTGGGCGGAAAGTGTCATTTTATCATTGTGTGTATTTTCTACACTTTTAAATAAACTATATATATTTTTGAAATGCGTATAATAAAACAACTGATAGATGTCAGTGATATGTGACGTTAAGTCTCCAGTCAACTACAAACTGAATCTCTTCACCTTCATGTTTCTTCACACCGTCTGAGCTCCAACAGTAAATCCTGTCAGCGAACTGCATCATGGAAACCGCACAACGGGTTGTCATGTTTGGTTTTAATGTGACTTCACTGGACAGTCTAATGTGTTGGACAAATCTGAGCAGACGCGGTGGAAGGTTCGTCCACATCTGTTGAGCATGTTTCGTGCAGACGCTTGCGTTGCTGCTTTTGGCTCCTCGAAGGGCCATAAGTAGGTGCTTTTGACGCAAAGTGGTTCTCCAGCCACATATTTGGACTATAAATGCAGTATTGCAGCTTTGACGTCAGAAAAAGCTGAAGGAAGCTGCAGTGATTACAGAGGAAAAGCTTATAGGTCCCGGCGGAGTCAGCGATATTAATAGACTGGAAGTTTCCATCTTCAGGACAATGAGAGCTTCTGTAATGACTTCACAGTCTGACTTCTGCTCAGGGAATCCCTCCATGCATTTACTTATCCTCTCAGAACAAATGCTTCTAGAACACTAGTGAAAAAAACGTCTGCTCTCTGGAACTCTGTTACCTCAGTGGCCACTTGAGCCTTTCATGGAATGTCCCCGACTAAACATCTCATGGTCATTGGCTAATGGCATTAAAGTTATGATAGAACTGTGATAGCACACTGTGCACAAGTCGCCATTTTTCTGACATCATTAGCTAGAGACCTTCACATGTCACGTGGCCTGTAGTTGAGTTGAGGAACAGTGGTTCCATGGAATGTAAATCTAGACGGCTGAAAATAAACCAGGGGTGACTATTTATGATTTTCAGGGTTTGTATGTTTTTCGTCATTATGTGGTTGGGGAAAAAATAAACTCGTTGATGCATGCGAGTTTTAAATGCTTAATTGGTGTCATTTATTTTTAACGCCGTTGATCACAGCTGCAGTTTTTTTTCAGTTTCGGTGAATAGGCCCAATTGTGTCACCAGGTGCGGCTTATTACGACCTGCTGCTTATTAGGCACAAACTGTTTAACAATAGACACTTTCTTGTCTCATCGATCTCTTCTCCGTTCGCAGTGTTTTGAATGTTCTTGAATAAACTTGTTAAAACTGAGACTCGACCTGCTTTTCCATTTTTACAGACGCAGTTCCTTTTCAACTGCAAATAACTTGCTCGTCAGAATTCTCGGTCGGATCAAATCTCTGTTCAACAAGCCGAAGCTTTAGATTCATAGATTAGATAAACAGACAATACTGTATTCACTTTCACTTATAAGTAAAAACAGACGTTCTAAGCTTTATGTAGACATGGTTCATGTTAGAAATGACTTTTTTTGTGTTTTATCTTGAATAAAGATAATACTCGACCTTGGAGAGTTGAAAAACAAAGAAAATATTTTGCAAATTGAACAAAAATTATTTTAAACTAGTGTTTATTCAGTGTTGAGTTTACATTAGTTTACATATTACACCTCAATATCCAACATTACAATGGTTAGTCATTTAATTGCGATTAATCTCGATTCATTTGGTCAGGAAAGAGTGATTAATTAGTTTAAAAAAAAATCGTTTGACAGCCCTAAATAAAACAGTTTTAGCCTGAATCACAGTGAACATTTTTAAATCATTATTCTGGTTGTCGTGAGAGCAGGACTGTGGTGGATTCTGTTGTCAGGCTATTTTTGGAGTTTTATGAGGTTTTATGGACTAACTGTTAATCTTTAGCACACCTGACACTTTTCATGCTCGAAACTTTATAGTAAGAGTTTTAAAATGTTCCAACATGACTGCTAATCACAAGGTCCTTAAAGACATGGATGATGAGTGCTGGGTGATGAGCCAGACCTTCTTATCTCTGTGTTTGACCTCACTAATGCTCTTCTGGAGAACAATCCTCTAAACAGCCTTTTAAAACTGTACAAAGTTTAAGTTGTTAGAAATCGTCTCTTCATCTGTTTCTGTGTAACTTGTTTGCTTTTTTCTGTTCTATTATATTCATACTGCTGCTGTTTTCAAGTCAGTGTTCAGCAGTTCTGATTGCACACTATTGAGGGAAAAGTGAGCACTACTAAGTACTTGTCTGTGTGTCACAGCAGGAAATCTTGAATTTAGAAAGAAAAACTCCATTAAAATCCACTGAGGTTTAATTCTGTTTCAGATATATCCGAATCTAGCAGAGTCTAGCTGATTGTTTCATTTTGACCAAACTTGAAAGGGTTCAGAAAGCGTTACTTTACAAACCGTGATATAAAATATTTTTTGGGGGGAGTTGTGGTCCAGTGGTGGGGACTTGGACTGGTGTTCTAAAGGTTGCCGGTTCGAATCCCCCATACGACTGGTTCTACCACTAAGTGTTATTTTTTTCACAAACAAGGCACACATTTTTTTCAGATTATAAGGGACACACTCGCACACACACAATTTTTTAGGATTTTAAGTGGGCCTTAGTGCAAACATTATAGTAATTGCCATATTTTGCGACTTTAAAGCACATCACTAATAAAAGTGTTTTTCAATTTTTTTTCCACATACTTGGCAAACTATTTTTTTTTCAAATTTTTAGGTGCACATTCTATTTTTATACATTTATTAGAATTTTAGGTGGGCCCTATAATGCAAACATTACAGTAATTGCTTTTGGGACTATAAGGCACATCATTAACAAAAGTTTTTTTTCAATTTATTTTTTTTTCATATACACGACAAAAACATTTTTTTTTTTTCAGATTATGTGGCGCATACTCACATTTTTTAACATATGTTAGGATTTTAAATCTGTCCTATAGACGGAAAATTTGGGACTATGAGGCACACCATTAATATTTAGATTAGAGTTAGTATTTTTTTTTTACACAACAGACACTTTTTCACCTATCGCGGTCGGGCTTGGAACGTATCTACCGCGATAAACGAGGGATTACTGTACTTGGAAAAAACAACATTTTTTTTTCTTTTTTTTTTCAGATTATAAGGTGCACACTCAATTTTTATAAATGTATTACAATACACACTCAATTTTTTAAACATCAAACATTCAAGTGGGCCCTATAGTCCTATAGAAAATGACTATAATTACTGTGTTTTGGGACTAGAAGGTGCACCATTATTAAACGTCTTTTTGCTATTTTTCTCTTGTGACCTGAGAACACCCAGACATGGGAGATGTGTGTCTTCTTGCTCCACAAACCCTCACGTCGTTTGTGTGGTGGGAATGAAAAGCATGACGCTCTTTCACTTCTGTCCACCAATCAGTGTTCAGCACTCACCTGTGCAGTGGGTGGGAGGCTCCCTGGAGGCGGGGCTTGAGTGTAACGTGAGAGAGACATTGGAGAGAGTGTTGAAGACGTGCTGGTGCTGCTGTTCTTCTGATGGAGTTGTACTGCTGGAATCAAGGTAAAAGCCAGACAAGGTTCTTCTGACCTCACCTGCACCACGGCGTGTGAAGCTTTCAGTCTCTAGTAGCTTTTCATTCACTCTCCACCCACACCTCTCTTTTTCTCTTATCCCCTCTTTCTTTTCCTTTCCCTGTCTCACTCTGCAGTGACACTCAGTGTTCAATAGGTGGCAGTGTTTGGACAGTTTCAACTCTTTGCTCAGTTTCGTCTCTCTCTCGTCTGCTGAGATGCTGCAGGATAGTTTAACTCGAGTTGAAAAGACGATGTGTGTGTCGTTACATCATCCGTTGTGTTTGTGGGTTCTGAGACTTTGAACTGGTAGACTTCACTGAAACTAGAGCTGATGAAGGTGTGACTGAACTTTGACCTTTATAATATACATGCAAGTGTGTGTGTGTGTGTGTGTGTGTGTGTGTGTGTGTGTGTGTGTGTGTGTGTGTGTGTGTGTGTGTGAAAAGTGCCTTACAAAGCTCAGAACTTGTGTGTTTGAGTCAGAGAGAGATGTGACAGAGATAGAAAGACAGAGAGTGAGAGAGAGAGGGTGAGTGAGTGAGACGGAGAGAGAGAGAGAGAGAGAGAGTGAGGGAGAGAGAAAGAGAGGGTGAGTGAGAGAGAGAGAGAGAGTTGTCTGCTTTGGTTTCTGGTGAATTCATTTTAGTTTATTGTTTGTTTTTATTGTGTTAAAGAGAAAAATGACCTTTACATTATTTGTAGTGTAACCAGAGAACACAGCAAACCGCACCCTTACACACACACACACCTTCATGCACACACTCCACACAATTGCGTGCACACCACACACACACACACAATCCACACCCTTACACACACACAGCACAATGGATTGCGTCCACTGGGACACTGAACAAAAAACGTGCTCAGTTTTAGTATTTTGTTTGTAACTGATTTATTTACGGTAAATACAGAATCAACATTACAAGCTTCATCACTGAACCACACACTCTCACGATACACACATTTCTTCTGTGGTTTCCACATTATTAACGCTGATCTTCAACATCTCGTCGCTTCCTCAGAAACAGAGGCAGTATCGGCGCTCAGAACGCTGTTGAGTGTGTGTACATCTGATGTCTAATATCAGTGGTGCTTCAGAAAACTCATCCGGTCTTTGTGAGATTACTCAAGATATAGTTTTGTTTTCCTAGCCACTGTCGCGATCTAGCTTGCTCTTCTGGTCATAGCCCATAGATGGACAATAGACATTTTCTTTCTCTGACTCTTTTTGTCCCTCTAATTTTTGAACACAGATAAATTATGGACATTTTTCTTCTTTAAAGACCATTTTTTTGGCAAAAATTTGCAATGCGACTTTGCGTGGGTCTCCAACTAATGAATAAAGTTGAACTTGAAACTTGAAGATACCCATAAGATAAGATGCGATAAGATAAGATAAGATAAGATACGAACGAACGAACGAAAATACCTCACAATTCGCAATTACGTGTTTTTTTTTTTTTTTTTTTTTCGAATTTACGTTTCGGATTTTTCGTTCGTTCGTTTTTTTTTTCTTTTTTTCATTTGGATTTCTGGCCCAAATTCACATGGGGGCGTCTCTTATTGCAAGCAAAAAAATAAAAAAACTAACGGAATTGCAAGCGAAAAACAAAAGAAAACGTAAACTTTTACATGTAAAACACACATACTCAAACACACACACGCTGGAATACATAAAGATGCTTTTTTCATTTTTCAGAACACGGGAAGATGTAGTCTGAAGCCTTTATGTCTGGATCTCCGTTCTGTGGTGCAAACGGAGAGACTTTTATGTTGAACTTTCTCCGTTATCTTTTATTTTGAACGTTTCCTAAAACGAACTGTTTGTTTACACCTGGACACTTCCTGATTTGGTTTGTTTGCTTTAGTTAATGATTTGTTTTAGCTGCATAATTTCTGTTCGTTTCTATCACCTGCTCCCTCTATTGTGTTTGATTATTGTCTTATTTAAAGCCTTTTACATTGATGTCACGAGATACATATTACGTCACATAACTCTATCTTTGTCTGATGTCCAGATTGGTATTCGAGTTCTAAGCTGATTATGACCTTTAATTCTTAAACGATAAAGTGAACGAGTCATTTGTTCATTTTGTTTATTCACAGCAGTCGGCGCTGTAAAAATGGCCTCACCCTGATGCAATATTTACAAAAGACATCGTGGTTTGCTTCAGCGGACATCTTATAATACAGATATTACTACAAAACTATTCAAATCTTGTTAAACGCCTAGCTAAGCTTGATTTACGTTCTGCACTGCCATCTTTGTTGTAACAGCGAGTTACTTGATCTCGTTGAAGTGACACGTAAACTAAATGACCGAAGGACGAATTATCCGTTTGAACGAATCACGAGCATAGTGGAGAGTGTAGAGACTACAGAGCCTGCGTGGAAATGAACGTTTCTCGAATGAATAGGAGTAATGCTCGTTCATTCCGAGCCATTAAAAAGATTTGTTCATTTTGAATGAATCGTTCACAAACGACACATGTGAGTTCCAGAGTCCTGTTCCCGAGCGTAGTTTTGTTTGTTTGCCGCCAGTGGCAGTTTCATTTCTTAGCGCTAAGTTTGTTATCTTGTACCGATCATTCAGCAATCCATGCATTATGTACAATAGAACTATTATATGTAGTTTGTATTTGTCGTTTGAGACAATCATTTATAACATACACACACACACACACTTATATTTCGAGAGTGTAAGGCGGATGCGGCTGCAAAAAATACATTTTAATGTTGCACACGGCGAAGGCTCTTCACACTTCACCTCAGGAGAAAGCGTGGCATGGAAATTTACGCGAGATATTCCTCAGCGCAGCGACACTACAGCAGCGGGATTTAGTCAAAATGCGCTGTGGTTTTTGCATTTGGTGCGGTTCAAGTTCGGACCACTTTCACACCTCAAGCGAATCGCACCAGAGTTCGTTTGGAAGCGTGGTCTCAGTACGCTTGTTTGGTCCGCTTTTGGTGCGGATCAGAGTCTGATTTCACACCTGCCCAAACCAACTGCACCAAACAGGGAAAGGAACTCTGGTGCGATTCAATCCAACTGAAAAAGGCAGGTGTGAAAGCAGCCTTGAACTATAACATTGTGTTCAAGCAGCTGATTGGCCGGGGGTTTAGGGGCGGGTTTCTCGAGGTGAGGGAGCGACACACACACAGCAGCATCATGGTTAAAAAGTCATATTTGCAGTAAAACACAGGGAACAAGCATCTGAAACGCGTCTTCTACATTCTCAGCAACACAAACTAAAGAGACAAGTGAGAAATGTCCGTCACTGATCAAATAATTCACACAACTGACGAAACGATCCCAGTTTAGATTGGTCAGTCAGCGCCCATCCCAAGACATTTAAAAAGTCTTTATCCGCCATCGAGATGGTAAAATCGATTCGAGACATCCCTAATAAAAGCCCTTTATGGATGTGAGTACAAAAGTAAAGTGGCCCTAAAATAGATCCTTGTGGCACAGCAAAGTCAGATAATGTATAAGACCTACAAAATGAAAATGGCCAAGCCTTTAAAAACAAAACAAAGCCACAGTGTGTCCACAGATGCTGCTAAATCACGAGTCGCCATGGTGCGGACAGAGGTCCCCATAAGACCCTTTGTGTAACGGTGTGTATCCGCCCTTATGAGGACTCGAACCGTGTTGGCGTTCTAAAAGACGCAGCCGGGTGATTGGTGTGGGAACGTTCGGGCCTCTAGCATATTTACGGTCTCGGACCCTGTGGGCGAAGACGAACAGACGCTGGTTTCTGCTGGTCGTGAGCGGCGTTTCAGTCGAGGCATGAGTTTGGATTCGGGAGATGTTCTGGGCGATCGCTTCTGGCGCAGCAAGAAGAAAGGTAGGACTGTGGGGACGCGGTGACATCATCGGTGGGATCAGGAAGTGACGTGTTTTACGAGGCTTGACCTTACTGCGACCTCTGAGTCTGTGTTTAGAGAGGGTGATAATGAATCTGGCTTCTCAGAGGTTGTATTTGAAACTTTATAGATTTAGATCCTAACAGCTTCTAAATCCAGGATGAATCGGGATGAATGCGTTTTGGGAAATGACACATTTAGTTCCCGTGACCTTTGACCTGTCTGCAGGCTCAGATTTAGTTTTATTTGTTTCATTCGACACTCTCACACCTCTTTCTTTATTCATTTGTTGGGTTGTTTTTTTTTTTCTTCTTCTTTATTTTTTTTATAAACATTTTTCATTGACTCATTGTCTTCGCTTTGTTTTTCTTGTTTCCAAACTTTGCATCTTCCCACTTCTGTCTCTTTTTGTCTCGCCCTCTCTCCACCTACTTTCTCTCTCCACCTACTTTCTCTCTCATTCTTTGTGTCTCCTTATTTATATCCTCTCTCTCTCTCTCTCTCTTTCTCTCTCAGCCTGTCTGTCTTTCTCTGTGTGATACGGCACCTAGTGGCCATATTGACTTTCTTTCTTGCCTTTTATCTTTCTTAATTATTTCTTAAAAAATGTCTGTCACTCTCTCTCTCTCTCTCTCTCTCTCTCTCTCTCTCTCTCTTTCTCTGTCTCTCTCTCTCTCTCTCTCCCCCTACTCCTCCTCTATTCGCCTGTCTCTTTGTATTTCCCTTTATCTGCTCTTTCTCTCATCTTTTTATTTGACATTTTTTGTCCTCCTTTCTTTCTTTCTTTCTTTCTTTTATTCTTCCTGTCTGTCTGTCTGTCTGTCCGTCCGTCCGTCCGTGTCTCTCTCTCTATTGGTCTCCCTCTCCTCTCTTTCTCCCTTCACTTCTTTCAGTTTTGAGTATTTCTTCTTCTTGTCCTGTGATGATTGTAGAGACTCCTGTTATTGTTCCAAACATGGGCTCGGAACATTCTCCGCTTCCCACGGCTGTTTCACGGTGGTTCACAGCTCAGAAATGTTCCACGCACAGCTTCAAATCTGCCGTTGGTCAGACCGTGTGTGGAAGACGATTCCATTAGGTGGTGGAGTTTCTCAGCGCTGGATAAATCTGTCTTCTGTGGCTGGTCGTTGGCCAGCTGCTCCCCGAAGTCCATCTTCTTCTTTCCACTGAGGAAAGAGACGTCAGAACCGTGACTCACGCTGTGGAGAACACAGGCCGGTTTGTTGTTCTGCTTCTGTTGTGCAACTTTACTACTTTTCCATAGAAACCATGTGTCCGCAGAGATCCGAAGCCTGGTCATAATTTCCCTGCTGCTGATTTAAACTTTCACCTCGCCGTCTGTAGGGACTTAGGATATTGCTTCACTCTGTCTGGACTTGTAAACTCATTTTATTATGTGACTTTTTGTTTGTACTTGCATTTCTTGAAATGTCGTTAATTTAGATTTTTTGCACTTTTAGGGATTTGCGGATGCTGGATTAACCACTTGGCTTCAGTTCAAGCTCATGTCCTTGTGCTTGTAAAGTGACTAGAAATCATGGAACATTGCGTCTGTTTCTTTTGATGCTGTTTAAGAGCACTGAGATGATAGATCACCGCCGCTGGTGGAGACTGGAACTGCGGCCTCTGTGATGGAAATTGCCCTGGTACCTTCGTAACCTCTATTGCCTAAAGTCAGTAAATGAGATGTTAGTCGAGAGGCATTCTGCATTTTTAATCAGGCCTTATTATATTTATCAGTCGGCCTCAGTGTGAACGGATGCAGAAAGACTTGTGAAACTGCTCATCGGAAGAGAACAGCGCAGTTGTGATTCAGCACCAGTGACCCGCCTCCAGGTGAAAGGTCACGTATGCAAAACCATACGCCCAGTTGGAGTCTCTCATTCAGTTTTGCAAGCAATTTCCATACAGGCTCCTCAGCTGATATGAAAGAGACACGACTGAGAGAAAACGCTGTGATTTCTAAAGTTTAGCTCGGCCTTCTTTGTAGATAAATAGATGAATGGGTGGATGGTTGGATGGATGGATGGATGGAGAGACAGACAGACAGATAAACAGATAAATAGATAGATAGAAGGATAGATGGATGGATAGATATATGGATGGACGGACGGATAGATGAATAGATAGACTGAAAATGTATTGATACATACATTATAATAGTGTAATATTAAAATTGATATGTTGAGATTCACAATCACATGTTAAAAGGTACAGTGTTCAAACTAAGATGCACAAGAAGGCTAAGAAGCCTTTTATTTATATTATTTTTTATTATGAGTGTAAAGGTGGAGTAACTGAAATATGAATAAAAATTGTGAAAATGAAATACAAATGAATGTTTTAAGGAAAGATGCAATAAACAGTGAACATATTTTGACAGCAGATTTTAGTTTTAAAAGCTGATTTAATTTTTTTATTTTTTTATTTATTTTTTTTTAGAACCGTTCAGTACATTTTGAATTAAATTCAAATCATTTTAGACCTAATTTTTCCCCACACAGAATGATTTCTTTGCAGAAAATGTTTTTCCTTTTTTTTTTTATTAAAGGACATGATTATAATCATTTATAACAAATAAGCCCAAGATGTATACCGGTATACGCATGTTTGGGTACATGGATAACTTTTTTATAATCTTTCCAAAATTTGTGATGAAAAGAACTTGTGATGTATAAGAATTTGATGCAGAAGAATCTGGCTGTAAAATCCTTGTTATAATGTAGTAACAGTCAACTATATCTGGAGTGGCTCACATGAGCGTCTGAGTTAACAACAGCACTTCAAACAATGTTGCAAACGCCGACAGTCTTGATAATGCTACACGCTTCACAGAATGTCGAGTTTTTAAGTTCATGCAGCATATTCTGTTCTTTTTTTGTATGTGCGTAATGGCACAGCTGAAATTGTCCTTTATAACCAGCAGTATTTACTGTAGTGTGAATATTAATAATCTGAACTGGCACTAGCATGGTAAACCATGGACAAAGGAAGCTTTTGACTTTTGTTTTGTTTCTGCGTGTGCAAACAAAGCAAGGATTTCATTTTTTTGGTTCAGGAAAAAAAAATGATTGAGTGTGTGACTTTGGTTGAGAAATTGAGTGGTGACACACCATTTAACTTATTTTAAAGTCGCGAGAAAGACGATATTTGACTTTCCCGGAACTGTGACACATCAGTTTCCACGGCAGCACAAACAAAACAGTGCGAGAGATTTGTTAGAGGCGGAGCTTGTCGTCCCAGTGCCAGTGGGCACGGCGGCGGTCTCGGTGTTTCCAGCCTCACTGTAGAGAATCGCTGTAACCCGACACCTCTCACTTTCAGCATCTGTGTGTGTCTGTTGCTCTCTCTCAGATCAGGCTCGTGCTCGAGGTTCCTTCGAAAGGTTACAAGCGCAGCTCTGGTCTTTATTTAGTCCTCTCGCAGAGGAAACTCCAATTCAGCAGCTAGCGTTCTTGCTAACCATTCATCTTATCCCTGTGATAAATATAGATTTTTAGTGTAGCGTAGTGTAGTGATTTTACACAAAAACCAGTAGTTGCTAGCAACCTGCAATCAAAGTGATTACGCTTAGGCTACGCATCATAATCCCGGCTATCAGCACAATAGTTTTCAAGGAGTGATTTTGAACTAGGATAATGTGTTTGACATTCATAAATCTGGCTGGCACTCCTGCTCGCGGTGAGTCTGTGACTAAGTAAAGAAAAGAGTGATGGATTTCTGTGAAGAGTTCAGTGTATTATAAGGTGTGTCCTCCATCGTTGCCTATATGGCAGGTGTTGCTCGTCTACTGGTGAGCTTGTGGACCACACAGAGGGGAGTAAAGAGCGTCCTGGGCCAGACTAACGCTTCAGCGAGGGGTAGTAGCTGAACCGACACTTCCGACATCCTGTTTTTTAGGTTTATTCTGCCGTCAGTCTTACTTTTCTGACTCTCCTTACTAGTTTATTTCAAACCAGCAGCAACTGTTTCAAAATTCTGCTAGTCAGGGTTTGATTTCGACAGTTTTCCTTGTTTGACTGGTGTGGGTGGGGCTAACAGTGTTCTCGCTCCGTCTCTCTCTCTCTCTGTGACACACCCCCCTCTCATTGCAGCTCTGACACTCCAGGCTGTGCTCACTTCTAAAGAAGACAGGTTAAAGGACGGAACCGTTCTCCTTTTCTACCACTTTACTTGACTTTTTTGGAAATTTTTAAAAGGTTTATTTTTGTCTTCCGGAGCCACACGGCAGAGGACAAGCACAAAATAGTAGGTTGCGTTTATTTATAGCTTCATTCTTGATTGAATTGGAAGCACGTGGCAGCAGGCTCTGCCACAGCACCCTGAAGAGTCCCATTCTTAGCAATTGCCACTCTACTACCCGTTTACAAACCATCTGTAAGCCAAAGAAGGAACAATGGTTGCTGGAATGGTAATGCCTCTTGCCAACTTGAAAGCAATATATGAGCTGCTTTTTCGGGATGGCGTTATGGTGGCCCAAAAAGACAAGCGGCCCCAGACCAAGCATCCAGAGATTCCGGGTGTGATGAACCTGCAGGTGATACGAGCCATGGGTTCTCTGAAGTCCAGAGGGTTTGTGACAGAGACCTTTACCTGGAGACATTTCTACTGGTACCTCACTAATGCAGGGATTGCTTATTTGCGTGAATACCTTCATTTGCCTCCAGAGATCGTCCCATCTTCACTACAGAGAGTGAGACGACCGACTTCCACTCTGGCTGTATCACAAAGGGTGGAAAAAGCACAAAGCTTTAAAGGGCCGACATCTTATGTACCAAAACCAGGCACTAGGGATGCTGAAAAACAACAAGATCGACAGGGATACCGTCGTAAACCACGGGGTGAAGTTGAGGTGGAACAGTCTGGCTTTAATGAAAAAATGCAAAGCTTTAAAAGCCACTCATTAGCCAGCACTGAGATTAAATCCAACAAGGATGGTTACAGCAAGGATATAGCAGGAGCATTTGTTCCACCTAAAGTCACCTGTGTGCCACCGGCCGAACCTCACTTACGTTGTACAAAAGCAGTTGCTCAAGAAAAGGATGGAAACCTGGGAGAAAGCCCCAAGACTTTAAACCAGGGACAGTCGTGGGTCCAGGAAACTGTGGTTGCTGTTAGCACAGAAGCCGTAGTCCATATTGCACCTACCGAAACGACCAAGAAGATGACCAAATTGTCACAGATATCAAACACCAAAGCATCTCAGGAAACAATGACTGGAGAGACTGCTGACGGCAAAATGTCAAAGAATCCAGCTCGACCTAATTCCTCAAAACCGGAATCTGAGACAACGCAAAGAATTGTCGGAGGAAAAAATGTCCAGAAGGTGATCAGCATTGTGTCATCAGAAAAAAAAGCTGCAGAGAAATTCGAGTTTTCTGAAGCTGATAGAGAAAAGGTCAAAGAAGTCACGTGTAACAAGATCTCCCTGGAAACAGCATCTACTGAAACTGTGCCAAATAACAAAGTCACAGCTTATGAAGAAACTTTCTCAAAATCGACCATGAAGGAACATGTAGTCCCGGTTTCTTCTGTAGATGTAGGTTCAGCAGCTTTGGAGTCAGCTGTGTCTTCAGGAGACACCAGAAAACAAGACAACTCAGTTAAGGTCCCTCAAGAAACATCAGGTTCTACCAAAATAGTAGTTAGGGAAACTGAGAAAATGACAGCAAAAAAAGATCAGAAGCAATTAATCAAGCATGAAAACTCAGGCAGTTCAGTAGAGAACGGTGATAAAATGAGACTAAGTTTCTCTGATAACACGCCAACGGCTGTCAAAACCCCACAAGCAGCGGAACTACCAAAGAAAGAAGATTCAGCCAATCACAGCAGAGAAGACAAGCTCGTGGACAATCTTTCAGCGAACGCCACTCAAAGCATCAGTAAATCAATCGTGACACCCTCAACTCAGATTATTATTAAAGAGCAGAAACGTCCTAGTTCTCAAAAACCTGAATCGAAAAATACTTTATCGATGACTGCACAAAATCCAGAAAGCCTCAATCTACAAGCCAGTTCTTCAGCCGAGGTCAAAGCTGACCTTAGCAATCACTTTCAGACTTCCAGCTCATCTGCAGGTGCCACAGCTGAATCCGAAATGCCTGAAAAAACAACAAAGAAATCACAGAAGACTGAAAGAGTTAAACCAGACAACCTGCCAGAACTGATTGCGAAGTCTGAGTCTACAGACGAGAGTAAAATTGCAAAAGATGAGGATTCCCCACAGAGTATGAAAGGAAGGAAGAAAAAGCCCAGATCTAAGACAGCGCATTCATCAAAACAGGCTTCACCACCTCCAGTGAAGGTGATAAAGACAGACCAAGATTCCACACAAGTTGACCCTTTTAAGGTTAATGTCCCAAAACAAGTTGCAGCAGATGGCAGCTCGGAGACATCCCCTGCAGGAATGTGCTCTGTGCTCTCTACAGCTGTACGGAGCCCGGATCACAAAGAGGGGGTGGAGCCTGCTCAGACCATGGATGGAAAACGGGAGGTTCTGAAAGCAACAACATTCTCCTCGGAGAGACAGTGGGAAGCGTTGACGGCAGCTCCGGTCAAAACCACCTCCCTCCCCGAGCAGGGGGAGCCTCCCAGAGTTGCACAACACAAGACTGCTGCTGCTGCTGCTGACACTGAGTGGAGCCGAGTCCAGCAGGAGTTGCCTCTAGAAAGCAAGGCCTCGTTCATCACTAGCACTGTTCCTGCTGAAAGGGTCACCTGCAAAGTGCCAGAGCTCGGCACGGTCGAAGCCATGAGGAAGAAGATCGTTGTGGTGGAGGAAGTGATTGAAGTGCAGCAGATTGCCAGTCCTGTGGCAGGTCAGCTGGCACCTCCGGTACCTCCTGGGAGTTCGGGAGATGACCTGGACTATGATGTGTTGGAGGAGCTGGCTATAGAGCGTGGCCTTTTCCCTACTGATGCGGAAGAGACTTGGGATCATTCGCTACAGGAGCCAGAAGACAAAACCTTTCCCAACTTTCTAGAAGGTACAACACCTATTCCGCTCTGTCTCTCTCAGTGTTTGTAAAGTCGTGCCGTGTCTCCGGTTTCCATCTGTGTTTGCAGGGTGGGAGGTTGCCCAAGGTGACTGTTGGAATAATTGTTTTGTTATTAGACTCCCTGGTTGTAGGATGTGTGGTACATGAGCGCTGTTAGTGTGAACAATGTCGAAGCTTGATATTCCTACTTCACACATCACGTGAAGGGTTTATAGCTTACTAGCGTCATGTATTTGTACATATAAAGCATACTCAGCTCAGTGTCTGGATATAATTAGACGTCTTGCAAAATGAACTTCAGTGATTCACACCCAGAAACTTTTGTTTGTTTTTCTTGTGCAGCGTTTCACAACCGCCCCTTTGCAAAAAAAAACTGCACGTCTTTTTTTTTGGTTCCGCAAGCCAAACACCCAAGTGACAGTGATGTTGGAGTCCTGTTCCTTAAATCGAAGTGGAGGTTATATCAACAAAACCAGGCTAATGTTTAGACTGTGTGATGACGCAGTTGCAGGAAGCATGTGTGCAGGGGTGTTTCCTCTGGAAACGGTTTAAATCTCCTACATGTGTTTTGTCACTCTCCACACGTGTCCAGTAAGAATGTCAGTGATTGGTGTTCGGACCAATCAAAGAACTGGAGTGGTTCTGGAGTGTTTTTTTCTTCCAGTATGAGATGCCAGTTTCTGTAATCGCAGGGACTCAGGGAATTTTGCAGATGAATGTTCCTCAAACAGCAGGAGATTTTGTTTGAGTAGATGCTTTAAATTCTCCTCACAACACGTTTGTGTGAAGACCCGTGATCCAGCAGCAACTGAGCGTGAAGACTGTTTATCTAAAAATCTCAGGTCTGAGCTTCTGGTGGTCTCTGTAATTTTCTGCTGCCCCCTGCTGCACCTTCAGTGGGTCGCCGACCTTAACAGTTGCCGCGTATGTTCTCAGCAATCAAAGCATGTCAGCAAGCCGTCTGGCATTCTCTTGCTAGCTACCTTCATGTGAAGTTTTCCGGTTGAGCGAGATCTTTCACCGGCTGGGTGGCGTGCAAGGCTGTGTCTATCTGGTCCAGCATGTTTAAGTGGGACTCTCTGATCTTCTGAATGCCACATGATTGTGGTGCCGCACATGAGTCACCCAGTGATTCATTTAGTGCGGCCTGACCTTTATGAAGTCGGTATCACACACCAGTTCTGGCCACTCGTGTGACTTTTATTACTTGCTCTCAAGCAGGAAAACGTCTTCATGGAATCTGAGGACTGTTGGTGGAAATATGTTCCACCTCTGACTTCATTCCTCTGTTCAATAAAACATCTGCATCTGAGTTATGAGACATTCCTGTCTGACTGGATCTGATGTGAGCTGCAATTCCGAGCCCCTTGGGCACTAAAGTCATTCCTCTCGAGTTTCAGCTGTTCTGTCGGTGTTGAATAGGATGTTAATATTACATATTCTTGTTGTTTGCTTAGCTGATAGCTTTGACTCAAACTCAAAGGTGTTTCCTGGGTGGATCCAGAAACGCTCTAGGTAATGGATATTGCTGCTGAATCTTCTGCTCTGAAATATAAAAGCCTTTTCTAATCCTAATCTCATGTGAGGATTAGTATCAAGTGGAAAAGCCCTTTAGCTGCGACTGTTTTGTATTTTGCTCGTTAATAAGTGGATCTGGATCCCTGATCTGGGTCTTAATGACTGGTCAGGTTTATGGTGTGCTATAGTTGTGGTCCAGGGAAGGGGAGTCGAACCTGCCACACAGAAATTGCAGGTTCGAATCCCGGTCCAAGGTGACACCATTATGACTTAAGACTCCCCACTGCTCCGGGTTTGGGTGTGTCTCTGTGTGTGAGTGTAACTTTACTGGATGGTTAAAGGCAGAGCACAATTTAGATACGACCCCTAATGGTCATAATGACAAACTCACCTCACTTGTTTAATTCAGTTTTACGTCGGTCAGTGCACTATAAATTAGCCGGAAATCTCATCACAGTCTTTCACTAGTGGAGCTAATGTTCTGTGGAGGCAATAATCTGTTCTATTTGGGGTTTGTTTGACTTCATGGGTGGCCGCACAAGACCACGGTGTGGCACAAGAGGAAAGCTGAGAGTGCCAGCCATGTCTGGCATCCCATTACCACCCTCCATATATAAATGGAGAAATATGTCCTGCCACAGGTGTGGATGCAAGATTGCACAATACATCCAACCGGGAATTCCTATCTGCAAATTCAAGATGGAGTTTTCGGAAAATTACCGTCTGATTAGCCATAAGGGAAGGTGATGTCCAGACAGAGTGACGCAGAATCACAGAATAGCTCCGGCCATCATCCACAAACTCTGAATCCGCGGAGAGGTTTCAGTTTCTGGCCAGGGTGAGTGCTTGGCCTGGCCTGATATTTATATCCGCTGACACCCTTCCCCAACCGCCCGGACCCTCCAGACCCCCACCACCCAGCCTCTCTGCCTCCACCCACCTAATTGCAAAGCCATAGGGGACAGACTGACAAATCCAGACAGCAGGCATGGCCCGTCTGAAATAAGAAGGGTTAGAGCCAAACAGTCCCAGAATCTTGCTTCTCTTTATCTGCTCTCCTAGCTTCTCCCGTCTGGCTGTGACTGTGCCACAAACTTCATGAAGGTCATTCCTGGTAGGTCGGATTAACGTTTGACGTTCGATCTGTTGTTGTGTGTTTGTAAAGCGGTGTTGCGTTTCTGTGTTGGCGTGACAAACACAGCCTCGGACGTTGTCCACAGCCTTTTTAACAAAGCCTCGGACGTTAAGACCTTCTTGGTTCCCTCTAGACATTTCTGAGGTTTGTCATTAAGTGTTATTTACATTTCACTGTCCTGCACTTTGACCTCTCGACCACACAGAGAATCCCAAGAATCTTCCGATCAAATTGTTCTGTAGATTGAAAGATGAACAATGGAATTACGGTTTTGACTTACCGTTGCGGTTGCGATCGAGGAGACGGGTAGATTTAATCTCCGGTCCTGTTTATGTTCTGCCCTTTGACCTGAGCGGTCCTTTAGCTTCCCAGTCATCTCCAGGTTTGCCGATCGCAATACAGTGGTGGTAGAGTTGGATTTCAGAGGGAAAACTGGTGGGTTTGGGAATGTGAGGTGTCCTGTATCTGAGCTATTTTTGAAAGCTGCAGAAAATCTCCCACCTGTTTAAGTCTTGAGGATGATTGTCCCACTCTTGTGATGAAGAGCCTGGTGTTGATGCTCTGAGAGAAAATAGCTTCTGGTCCTCATGGAAGCCAGATTATTCTTATAAATCATGTTCAATGGCAATGGGCTGGGAACGCAGATGGATTGGTGTCTCCAGTGATCTCCAACAGTTCTTACAGAACTTCTTAATTGCATCAAAGCAGACTGAGAATCACCGGGATTTAAATGTTCTGATGCGAACAGTGTTTAACGGATTATTTTCAGCTCTTGTGCCTTGGCTTTATTCCCAGAGCCCAGAAGAAGTTCTGAGATTTAAAGAGACATTCCTGGCTGGATTGTTGTTTTCTTTAGTGTGTGTCTGGTCATGAGATGCCTCCACCTGTCACTGATGCCGGACTCATCCAGACGGATCTCCATTCTAAAGCCCCCAGATCCCCTGATCTGATGGTGCTGTCACGGGAGAGATTAGTTAGTGCTGCCTCGGATCTTCTGGTTCCTGTGAGGGAACAGAGAGACTCAGCTGGTTTTTCTTCACGAGCTACAAAGTCATTGATTTGTTGTTGTTTTCCTCCACCATACTTCCTTTTTTGGATTTATTAATGAAAAATAATAATAATTCATTTTATTTATTTATTTTTGTCGCCTTACAAGACCGTCAGGGTCCCCCTGCAAGTCACCTAGCACAATAGGACACCATTCACGCACCATTTGAATTAAAATTTAAAATGAATTTTAAAAATTATAATTTAAAAACAAAACATGCATAGAAATAAAAATTCTTTTTTTTAACAATTCATGAAAATGTAATATAATTGCTCTGTATTTGTTCAACTTGATTAATTATCGATCTATCAATCTCAAGTCAATCTAAGTCGCTTTGGATAAAAGTACGAAGTACTATTAAAATAGAAGTATTGTTTTATTGTGTATAATTTGTTTACCTTTCTAATGTAAAAGTAATGTGAATTTTTTAAGACAGTTATCTATCAAAAACATTCTATTCTTTGTGATAAAACATAGTATTTAATGTGTAAAAACAAATCTGCAACTCTAAGCATTTGCTTTTCTAAAATCATGATATAAATGCAAGTATAGTACCATTTATTAATAACTTTATATTTTGAAAGCATGACCGTTTTCTTTACAGTTAGATGAGCAAAAGACATTTTCAAGATGGTTGAATAAAGTTCCTCTGTCCGCAACCTCCTCGATGCGGTCCAGCACATTGATCTGATGCTCCATCTGATTGGTCCAGATTGCCGTTCTGATGAACATCTGAGTTGTACCGGGAAACGATTAGTTTGTTGTGTTTTGCTGAGGATAAAACACTGACGTTGGATTGGTGCTTGTGTTCCTCGTGTGGTGTGGGGTCGTTTCTTTACAAAATACAGAATTACAGAAGTGTGTGTGTGACCGGGAAATGTGTAGATATAAAGTCTATAAATATACTAGATGTACTGTGACATTCAGAAAGATTGTGTGTGTGTGTGTGTGTGTGTGTGTGTGTGTGTGTGTTCAGGAATTTAGGTCAAAGCATTGGGTCCCAATGCTACCTTTTTATACTATAGTGGCTTTTATCTGGGCTCCACAACATAGAAACCTGTTTGCGGGTCAAGGTGGAACATTAAGGCAGATGTTACAGTGGGGATATATATGGAGGGAGGGGGGTTATAGGGGCGATACTGTGCGAGTAATGAGAGAGGGGGGGGGGGGGACGGAGTGCGAGAATAGAGAGAAAGTAAGAGAAAGAGAGAGAAAAGAGACAGTGCAACAGAAGAGAGAGAGAGCAAAGCGACAAGAGTGTGAGAAAAGAGAGAGAAAGAGAGAGAGAGAGGGAGGGAGAAAGAGAGAGCGCGAATGAGAGAGAAAATAGTCAGAGTGCGAGAAGAGAAAGAGAAAGAGAGAAAGAGAAAGAGAGAGAGAGAGAGAGAGAGAGAGAGAGAGAGAGAGAGAGAGAGAGAAATAATTTCTGCACGTGACATTGTCACATACCTTTCCAGCAGTTTCTCTTTGAAATGGATTAATTTGAGAGGTTACAGACCACAGCAGTGAACACACTGACACACACACACACACACACACACACACTGGGTCAGTAACTTCTCTGTATACTGTCTTTTGTTGTGTGTCTGTGTAGTAGAGAGGGTAATTGTCTTGGCACTTGGTATTTTTTGCAATTTTCGAAACTCTTTTGGACGTTACAAACATTTAAAACAAGATAACATTGTTTTTTTGTTTTTTGTTTTTTCATTCTCAGTCTATAGATTCTCTTCTGAGCAGGACAAGATTTAACACTAGAGGGAGACAAACACAACCATGTTAAACAAATATCCTCTCTCTCTCTCTCTCTCTCTCTCTCTCTCTCTCTCTCTCTCTTTGTGGGTCTCTCTCGGTCTCTCTTTTGCTCGTTCGCTCAATCATTTTAACTCTCATTCTCTTCATTTCCTCTCTCTTTCCATTTTTACTCCAACCCTCTTTCTTTTCATCTCTTTATGTTTACTTGTCTATGTCTGTCTCGCTTAGTCTTTGTTTCTCTCTCTCTCTCTCTCTCACACTCTCTGTGCCTTTTATAATATTCTCTCTCTCTACGTGTGTGAGAGACGCTTTCTTGTGTTGGGTGACGCCCGCTGCAGGAATGTGAGGCGTTTCCAGACTCATTACTTCACCCTTATTATCTGGGATCAACCCTTCGCTCGCCCGCCCTCGCTCGCCCTCGCTCGCTCTTCTCCACCTGGAGTGAAGCCATGTTGGTTGTTTAGGTGAATGTTTGTGCCTGGTGTGTTCATTCTACTCCACTACATTATATCAGCTCATTATTTTCCCGCTTTGGACGGTGACATCACAGTGGTTGTGTGTGTGTGTGTGTGTGTGTGGAGGCCCTCAGATTTTTCTCATTATTTGGCATATCTACAGCACACACGTCTGTGAGTAACACCATCATGACCATCTATAAGCAGAAGGCGATAGAGCCGAGTTCCATCACGTTGCTGCGTCAACAGATCCTCCATCGTTTTTAAGCAGTTTTTACATTTTTAAGTTTTTAAACATGAAGGTTTCCCCGCATGCACAGATGCGTCATCAATCATTATGCGTTGGTGGAGCAGGATCTCCTGCTTCTGCCTGCAAACTCAAACATGAAACCAAGAGCTCCAGCTAAACCCGAGCCAATAGTAGATTTGTCACAACTGAAGATGCTTTATTATATACCGTGTTTACGCAATATAAGCACCCCCCTGATTATTTTAGGCACAAAGTATTAAAAAAAGACAATTTATTTTTATTTTTTTAGTATTAAAAATACTTTTTTTTTCTTTATTTAACACGCCTAACTTGTGACTCATATCATTTTGATATCGTTTTACTTGATAATAAATGGCGAAAAGACAATTCTAGTGATCAGGACTTCATTTCCCAAGATTCTTTGCTCTCCACTCAGACTCCACACATGCGACAGAGCAATTGTTTCAAGCTCTATTTATCCAACACCATAGCGAAGAGGAAGGTTTGTTATCCCACGTGCATCAACCCGGCGTTTTGATTGTGTCTGTTCCTTGTATTTTTTTACTTCTTGCCCGTGTTCTTCATTTTCGGCTGTTTCGGCATCTTTCTGCGATGACACATTGGACTCGTTTGTAGCCAGTTGTGCTAAGCTAAGCGGTCGTGGTTTGTAGTCTCTGTTTGTTGTAATGCAACTGTATTTAGTTTAATCTTACCTCTTGCAGTGTTATTTTGTCTCTGTTAAGTGTCGCGGTGTGTCTAATGTTTCTGTTGTTGAGCCAGAAAAAGCTTCTACTGTAGCACGTCTGCCTACAAACCATTGTTTAACATTATATAGACGCACACGCTCACCGCTGCATAAAGACGACGTGTTTCTGTTTATTTGTGATTGTTCCTGACGTGAAATACGGAAAAATGGAGGCTTATATTTACCCACATATTTGGAATTGGCGATTATAAGCACCCCTTTTTGAGCGTCGAAAATCAAATAAAAAGAGTTGCTTATATTCGCGTAAATACGGTATTTTGATCTTAAATTATTGCATCACGAGGTACATGAATGTCTTTTTTCGCGATGGAGGATGTCCGTTTCACCGCTTTAACGCCAACATGCAGCCTGCAGCGGTTCAAAACCAAATCCCGTTTCTAAATGTATAGATTATCCTTCCAATGCGTGTCGAATTGTGGCGGATATTTTTGACCAATTAGCAGGGATTTGAAGGCTGAAAGACTAATCCTGAGAGGCTGAGGGCCGCCTCGGGTCATGTGATTCAGCGTGTGCGGACCTGAGCGGCCTCACCCGAGTTAATCATCACGCCCTCGCACTTTACTCCCTGTGTACACGCTCATTATTAAGTTACACAACACGCCCTCACTCTTGCTTTCCCGCTGTCTGTGGAGGGATGGCGGTGGACACGCCTCTTCACTTTCCCTGACTCCGCCCCTCTCCACTGAGCCAGCCTCTCGCCTCTTCAGATCTCACAAGCACTGGTCCGGTTGTGCGATGGACGCTAGACGTTAGAGCTTCAGTGGATTTCGTGAGGATGATCAGACGCAGGGAATATTCCGGCGACTTTCCGGAGAGGGAGCGGATTCCCTCGGATGACCTGATGTTCCAGGGTGTGCTGAAAACTCTGGAAGGAAGGAAAGGTAGAGGAGATTGTGTTGTGGGAAAGCCAATCAGTGACCTGTTTGTTTGATGCTCATGATTTAGATTTTTTTTTAATCACTATTTCATTTATTTATTTGGGTTTGATATTAAAGAAGCACAGGTAATTATTACTGGGAAGTTGATAATAATGAATGTAATTAGAAATGCCTTATGCCATTGAATCGACTGATTTCAAATTCTCAATCTTCTGCTTTTTGTGTGTTTGAATGCACATATTATTTTAGCTTTTATATAAAAACGAACGTTTACGAGCTGCATAACATAGCTCACATACATCAATAATACATTTCATTAAATCTAAATATAATTACACCAGAGTTTAAAATACAATTGTGTGTACTGTATTTTAAACAGTTTTAATAATTTTAATACATTTCATATATATTTCAATAGAAACAAATATTACAATTACACATGTATTTAAAATAAAGTTAAATAAAAAAATGCATGTATTTTCAGAAAATTATGTTTTTATATTTTACTGTTGAGTTAAATATCCTGAAATTCAGGACATTGATGAACGACTAAACCTCACCATCAATGGTTGGATTCCTCCAAAATGGAACGTTGGATTTGTGAATGTGTTTGCCATGTAAACATTCCCACTTGTTCAAACTGTCGTCTGATTGGCTCCTGATTTCAGTTTAACCTGGAGCTGCAGCTCAAAACCCGTGAGTGAAACCTGAGCAAAAGTAAAACAAACGCTGTTGAGAAGTCAAAGGTCGTGACCCCGGCTGAAGCAGCACTTTGTCGGTGGTCCGGGGGTCTTCTCGCCATGATAGTCATGATCCCCCAAAGTGGGGATATTGCGCATCCCAACAGCAGACAGAATATATAGAGGAATAGAGAATACAAATAAATGAACTCATCTATAGAAAAATAAACAAGTAAATAAACATTCATAAATGAACATAACATTAATGACATAAACATCAATAACACCACACACATCATAATAAACATAACCATGAATGCACACATCATAACACGTTCAGTTCACCAGTTCAAATTGTGGAGTCTAAGAAATAAGAACATTCTGCGAAAAATAATTCATAAAGGTTACAGGTTCTGCAGTTGTAATTTCTACAAGACGGCTGAAGCAGTGCATTCTGGGATCTGTACTGCTTTTAGGGATTTAGGCAGATGTTAGGTCGGCGATATAAGTGAAAGTCCATATACCGATATTTTCTAGTGTCCAGACGGTATCAGTATTATATCACGGTATTGTGTGTGGTGGACATTATATTTCAGTAGATCTTATTATTACATTATTTGTACACAAAATCTGTATAAATGAGCAACTTTATGTAAAGAAATTAGATGTAGGGGTAACCTGAATAAGCATCTGCAATTTTTTAATAGAGTATGTCTTTTAAAAGTAGTTGCTCTGGCGTTTATTTGAAAAATGAGAGAGACAGACAGACAGAGAGAGAGAGACAGAGAGACACAAACACACAGAGAGAGAGAGAGAGAGACACACACACGCACAAACACACACACACAGACAGAGAGACATTTGTGAAGACTTGTCCTGGTGCTTTTCTTCCGTGCAATGCTGTTCTACGATTTCCACATGAGCTTGTGACTCATCTATTGCAGAAGTTTTTTATGGCCTGTCCGTGGTGATAATCCATATCACTGTGGCAGATCACTCGCACTCATTCTGACCAGATGACATGATGGTGGATGATCTGCTGTCTTCAGCACACGGTGAACCTGGATGTGTTTTATGATGGGGATCGTCCTATGACTGGGCTGATTGAACATGATTCTGCAGGTTGTGGGTGTGTCTGCCGTCCCATCATGCACCACAGGAGACGCCCAGCCTCATCAAAGTGCCTTGTGAAGAGCGTACAGTAGCCTGAGGCTTCGTCTCTCTTTCTTTCTTCCATCCAAATCCATTTGTCTTCCTAATATCGGTCTTGTCCAGACAAAAAACTGCAGTTGTAGTTCTACGGAGAGATGGGCGATCTGTACCGTATAGTTCAAGTTCAAGTTCATTTGTATAGCGCTTTTCTTAGTCCGAGACCAACGCAAAGACGCTAAAGTGCGTCACAATTTGACTTAAACTTGTGCAGAACATTCAACGTTTTTTTGTACCTATTGCACATTTTTGGTACTTTCTGTAAATTGCACATTTTTTTATCTGTAATTGCAAATTGCACAAAAAATTTTTTATAGATCAAATCACTTTATAGTAACAAAACACATCTGTTTTATTGTCATTGTACCACCTTGTACTACTTGTACTTTTATAAATTGCACATTTTTTTTGTACAGCTTTGTTCTAGTACTTGTAAATTGCACATTTATGTACGTACTTGTGTTTTTGTAAGATTTTATTGTCATTGTACCGTATAGTCTGACAATAATGTAATATTGTACATGTGAAAAATTGAAATTCCAATAAGAGTTTCCTAAAAGTAAGGAAACACCACAATGGACTGTATTTTCTAAAAAGAAATGGCATTTGCAGCCTTCTAAATTAAAATTTTTAGGGAGTATTATTCCAGTCAAAAGAGTTGTCAATTTCCGTAAATTGACGCCCAAAGTCAGACATAATTCGAACGCAAAATTCTGTAATCTGTAAAAAAAAAACATCTGTAACCGTCCTCCTCCTGGTAGAGAGAGAGAGAGAGAGAGAGAGAGAGAGAGAGAGAGAGAGAGAGAGAGTAGACTGGAAAGTAGAATGAACTATTGATGTGCAGATAAAAAAAGAGAATTTTTTTAACGCAAGATTGATGATAAATTGTGGTCACTTTGTTGTCAAAACAGTTCTTTTTTTTTTTCTTCAGTCAAACTTACGCATGTGCCGTGTGTGTTTTGCAGATGAGCGGGACAGGGTGCAGAAGAAGACTTTCACCAAATGGGTGAACAAACACCTGATAAAGGTAGAGTACCGTTCGCTCAACGCTATTGTATTTCAAGCTTTGGCCTTGAGACGAGTCTGAAAGGAAGGATATTATCTTCTGCTGACGGAGGAGAACATTGACATGACTGAACGTGGAGACGTCAGACTGACGTCAGGGTGTGTGTGTGTGTGTGTGTGTGCGTGTGCGAGTAAATCATGCTGGATGATGTGTGGCGCTTATGTCTCAGCAGAGACCCCTAGTGGGCGTATACACAATCACACATACGTACATCACGTACAGTATAGTTTTCGGCTTTGTCTAAATTCCTAGATTTTCAATTTCGTTTTTTTCTCTCTCTTTTTTTTCTTTTCTTTGTTTTTCTTCAGCATTGTTTTGTGTTCGAGTTTTATGACCACTCCCGGATAAAACCTGAAAACATGCAAATTCATTTGCAAGGTCGCACGGATCCACAGAGACTAACAAAGGACAAATGCAAATTCAGAGTCGAATTGACCAAGCGTGATTTGATATTGTATTTTCATGGCGAGCCTTAATGCAATTTGACTCAAATGTTCATATGTTGTCCGGAAAAAAACGTGTGAACAAAAATCTAATTAATTAGTATAAATCTAAATAATAAGTCTAAATGAAATCTAATTTGAATTGAGTTCTCAAATAATATGCCATAATTGTCTAATTCCATAAAGTGTAATTGTCCAGATTAAGCCACAGATTTAATGTAATCCCAAACACACTCGACAAAGACTAGAAAGATTGTTCTGAATGACTGGCTGTACATTTGGGACAGAGTGTAATATATTTGGAGCCAACAATACACCACCGTGGATAAAGATGAAGTGAAATCCTTGTAGATTAATCCAGATTACTGTACGTTCTCCACACACACATGAATTTGACTCCTCAGTCCAGAGCTGAGATGAACCAGTAGATAAGTGGAACCAACTCTAACTAGTTTCTGCTAGTTGTGAAGCTAATTGCACTGCTGGTTATCTTCCGATTTTTGAAGTGTGTCGTTCTTCTGCCATTTCTCTGTCCCACAAACTCCTTCCCTTATTTATGCTTCTTCACATAAGAATCTTGTCATGACACGTGAAATGTCTTTACCAACCTCACCTTGACTTTTTTTTCCACGCATACCAAAAATCATTTGCACTGTCTGAATTTATCAATTGTCCTTGTTTTTTATCAATTGAATTTATCAATTGAGTTGTTGTTATATTATATCAGTGAAACTAAAATTAAAAACGGTATATAATAACAATAAATGGGGATGTACAGTTAATGTACAGTAGGAACAAAGTGAGAGGAGTCACATGATAAGAGTCAGCGTGAGACTAAAAGTCTTCTCAGATTCTCCTTGTCAGAGTTATTTGCTTTTTTATGTATTTTATTTTAATTACATATTATTACCGTATTTACTCTACTATAAGTCGAGGATTTTTCCTAATGATTTCAGGCTAAAAGTGGGGGGCTCGACTTATACGCGCGGTCTACCGAAATAGAAAGTATTTTACTCAGAACAGTGCGCAGATATTTCACCCTTTCTCTCAAAAATAAACAGCAGAGACACAAGCGTGGTAATTAAATGAACATTTATGACGCAAACTAAATACATCTTTCAGAAAACAGCACACTCCGCTGGCCGCTGCTCCGCGCACTCACAGAAACACACACGCGCACTGTCTCACACTCTTTCGGCTCAGCTCTCTTCTGACTCTAGTTTCTCTCTTTGGCGCGGGGCTTCACAAATAAATGAGTCCCACGGTGGATTTCAAACGTTGTATTTATTCCCAAAACACGAGTTAGCATTAGCCGTCCGATTCTCGGGAGAACTCTCTTAAAGGGGCAGGGCACTTTTCCCAGAAATCTTTAAAATGATAATGCAATCATACCAATGACAAATTAAACTTAAACATAAATTACCAATAGCTTAAATACATCAATACGAACATAAACAAACAGTGTTACTTGATTTTTAGATGATGATGTCTGAATACTTTTATTATTTCTATTGGATTAAAGAGCATCTGAACAGGTGTTCTATCATTATTTCCCTGTGCCGCTTTAGTGTCTCCGTGAGCCCCAAATAACAAGAATTACTTTATATGAAACCCAAAATTGGGTTTCTACTCATTTCTATCTATTCACTTTTCTCTCATTTCTTTCCCCCGACTTATAAGGGGGTCTTAACAGAATACCACAATCTCACAGCTGAAGTGGGGGGTCGACTTATAAGCGAGTAAATACGGTATATGTATAAATTGCAACGGTATCTTTTTTTTTCCATAACCGACTTGGCCAAACAATATCTACTAATAAAGCAACGGAATCAGTGGCTTTTTTGATCTGTTATTGATTATAATAGTATTGATTTTGATTGTAAAATCGGGTTGGGACATCCCGTATAATACATAATTGTATATAACTGTAAATATCAAATGTCTTTTGCCATACATTGTTGGTGGCCTTAACTGTCTTTAGCTTTTAAATGGCAAAAAACTTATTGAATACAAGCAGACACTGTTAATACATAAATGGATCACCAGGTGGCAGCAATTAATTTTACATGGCAAAAAAAACATTTCAAATATCCAGAAAAAAGTACCTCTACAAGTCTAGGGAGGTGAACCGTACAACTTCTGCTCAAAAAGGTTGTGATTGTAGTGTGTTACATTTTTGTAATTGAAATGTGAACCCTTACCTCTAATGCACTTTCTTTTTTATTTTTTTTTTTTTTACTAAAACCACCATGCGGAATCAAAAACAATTCTTTCCATTAAGGGTTAAAAGTGAAAGGAATGTTAACAGATTCTTGCTAATTCTTGCATGATTGGTGAGATGAGGTGTGATGTCTCCTTCAGGCCCAGCGACAAGTGAACGACCTGTATGAAGATCTGCGGGATGGACATAACCTGATCTCCCTGCTGGAGGTCCTGTCCGGGGAGACCCTGGTGAGTGTCGGACCATCAAACATTCGTTCTTCAGAGGTTCCTTATCCTCCAGCACTAACATCACACATAACCTCGACCTCCTTTGCTCGTTCTATTTTCCTTTGACACTCCGTCTGTTCTGTTTGCTCCTCTCGTGCTTGTGGAGTGGAGGGAGAGGGACTCTGGGCGCCGCTTGCGCTTGGTGAGTGGGTTTGAAGATCACTGTAGATCTCTGGCAACCGTATGCATGAGGTCACTTCTGCTCAAACGCCTATAGTCTCTTTTTCATTCCACACCTTTTCAACACGTACACTCACCATTCGCTTGATCGGATTCACCTTAGTTGACAGGAATGTGGCGCCCGGTGTGGTCTTCTGCTGCCGCAGCTCATCAGCCTCACGGTTTGAGTGTTGTGTGTGTCAGAGAAGCTCTTCTGCACTTCGGTTGTAGTGACTGGTTATTTGAGTTACTGTTTCTTTCAATCAGCTGGAACCAGTCTGGTCATTCTCCTCTGACCTTTGACCTCAACAAGGCCTTTGCCCCACAGAACTGCCGCTCACTGGATATTTTCTCTCTTTCTGATCATTCTCTGTAAACTCCAGAGATGATTGTGAGTGAAAACTCCAGTAGATCCGGAGTTATTAAAACACTCAGATCAGCTCGTCTGACACCAACAACGTTCAGTTAAATCACCTTTCTTCCTCATTCCAATGCTGGTGTGAGCTGCAGCAGAGCGTAACCATGTCTACAGGACTAAACGCATTGAGTTGCTGCCGTGTGATTGGCTGATTAGAAATTTGGGTAGACAAGTGAACATAATAAAGCGACGAGTGAGTGCACTTTATTTTGCATGAATAATTATGTGTGTTGTATTAATTCATTCATTATTGTTGCCTCACTGCAAAATTTGAGGTGCAAGTTCAAAACCCAGTCAAACCTGGTTTCCTAACACAGATGACCAAAGGTTTCTATAAATGAAGTGAATTAAAGTGAGCGAGTTAGTTTAAGTAAGTGAGTTGTCAGGATAGCCACTAGGGACCGTATCGAAATTGTGAATTTGAAGTGGCACACACAAACCCGGAGCAGTGGGCAGTCTTAGGCCGTGGTGTCGGCCCTACAGATGCTGAAATTGGCTTCAGGTCCCCGTGGCTCGGAAATAGAAAAAGCAAAATGGATGGATAAACTAATGAAAGATCAATACTTATGTAATATTTAACTGTTATAATTAACTTGGTTAATTGTTAAACATCATTTAACAATTTAATATTACATTTTTTTTATTTCCCTATAACTGAATAAAATTCAACTAATTTATTGCAGATCTGAACTCAAATGTATGAATTGTTCATGAATAAAGATGAAAGATTATCTGTAAGTGTTGCAAATGAGTAATATTTTGAAATATTTCTTGTTCTTGTTAAATTACTTATATTTCATTTTTGAAAAGAACGTTATTAAAGTTCTTTTTAAATTACTTATTAATTACTTATTTCATTTTTAATTTGGGGCTGGTGTAGGCACCGAATTAAAATCGATTTTCACATGTTGGTACTACTTACATCACGTCTGTCACAAGTTTTAAAGCCTCTATGGATTTAAGCGGAAAATGGAAAAAGCGGTAGAAAATCGGTTTGATGGATATTCCACAATAAATCAAGCTCACGCTTGAAAGCAGATTCATGTGAAAAAAATGAGTTCTTCTGATTTTTTTTTTTAAATATGAATATTTATGAGTAATATTCAAATATTTGAATTTCCCCCGCTCAGCCTCGTGAGAGAGGACGCATGCGGTTCCACAAACTGCAGAACGTCCAGATCGCGCTGGAGTTCCTGAGGCACCGACAGGTACGTCTCGAGAAATCCAAGACGCTTTTTTTTGCTTGATCTTCTGTGGAGGATTCTTTATTCTCCTCTTTATGGCTTCTAAAGTGGAGTGATGTGTCTCGACGCAGGTCAAGCTGGTGAACATCAGGAACGATGACATTGCAGACGGGAACCCCAAGCTGACGCTGGGTCTGATATGGACCATCATCCTCCACTTCCAGGTGTCCTATTCTGTCAGTGTTAAGTGCCCATACCGTTTACCTCCTCTTCCTGCTCTTGAGCTGTCAATCTACCTGGCCAATCGCCCGCCTTCAGGTCTAATCATTATTTGTGATCAGTGACGGATTGTCAATAACAGACTTCGGTCAATAATCAGATTTGGGATTTCAGATTGGGATTGAGAGCACAATTCGCTCTCTTCTGATCAGATAGCAAGAACAAATCATTACAAAACATAAAGAGGATCTGTTGGTTTAATCCATAAATCAAAAACATACAAATGACTCAAGGGATTCTAATCCAATTATTTCTGAACATGAAATCAGATTAACGCATTAGTGAAGGACTTTCAACCGAAGGAGAAAAAAAACACAAATTTGCCCACTTCCTGTTAGGCAAGATTATAAGAGAATATCTAATTTGAAATGGATTTGACGAGTGCTTTATTTGTATAAATCCAATAATCTACAGAAGAGAATGACAGCTCATTTAAATATGCAAGTATAATGTATTAAAAATATACATTTGCCCACTTCCTGTCAGACAAGATTATAAGAGAATATCTAAACAGAAATAGATTAGAATAGTATTTTATCCGGATAAGTGCAGTAATCCACAGAAAAAAATTATTAAAATACATTTATTTGCTGCCTAAACTCACCAAAATAAAAACGATCAAAGTGATAAAAAAAAAAAGTTATAGCAGTCGGCTATACATATGTCTTCAGTTCATATTACAGTAATCCCTCGTTTGGTGGAGGCACAACAATTACGTATTTATTTAACACTTATTAGTCGAACCGCAAAGTAGCGAGGGATTACTGTATACCGCTTTATAAACCCAGGATCTTTAGGGTGGTAGAGCGCTGTGCTCTGGGTCGCAGGAGATTGGTGGTATCTCGCTGGTTGTGGTGCATGTCTAATTTCACCTGATTTGATCCTTCAGAGCAATGATCTCGTCTTCTGTAAACCATGAGCTCATTTGTCGGCATGATAGATTTCAGACATCCAGGTGAACGGTCAGTCTGACGACATGTCGGCCAAGGAGAAGCTGCTTCTGTGGTCGCAGCGAATGGTGGACGGATACGCCGGGATTCGCTGCGACAACTTCACCACTAGCTGGAGAGACGGGAAGGTCTTCAACGCTGTTATACACAAGCACGAGTGAGTGTTTCTCAGACTTGTATTATACTGTTTGTTGAACTTCTGCAGGAGACTTTCTGGAAAGGTATGAAAGTCCCTCAACTCTGCTGTTTTATCCTGATCAAACTTGCCCTTGATAACGAGTGAAATGTTATGAATTCAGAACATACTTCTGAAATGCCCTGAGCTGTTGAATGTCAAACCCCTGCCGACTCTCAATTCTGTCCTCTACAGTTTGATCGGCCTTTGTGTGCTTGACGTCTTTTCCAAAAGTTAATAATGCTGAGGTAAAAAATACTTTTTTACCAAATGTGAATCATTCGAGATTTAAAAATTTAGCAAAATTACGCTGAAGGATTATTAAAAAAAAAGCTTCAGATTTTTTAAAACTTGCATTGCCAAACCAACACACTTAAGCGAGCTGTAGTATAGGCAAAATGTGTTTGGTGAAACTACAAGGAGCCAGAACGAAAACTAGGTTTTACAAACAACAAGACATGACAATGCTCAAGACCGAGACAGAAACAGGACAAGATATATTACTTCAACATATATTGCCACAACAATTACCGACAATTGAGCAGCAGAAAAAGAAATCAGGGTCCTCATAAAACAGGCGAGAAGGATGAACTAACTTGTATTGTGGTTAACAATGTGCTTCAAACTAAAAACTGTGATCTGGACAATGTCAGACTCACCAGTCCCTGAACACAGATGTAGAGACTGATCCTGACATGTCAATGTTATGTCAGTGGGGGACTCTATATATGACATGTATGATATCACTCCCACCTGTGTCACGGCACCAAGTTCTTGCACTTTGTGTGAGTTGTTAAGTTTAGTCACTCCGGTTTATCACTTGAATCACTAGAGCATCTTTGAAAACAAAGCGAGAAATTTGATTCCCATTACGTCAGTACGCATGAGAAAAATCGAGTATAGAGAAGTCTTCAGATAACACGGAGGCCGATCCCAGTGGTGACTGAGGTGTGTCCCGCACATTGACTCGTGAACAATAGAAGCAGGAAGATATTCAGTAACAGTTTTAGACGAAGAGCACAAAGAGTGTTTTCAAGCGAGCAGATCAAGGATGAGGTGTGGTGGTTGTTGGAATGTCATTACGAGCAGGAGGCAGATCCCGCCGCGGGGAACCTTATTCCAATCAGTTAGATGTACCTGCAAAGCTTGGGTACATCCCACCAGCCCTGAGTCAGAAAGAGAGAGGCTTGGCTCAGCTTTGATCACTCATACGAGAGCAGTCTTGAAGAAGTGATGAATTTTAGAGAGACCATTTTCGATCGCAGATTTTAAGCCTACCACTGTGGAGTACTAGGACTAACACTTCAGCACAATGATCCTGAGCATGAAGAGGCGTCTTTCTTTCAAGAAGCGCCGCACCGGCTCCAGTAGCACCGTGGCCTCGTCCAGCGACCTGGAGGACCATGTGGTCATGCTCTGTGAGGACATTCCCTCAGAGAGTTCCCAGGACTCTGGCCAGGGTTCCCAAAGTCCAGACGCTTGCTCCAGTGGAGAGTTCCCGACTCCAGACCTACAAGACTGGAACTTGGGTAGTCGGATGCAAAAGAGGGACTTGGTGCAGCTGCAGAGAGGGATTCCGATGCAAGACGCAACCATGCTGGTTGACTCCGGAGACTTCTATATCTTACCAACGGTGACGCATGCACGGAAGGGGCTGATTGGGTGGGCAAGTCTTGTTTATTTAAACATGCTGCTTTGGTAGGACGGTTTACCTTGGCTGGATTAATAAAGGGTTGTGGTAACAACGAGTTCGGGGGTTCATTCCCAACAAGAGATTTTAAGGTGATTGGATTGCAATCCTATTGCCTTTGGACGAAAGCCTCTGCTGCATGTTTGTGCAGAGTTTCTGGGCTGAAGAAGAAGATTTGCAAAGAGGTTCGGCCTCTTCTCCTCCTGCCCCTCCCATTCAGGGTTATTGATGGAATGCGAGTAACTGCTCCATCCCTCAGGAGACAGGAGTTATTTTGGATTTATGGGGCAGGTGGTCACTGTACAGCCATGAATTTAAATTGATTTTCTTCACAGTATAGTTTCCAAATTTGACTTAAAAAGAGAAGAAAAAAAAACTGGTCTCAGCAGGTTTAATGGTTTTAAGACTTTGCATCGGCAGTGAAAGACGCATATGTTCTCTGCAGGGTTTTGTTTGAGATTCAAAACATTTCTCTCAATGTAACGTGTAACTATAATCACTGTTACATAAGTAAAGTACCAAATTTCTGCGCTATTATTTTGGAAGGTGCTTGCCCAACATTTCTTTCCACAGATTTAGTTCTATAGTAGTTAGGGTCACCCCTTATTGTTTTTTGTACAAAAAAAAAACTTTAGACAACCTTCTGAAGATTGGAGTTGATTATTATTATTATTATTATTATTTTTACTACTACAAATCTTACTGGCACAAAGGCTGTTCATGCTTAATAAAACGTACATACATCTTCCATGTAGATTCAAGTATTTTAGCAAGGTCAATGTTTGCTCTTGCAGACTCAAAATAAAAATAAGTCAATTTGGTTTTTGTATGCTTTTCTTGCATACGCAAATGAACACGATCATCAAGTTTCTCCCATTAAGTTGAACCGGAAGTTATGATACAGGGCACAGTGAAATAATGATAGAACACCTGTTCAGATGCTCTTAAAATTTAAGTTACTTAATTCCTTTGGCATAACTGCACAGCAGCCTCTGCTGGTGTATGCTGTAAACAACATGTTTGGGGCATTCAGACTCAGCAAAAAGTGAAGGTTAAAAAATGTGTTAAAATGTTGTAAATAATGTTTTTACGTGTTAAAAAATGGATTTCAATGGTGTATACATTATTTTCAATTACTGCCCGATTTTCACTGTCCCGGTAACATGTAATATGGAAATTTACATTACAAGAAGATTGCTTATATTTAAAAATTGTCTTTAAATGTTGCAGTTATTCTTATTAAAATGTATGTATTACCTGAACATTTTTTATTGATTTAACTTTTTTTTTCAGTTTCAGCCAAATTAAGGCCTATCTCCTACATTGCTCTTATATTTTCCTAAATTGCTATATTTTGCGTTTTATCTGTTGAACCTCACACAAACCTCTTAAATCTTCATGTCCACAGGCCCAGACTTATCGACATGTCTAAAGTCTACCACCAGTCCAACCTGGAGAACCTGGAACAGGCCTTTTCTGTGGCCGAGCACGATCTCGGTGTTACACGACTGCTTGACCCGGAGGGTAAGGCCACTTTAGCTTTGATAGCTAAAGTACCGGAATAGAATTATTGTACTTACTCTCTTTTAAGTCGATCCGCTTATAAGTCGACCCCCCCCCCCCAGTTCAGCTGTGAGATTGTGGTATTCTGTTTAAATCCCCTAATAAGACGGGGGAAAGAAATGAGAGAAAAGGGAATAGATAGAAATTAGTAGAAACCTAATTTTGTGTTTCATATAAAGTCAATTCCGGTTATTTGGGGCACATCAGGACACTAAAGCGGCGCCGGGCACGCATTCCCTTCTGAAATAAGACGAGAAGTAACTCTTAAAATATCATCCCTTTACTTTTCCACAACTTAAAAGACCTGTTCAGATGCTCTTGATGCTCTAGAAATGATAAAACTACTCATTCTTGGTGGTAAAAGAGGCATAAAATCAAAGTAATCCTGTTTATTTAGGTTGGTATTAATCTATTTAAGTTATTGTTATTTATGTTTAAGGTTTAATTTGTTATTGGTATGGTTGCATTATAATTTTCAATATTTGTGCGAAAAGTGAGAGAAATGCAAACAGATCTGAGTTCTCCCGAGAAGCGAACGCTAATGCTAACTCGTGTTTTGGGAATAAATACTACGTTTGAAATCCACCGTGTGACTCGTTTATTTGTGAAGCCTCACGCCAAAGAGAGACTAGAGTCAGAAGAGTCGCTCTTTTACCTTATCCGCGCGGCGCATGCAGCCTGTGTGTGTGCGCGCGCAGAGAGAAAGAGAGAGAGAGAGAGAGCAGAGCAGCCAGCACGAGAATGTGGAGAGCTTTTGCTTGTGCTGTGCTGTTCTGAGTTAAATATTTTCTATTTCGGTAGACCGCGCATATAAGTCGAGCACCCCACTTTGAGCCCAAATTTTTTAGGAAAAATCCTCGACTTATAGTTGAGTAAATGCGGTAGATACTAACACATCATGTAAAGCTCAATTCAGCGGATCATTTGGCTTCGTGCTTGAATCTAAAATTAGGTTGAGTCTGAGTGGAATAGCTTAACTGTTTAACCACATCCAGATGCTTCACATTTGTCAGATTTACTGGATTAATATGTCTAATCTGAAGGTCGTTCTGATGAAATTATGGATTTTTTTCGATGGACATTGTATTGAATTTATTTTATGATATATTTCCTAATACTCAATGTCTGTGTGTTCAGACGTGGACGTGCCCCATCCGGATGAGAAGTCAATAATCACCTACGTGTCCTCGCTGTATGATGCCATGCCACGCATTCCAGACGATGGCGGAAAAGCCAACGTGAGTTCATTTCTCCTTTAAAAAGTTTGTTTCCCAGCCATCGTTTATAAGCCACATGCTGTAATGATATTGTTATCATATTCACTCGGATATAAGCATTCCAATTTCAGAAGCTCAAAAGACTGGGGGACTCAAAACTCAAAGACTTGCTTATCTGCGTATATTTCAAATATTCACATGATTCAGAAATCAGAAATATATGCTTTTTTTGGCCCAATTACAAAAAAAATCTGTAGAATGTGGAATCATTTATATACTACATTTAGAAAAAATATTTAACATCCTTTAATTTAAGTTTTATTATTTAAGTAAAAGACTCACAAGTTAGATTTATTGGAAAAAATTTAAAGAAGCATTGTTAAGAGAAGTATTTTGCCTGAATATTGGGTTTTCTACAAGAAATTTAGAATTTATGGTGCTTATATTTGGAGATACGGTAATCTAATTAAATGAAGTGCAAAATTCACTGGACATACGTTTAGAAGTCAAACTCTTCTGTGAATCCTTTGTGTTCATGCTTCAGAATGGACCGTTGAATTAGAAATGACATTGTGCAGATGGCTTGAGGAATATTGACTTAGGCAGTAATAGACTCTGTGTGATCTGAATCTCAGACGTCAGATGATTCCCTACACTGGCTTTACTGAATTACTCCATCAGCCGGTCACTAACCTTCAATAATGGGTCCGTGACTGTGTAGTGAGGGTCTCAGAAGCTTCTGTGTTCTTCATGAGGATCTCAGAAGCGTGTGTGTCTGCGTCGTGAGGGTCTCAGGAGCTTCTGTGTCCTTCATGAGGGTCTCAGAAGCGTGTGTGTCTGCGTCGTGAGGGTCTCAGGAGCTTCTGTGTCCTTCATGAGGGTCTCAGAAGCGTGTATGTCTGCGTCGTGAGGGTCTCAGGAACTTCTGTGTCCTTCATGAGGGTTTCAGAAGCGTGTGTGTGTTGAGGGTCTCAGAAGGGTGTGTGTTTGTGTGTTGAGGGTCTCAGAAGGGTGTGTGTGTGTGTGTTGGGTGGCAGGAGTTGGAGCTGCGCTGGCAGGAGTATCAGCAGCTGGTCACCGTCCTCCTGAAGTGGATCAGACATCACGTCCTGGTCCTGGAGGAGAGGAGCTTTCCCAGCAGCTACGAGGAGGTGGAGGTGAGGAGCAGGGATTTTTGCAAAAATCTTGTGGAAGTGTCAAATTTTAGTTCAAATATATATTTTTTATAACTTTCTTTCTAATGTGTAACGGCACAAAAAAATAATGTCTCCATTATTTTAGAATTTTATTCTCCTGTTATGTTCATTTCAGAGGAACATCAATAATGTTTGCGGGTCATTTTATTTATCAATATAAGTGTCAGAAACCAAAAAGTTCCCCAATACACTGTGTGTGTGTGTGTGTGTGTGTGTGTGTGTG
>CM051496.1:30330723-30343374 GCA_028031935.1 Paedocypris micromegethes
GTGTGAGAGAGAGAGAGAGTGTGAGGGTGAGACAGTGGTGTTTTATGTCTCATTGCAAAGAAACAAATAGTATTTGATCTTTCTGACTCTTTTTAGCTTCCATTTTGTCTGAGGGTCAAATTGACCTGAACATTATCTTTGTAACAAAAACATTTAGCGGGCGTTACAAATATGTCAACTGAACCACATTTTGTTTTTTATGTAGATTACACTAACTAAGACAAGCAGAAGACGTTTCTAAGAGAAGTTTCTAAGTGAAAAAAATACTTTTAAGTGTTTATTTTCATTTTTAAACATTTAACACTGGTCAATTTGACACAAGCAGTGGACTGAATCGTTTTTTTTTTTATTATTATTATGATATTTACACTAAATAAGCCAAGCCAAAGTTTCAAAGTGAAAAAAAAACACTTTAAAATGTTTAAAAAATATTTTTAGCTTTAAACAGGTCAATTTGACATAACCAACATAATAGGAGGATTTTCCACAATCATCATAGTTACATAATTAAATGTAAAATAATAATAAAATCGTTTATAAAAATGATCATAAACTGTGTGTTACGGAGCTGCTGCATCAGGAGCCGTTCACACACACACACACACACACACACACACACACACACACACACACACACACACACACACACCCATGAGTCGATGTGTTGAGCGACACACAGAGTTGATTGTGTGTGTCACCAAGTGTCTGGGCTTCTGCTCAACAGCGCCACTGATGGCTTGATGGAGAACGACCGTCATTTAAACCGTCCTGTGTCACTGAAAATCAGTTCCCTTTCGAGAACGATCACTTCGACATTACACATGGGAAATCCCGTTTCCTCCAGAAATCACTGAAGTCATATTGAATAATGCAGAGACATCTGGAGGCGTGGCCATCCTCTTTAATTGGGTGCGGCGTGCTGGTTTGTCAGAATCGTTTTCTTCACAAAGAAGTCATGTCGTAGATTTTCCCGGTCTTTATTGTTGTCGAAAATGCACAAGTGATTGGGTGACGTGACGAGCGGCCCCATCGAGCAATCCGACGGTTGAGGTCTGAGGTGAGTACCGTATTTTCCGGACTATAAGCCGATACTTTTTTCTTATGTTTTAAACCATGTGGCTTATAGAAAGGTTATTCTGTGGATTTTTTTCCACCGCTAAGGCCGCTCTAAGCAGATATAATTTTTACAAGTTTTAATCAGCAAAGTTGCTGGTGTTAAAATACAGGTTAGGAAAGGATCTATTTAGTTACATACATGTACATTTACAATTCAAAATCGTTCTGTTCCAGTAGTAAATACAGTGAACCCTGGTTTATTGCGGTAGATAGACTTTTCAGACAATTCAGACTTTTAAAACAGTTTTTTTTTTTCACGTAGTATTCTTTATGAAAGGAATGTTAACAAACATATCAGTACAATAATCACAGGAACAGATGTCTAGTAATAATGGCAAGTAAGTGTACATACTTGACATAACATAAAAAAAGGTAAGATTGTTAAGCAGATACATACCGTACAACGGAACGAATGAGATATTAATTTTCAAAGTGTTTGAATGGGGGAATATCAGGCGCGAGCGCTGGGGCCGCGGGGGGACGTCCGACATTCGCATCTCCGCGCCAGACGCGTCCGCAGAGGCCCTTCTCTAGCCGCTACCAGTCGCGCGGGATCAGCAGACCTCGCGGTCGTGCACAAATATTTAGATATATTTCTTTTATAATTTATGCATTCCTAATTAAAAAAATCCGCGAAGCCGTGAATTCGCGAACATATGTAATAAAGAAAAAAAATCTAATCCAAAAACATACATATCTGTGGCTTGCAAGACTCTCCAGGTTTCGACTGAAACCCTTGTTCCCTGTCAGGTAATGTTGTCCCCAGTAGGGAACTTTTTTTAATAGAGTGGATGCGGCTTGTATGCAGGTGTGGCTTGTTTATGTTTTTTAAATTTTTTTTTTTCAAAAATAGAGCGGGTCCGGCTCATATACAGGTGCGGCTTATAGTCCAGAAAATACGGAATTACACGCGGGGGTCCGGTCGTCCTCCATCGTAACTGTTTCCTCAGGTGGCTATCACCGGGTGTAATTTTAGTTAAAAATGTGTGATTACTCTTTTCAGCTAGACTAAGTATCAGTGCCATACTTTTGCCACACAAACTTGCAAATACATATTCGTCGTCTCTTTTCCTCAAAATAAATTACTTATTTCTTTTTTCATTATTATGACTGGCTTACCCATTGTTTTCTTTAGTCAAAACAGTATATTACAGTATTTAAACAAGCGTTTATTTTGTGTTGAGTTTACATTCATTTACATTTTACACTTCATTATTCAATATTACAAGATTCTATACTTGTTCATGTTATTAATAATTGTTAGTATTAAAGAATTATTAATAATAAATTATTATTATTAATATTATTTGTGATTTAATCGCGATTAATTTGGTTGAAGTGCGATTAACTAGTTAAAGAAATGTAATTGTTTGACAGCCCTAATATATATATATTGTGATCTATGCTCAGATTAGATGAAAGGCTTGTTGTTTTAGATTCTGTGGCGTCAGTTCCTGAAGTTTAAAGAAGCCGAGCTTCCCGCGAAAGAGTCGGACAAGTTGCGCTCCAAACTTCTCTTCCAGTCTTTTGAGGTTTGTACCAGGAATCTCTGTATTTATTGAGTTCAGCGCCACGTGACCTGCTCGTGATGTCCGTCCAGAGCGCGGTGCAGGCGGGGCAGGTGAAGCTGCCGCCCGGGTACCACCCCATCGACGTGGAGAAGGAATGGGGGCGACTCCATGTGGCCATTCTGGAGAGAGAGCGACTGCTGCGGATGGAGTTTGAGAGGTAAGAGGACAATCCGTCACACAAAGAGCAGATTCTGAAGCTAATCAGAACAGCGTGAGAACAACCACAGTCAACCCCCGTGGGAAATATTAAGCCATGATCTTAATCGTAAGATATGATCGCGTCAGCTATAGCACACATCTAAATTAGATAATTAATGAAGAAAAACAGGGAGACATTTAACAATTTTTTTATTTATTTACCTATTTATTTACGTCACATGCATTGATAGATAATAATTTAGAAAATAATGAAATGTTACTCTATTTTAGTATTATTGGTATTAGGTATCAATAGAAATGAATACTTAGTGACACAAAGTAGTATTTCCTTTTCAAAACTCAATTACAAACATAGAAATTAAAATATGAAATAATTTATAAATTGAACTTACAAAATATACATTGTTACAAAATGCAATACAATACTCTGCTTTAATCAGTCATTGTTGACTCACGGCACAATGCTCAAGCACAAAAACGTAAATTTTGATGTACAAAACAAACCTAAAAGTAAAATTTTTTAAATTAGATTTTTTTTATTTATTATTGTCATGACGTACTAAATAATGCAATTGAATTCCAGTAATTGTTGAATGTCGTGTTTGAATGTCATATATATATATACATATATATATATATATATATATATATACATATATATTCATTTTTAAACTTTTAAATGACCACAATTCTAAATATGGTTTTGTCTGTCACATGCTTAGTGACACTCACAGTCACAATAAACAAAAAAAAAATAACAATAATGGGATTTCCATTGATGTTTGAGAAAAAGTCGTAATGTCATTACAATCCATGATTCATAGTCACAAGACGCTGTTAATAATGCGCAGCACACGCTCGGCGTCTGGACATGAGCTCAGCGTTCAGTTTGTCCGGCCTGACGACATGGGAAGGACTCGAGCGCTGGACTCGGAAAATGGCTTTTGTAACAGACCCGTGTCGCTTAGCGTTTTTGCTTCGCCATGAGAATCTGTAAGTTACTGACATGACATGTATTTGTTTTTAATTCATTTTGATTAAATGTGAGTTACGGATGCAGTGCATTTTTTGTTTTTACGGAATGATAATTTAAAGTGAGTTTTTGAGGCTCTAAATGAAAAGGGAAACAAATTATTGGTTGGTACAAGTAGTCGATAATATGAAAATGTTCCGTTTTGTTGCAAAAGCAATTCAGCAGTAATCTCAACTACAACCTGCAGTTGTGTTAATCTAAACTTACCAGCCACTTCAGCAGGTTTAGGGTTTACAAAACACAAACACAGTCAGGGTCTACAAACATTTCTCAGAGATTTTTCTCCAAACTGACATCTGTGATCCACACACAGATGCTGCAGATTATTTGTGAGCTGCACATCCATGATGCAAATCTCTCCCATGTTTTCATGTTGTTGCTAAATTCTGACCGTACCTGAATGTCGCAGCAGAAATCCAGACTCATCAGACTAGACGTTTTACCAATTTTCTATTTAATTTTGTTTCTGTATTTGTGGTAAGCAAATTGTAGCATCATTTAGGAGCAGCTGCAGTTAGATGGGCTTGAAACTGAGACTCCTGAACAACAGTTTTTATGTCAATATAAGTGATTTTTTTTTTTTTTTTTTTTTTTAGCAGCTCCAAAACTTGCATTGTGCCGATTTCAAATATGCACGTAAATTCTGTTGGTAGACATGCATATGAGTTTTTTAACTCAATAACTGAAATAAAGAAACATTTGACACATCCCGACACTTAACACGGACAAAATAACACTGGAAGAAGTAAGATTAAATTAAACACTATCATTAATATTTGAGCAAACAGACTGACACGTCACGTCTGTCACAAGGCTGGGCAAAGGACCCACGTGAACAGGGTCAACAGGGGTTTATTCCAAACATTTTGACTTGGATTAGGCAGGTAGAGGTCGTAAATCAAGGAGCAAACGGGGCTAAATCGCTAGTCAAAACTAGAGCATTGGTCAAAACAGGGCTAGATATACAAAAACAAACTCGAACAAGGAAAGGCGAGACTAGATCAAAACAAAACAAGAACAAGGCTAGAAAATAACGGCTAGATGACAGGCTGAGAAACTGGCAAAGAAACAGGTGACAAGAACGAAGAACGAAGGAAAGAACGAAGGAAAGTCAATATAGCCACTAGGAACCGTATCAAAATTGTGCTCTGCATGTAAACAACCTGTGATGTTACACAAAGATAGATAGAGAAAGATAGATAAAAAGAGAGAGAGAGAGAGAGAGAGAGAGAGAGAGAGAGGGACCCCGACAGACATACAGAAAGAAATAAAAAAGAAAGGGAAAAAAGAAGGAAAGAAAGAAAGTCAACATGGCCACTATGAGTTATAGTAGCGATCGCTAGAATAAATAGTTTTTTATCATCATTTTCAAGCAAAGTGACATTGAAGTGATATGAGTCACAAGTTAGGTTTGTTAAATAGAGACGAGACAAATAATGTCGCTTAGCCACAAATATATATATATATATATATATATATATATATATATATATATATATATATATATATATATAGCCAGATATATACATACATATATACGGTAGCTAAATGTATATATATTTGCCAGAAATTTTTTTTAGACAAATTGCTTCCCTTGCTCCTTTTTTTGTAAGTCGCTTTGGATAAAAGCGTCTGCCAAATGACTGTAAAGTAAAAAAAAATATATACGGTTAATATACATATATATTTATTTTATTTTGTGCCTGAAAAATCAAGGGTGTGCGTATATTTGCGTAAATACGGTGTGTTCCAGTCGGTGTGGTTCAGTATGAGTTTGTGTCTCCTCAGATTGGAGCGTCTCCAGCAGATTGTCACAAAGGTTCAGATGGAGTCGGTCATTTGTGAGGAGCAGCTGAAGCAGCTAGAGTCTCTCCTGCAGACGGTCAGATGATCTGGATGTGGATCTGAATCTGATGCTGACGGCCACTTCTCCGCTTGCACAGGACATCCGGCTGCTGAGCGCGGGAAAAGCGGCGCAGCACACGGCCGAGCTGGAGAGAGACCTGGACAAAGCTGACCAAATGATCCGGTTGCTCTTCAACGATGTTCAGCTGCTCAAAGACGAGCGGCACCAGCAGGCTGAACAGATGTACCGCAGGTGACTCCTCAATCATCCTCTGTGACCAAATAAAGTGCTAGAATTATTATTAGGCACTCGCCTTACCAAATTATTCAATCTTAGCCAAAAACAAGGCCAAAATGCCTCCCTTGAACACATCAAATAACAACATTTTATTTGACCCAGAATTCCGAAAAGTGTGCAACTTTAAAAAAAAAAAAAGAACTGAATTGACTGACCAAAAAACGATTACGATTACTTAATCGTAAAAAGAGAAAATACATTGGGCATATGGGAACCCAAAGTGCACTTTTTTCATCGCGAACTCACAAAAACCGGTACACATAATCATCACGTCGGGGCAAGCAAAAAGCCTATCAGGTCGACTCCGCCCAACCAATCGAAATCTCTTGAAGAAATGTAGCCCCCGGCATTGTGAATCCAAAAGTTAAGGACATTTTTTAATCGCACCTATAGCGCCCCATGTATAATGATAATAACATTTGAATGGGAGGGGCCAAAATTTGTTGAAGTAGTAGAATGGCCACCAAATTTGCTGAATAATTAGTGAAGGCCATCCTGAGCATAAAAGCCTATGGTTATCCTGTTGTAACGTGGAAACGGTCAAAAACCAGCACTCATTCTTAATGGCAGAAACACACTTCCTTTTTAATGACAGAAATTGCTCTGAATTGCGGAAAGACGGTTCGGGCGACAGCGGGTCGGGCAGCGAGTGCTGGGTGTTGCCGCTTATTATTAGTAATATTATTATTATTATTATTATTTCTACATTAAATAATAAAACATAGCATAAGTGTTTTGGGAGATTTTATGAAGCTCTTCATGCCACTTTGCGTAAAGATGCAGTGCTTTTGTGTAAAAGTAAAGACTCTGAGGGTTCCACAGAGCTGTTATTAAGTTGTTATTACTGATGTTAATGACCTGGACATATGTAGCACTAATGACACACACACAACATATCCCAGAATGCACTGCTTCAGCTGCCTTGCCTTGTAGAATTTTCAATTGTGGAGTTTGTAACATTCCATAATTATTTTGTGTTTATTTCATATTTATTTTCATATTTACTTGTTCATATTTCCAACTTGTATAATTTGGGTAGGATACATTGTTATATAAGTATTATACACTATTTAAAGTTTGAAAAAACTAAAATAATAATGGTGTCCGACTGTCCGTATTTCGTTTTCAATATTATGATTATTATGACAGTAATGCTGAGATGTTCCTCTTTTATGAGTTTTAAATGTTGACATGGGTAGATCTATGCATTCACAAAGAAACAAAGATGATTTTTCTAATTTGATCAAGAATCATCTGATCTGATTTATATGATCTGCTTACAATGCGAGTTTGCAAATTATTGTAAGTTATATTCCCATATTTGAGATACAATGTCAAAATTTCGAGATTGTCTAAGTCATAGTCATAACTCTGAGATACTAATCAATATTCTGAGATACTTTTTTCTAGTATACATAGCTTTTACTTGCAAAGCTTTTTTTTAAAGCTTTGACTATGAGATATTAAGTCAAAATTCTGACATACCGAGTCATAGCCATAACTGAGATAATAAGTAAGAATTCTGAGATACTATCATAGTCATAACTATGGGATACTATTCAATATTCTGAGATACTTCATTCTGAGATACATAAGGTCCTGTTCATAGTCATAGTGATAATCATAGCCATTTTCTTAACGGCAACTACTAATGAATAAAAAGCAGCAATCCTCTTACATATTCACACGTGTGCTTCGAGACAGTTAAATTGTGAAAAGCGCCTTACAAATGCTCTCTACTTAATCAAAATCTCTTTAGTTTTATTGTGTGTTATAAATGTTTGTTGTGTTTCGCCCCAGACTGTAACTATGACTTTAACTGTTGACACCCATGACAAATAAATAAAAAATCATTTATAATTGTCTTACATTTTACATTCTGACATTATATGCAGAGGTGTAAGGTATTTGAGTAAATGTACTTTGTTACTTTACTTAAGTATGTTTTTGGCTACTTCATACTTGTACTGAGTATCAAAAAATATTTACTTTTGTACTTTTCACTTCACTACATTTGAATTGACACTTACCGTTACTCGTTACATTTTGATTGTGCGAGACGAACCATAATCGATTTTTATTGCGGTTAATTTCTTGAGCGAACGAGGCGATTTTGCCATCTGTAGTCTGCTGAAGATACTGGAAGCTTTTTGCTCTTTATTTGTTTTGTTTTACCATTTTTGAAACATGGAGGTGTTACATTTTGTTTCTGTATTAGAAAGTAAAACTTCACGAATAGAGTTTTTTCACATTTATTTGGTTTTTTTTTTTAGCCTAAATTCAGTGTGAGTAAAATACTTCTTTGTAAAATTCGATACTACTTTGGCTCAAGTCTTTTTTATAGTGGTGACTTTTTACTTGTATTGGAGTAACTTATACAGTACGTACAATGTATCCATATTTTTACGTAAGTATGGTTGTCTGGTACTCTTTACACCTCACATGAAAACCTTTTGTCTGCTACTGAGCGTTTGTCATGTCTTTTATGATGAATCAAGTATGCTAATTCCGAATCTGAAGTCAGATTTTGTCTAGCACGTCCAGAACTCAAGTTATGCATGCATATGTAAAATTATAATACAATATTATGCAGAATCTGATCACAGAAAGAGTTTGATTGCAGAACTGTTTGGCACACGTGTAAAGCATGTCAGTATGACAGATTACCATCAATAAAAATACAATCAACATATGTTAAAAAAAATCACTCTAAGGTTCATTCAGTACTGTTCAAAAGTGAACTTAACACAGCAACACTTTCAGGAAAACGTATCTTCAGGCGTTCTAAGTCTCACTTGCTTTATATACCTGTAGTCCGATTTTATATTATTTTGGCCAGACATACGTGCCCAGGCATGTCCTGCTCATGCAGCATTCATCCTCCCACCAAGAATAGCTAGTGCACAGTAAGTGTGCACATGTATTATGTACAGTGCATATATATCAGGCCTAATCGCTGTAATCAATATTATTATAATATTATGCGTAAATATGCGTTTAACTTGCGTTAATTCTGACTTCGGATTAGGAATCAGCACACTTGATTTACTGTACGGCACTTATTTTAGTAAAAAAAGGAAGCAAAATTATTGTGACAATTATATGCCCAATTATAAATATCAGTACGTGTGCCGACGTTTTCTCTATTTCCACTATGTTTCGGCCACTTTGCGAGTGATGTGTGCGTGCGACTGTTCCAGAGTTTTCCGTCTGCACGAGCGGCTGGTCAACCTGCGCAGTGAATACAACCTGCGTCTGCAGTCTCAGGTCAGCGCGGTCAACGTCACTGTCCGCTCCTCTCAGCGGGGCCGGCCCGAGCTGGACGACGTCACGCTGCGATACGCCGAGGACCTGCTGGGATGGGTGGAGGAGAACCAGCGGCGAATAGACTCGGCCGAGTGGGGAACCGATCTTCCCTCGGTGGAGTCGCAGCTCGGCGGACACCGTGGTCTCCACCAGACCATTGAAGACTTCAGACCCAAGATCGAGAGAGCAAGAGCTGATGAGGTGTGTTCCAGTGTGTACGTACAGGCATTCTGGTCAAAGAGGGGGCCCAGAAGCTAGGTTGGACCCTGTGGGCACCTTCATCCGGGCACCACAACTTTGAAGGGTCAATAGGGTCAAGATGGAATTTTATGGCCAAATAGATGTGTGATGTGTAGATAGTGTGTGTGTGTGTGTGTGTGTGTGTGTGTGTGTGTGTGTGTGTGTTCCTATGGGCACTTGTGGGGTCTATGTCTAAGTAACCCCCCAACTTTGAAGCCTGTTTGAGAGTCAATATGTAATTTTACGGCAAAATAGATGTGTGTCTGCGTGTGTGTGTGTGTGTGTGTGTGTGTGTGTGTGTTTCTGCATTTAGCATAAATTCGGGCCCTGAATGCTAGTTCTTAGCACAAAATGGGGCCTTGTGGGCACTTGTGGGGTTTTTGTTAAGGGTCCCACAACTTTGAATTCTGATTGAGGATCAAGATGCAGTTTTAAGGAAAAGTAGATGTGTGAGTGTTCCGGAATTTAGCACATTTAGCTATTTTTAGCACAATGTGGGGCCCTGCTTTTGGGGTCTTTGTCTAAGGTCTTACTATTGTAAAGCCTGTTTGAGGATCAATTTTATGGCAAAATAGATAGTTAGATAGTAGATTTTGTTAGTTTTAGTTTTGTTGAGGAGAGAGAAAACGTATTATTTATGAGTAAGTCAATGGTGGGACCCCACTATAATACAATTGCAAGTGTGTGTGTGTGTGTGTGTGTGTGTGTGTAAGTGGGTGGGAGGTGGGGGGGGTTACTAAAGTAGGGGCCTATGGGCCTGGTATTCTGATTGGTTGAGGTTGGCCAAGGGGAGGGGCTTAATGTGTTGGTGAGACCCAGCTATGATGTACACGTAAGTTTTTATTGCATTTGTATGTAAACATGTCAGATTATGTCTACGCGCTCTCTGTTGTCCAGGCCCAGCTCTCTCCAGCCAGTAAAGGCACATACAGGGAATCTCTGGGTAAACTGGATCTTCAGTACTCCAAACTCCTGGTGAGTCTTTTCCCTGCCCTCCGAACATCTTGGTTCTGTGGAGTTGATCTTCATGTCTTTCTCAGAGCTCCTCCAAGTCTCGTCTCAGGCATCTGGACCAGCTCCACAGCTTCATCGCTGCGGCCACCAAAGAACTGATGTGGCTCCATGACAAAGAAGAAGAGGAGATCAACTACGACTGGAGTGACCGCAACACCAACATGACGGCCAAGAAAGAAAACTACTCGGTCAGTGGGTGAACGCAGGAGCCCTGGTGGGACGGCAGCTCGACTGACCGACTCTCTGTGGTCCTCAGGGTCTTATGCGAGAACTGGAGCTTCGAGAGAAGAAGTTCAATGACGTCAAGTCTACTGGAGACCGACTTATCCAGGAGGCTCATCCGGGCAGGAAGACGGTGGAGGTACGGGGCTGATGGGAACTTGGGTGCCCGATTGTGTGGGATTGTGGGTGTTTGACACGTCTGCGATGCCCAGGAGTTCACTGCGGCTCTACAGACCCAGTGGAGCTGGATTCTTCAGCTGTCCTGCTGCGTGGAGACTCACCTGAGAGAAAACACGGCCTACTTCCAGGTACGTCAGGAGGTCAGAACGCAGTCATGGAAGTCATCGTCTCACTCTCGTCTCTCCTGCAGTTCTTCTCCGACGTGAAGCAGACTGAAGAGAGGATGAGGAAGATGCAGGAGAGTATGAGGAAGAAGTACCAGTGTGACCGCGGCACCACTGCCACTCGCCTGGAGGATCTGCTGCAGGACGCCACGGTAAGTCAGTCACTAGTGAAGAGAGGGAGGATGAGAGAAAAAGGGAGAGAGAGAGAGAGAGAGACGGAATGAGGGAATATAAATAGAGATAGAAAGAGAGTGTGGAGAGAGTGAGTGAAAGAGAGATGTTGAGGGGAGAGACAGAGTGAAAAAGTAATAGAGAAGAAACAGAAAGAGACAGAGAGATTGAGGCGAGAAAGAGAAAAAAGTGACAGTGGAAGAGCGATTTAGAAAGAGAGATTGAGATTGTGGAGAAAAGATATAGGAGAGGAAAAAGAAAGAGAGATGAGAATAGAATAGAATAGAATAGAGAGAGACTAAAAAGAGTGAGTGAAAGAGAGAGTCAGAGAAAGAAAGAAAGAAAGAAAGAAAGAAAATAGTTAAATAAATAAAGAGAGAGATTGAGAGAAGAAAGACAGAAAGACAAACTGACAGAAATAGGGGAATTAAATTGAGGGGAAATAGAAAGAGAGAGATATTGAGGGTACAGACGAGAGTGAAAGCAAGAGAGAGAGAAAATGAGAGACAGACAGAGATGAAACAGAGACTGATTGTCGAGAGAGAGAAAGAGAGAGAGTCAGATTGAAGGGAGAACAGAGAGAGAGAGAGAGAGAGAGAGAGAGAGAGACTCTTTGTGCTTGCAGGAAGAGCGAGAGCAGCTGAACCAGCTGAGGAGTGACATCACTACTCTCAACAAAAGAGCCAAATCCATCGTCCAGCTGAAACCACGCGACCCGACCAGCTCCTTCAGAGGCAAACAGCCCGTCCAGTGCGTCTGCGACTTCAAGCAGATGGAGGTGGGAGAGACGCCCGCATCCCCGGCTCTTCCTGTCTTAACCCCGCCCCTTCCTGCAGATCACGGTGCACAAGGGCGACGAGTGCGCCCTCGTCAACAACTCTCAGCCCTTCAGGTGGAAGGTCCTGAACCGCTCCGGACACGAGGCGCTCGTCCCCTCCGTCTGCTTCCTGGTGCCGCCCCCCAACAAAGAGGCCGCAGAGAGTGTTTCTGGGTAATTAGCACAAAGTGGGGCCCTGCTTTTGGGGTCTTTGTCTAAGGTCTTAGAATTGTAAAGCCTGTTTGAGGGTCAATTTTATGGCAAAATGGATAGTTAGATAGTGAATAGTGTGTGTGTGTGTGTGTGTGTGTGTGTGTGTGTGTGTGTGTGTGTGTGATCCTGCATTTACTGTAGCACATTTAGCTAGTTTGTAGCACAAAGTTGGGGCCTACGGGCACTTGTCTATGGTCCCACACATTTGAATATCTATTTGAGGATCAAGATGGGATTTTAAGGCTCAAGTTATAACTGAGTTTTGTTTCTGAAACTAAGGAGTAAAGTGGGGGGGGGGGGCG
>CM051496.1:30343430-30370930 GCA_028031935.1 Paedocypris micromegethes
GTGGTGGCGAGGAGGGCGGGAAATTGGTATTCTGATTGGTCTGCTTTCTGGTGCCGCCCCCCAACAAAGAGGCCGCAGAGAGTGTTTCTGGGTAATTCACACGGGGTAATTCACACGTCACAACACGCAGGACTTTTGCGAGCAGTTCCAGTCGTGCGAATGTTATATTTTTGCCTTTTTTTTTGCTATCAAGTTATATCGACATTTTAAACACTGTGACAAAAATGCATAGAAATGACAAAATAGCATATTGCAGTGAGTATTAAACAAAGGATAAGTGACAGTCTAAAAGGTAAATGACAAATATGGCCAAAAAATGGAAACAAATAAAAAGATCAATAAACAGTATGAATCAAATTATTAATAAAAATTGTGCAATCAAAGGGGAAAAATGCAATAACAATAAATGAAAATAAATGCATGAGTAAAATAACAGCCCACCACAAAAAAAGGACGTAAAAATGACGAGAATAGTATATCTATTACTAATCAATGATAATGATAATATTTGTGGGACTGGTGATAGATCAACAAACCAGAGAGAAAGAGAGGAGGAAAAACAGGAAAACAACCCAAAACCCTGTGAGAAAAAAGTAAAATAAAATCCTTACAATTTAGCACAGCAAATCCCCAAATTTCTCCAGTGTTTGAGTCCAGGGTTTGATGGAGTCATATTTTGCCTTTTGAACATACATTTCAAAAGTATTTCATTGTTTTCAGATGGAACTGTTTTTTAAATGTCCCTTCAAGTTTCCTTTAAAGATATTAAGGTAAAAAAAAAAGGAGAGAGACAGAAAAATTGCGGCGAGAAAGAAAAGTATGAGTGGAAGATTGAGATTGAGGAGAGAGAGAGAGAGAGAGAGAGATTGAGGTTCAGATTGATGAGAGAGTTTGAGGTAAAAAAAAAAAAAACAGAGGTTGAGGAGAAACTGAGAGAAATGGAGAGATTGGGGTGAGGGAGAGGAAGAGAGAGAATAGAAGAGAGTGATTATGAGAAAATAGACAGCGAGGGAGAGATTGAGAGAAGAAAGAGTGAAAAGCGTGAGAGAGAGAGATTAAAGATAAAAAAAAGAGTAAAATAGTATTGTTTTTAACTGTTTTTTCAATGACAAAGTAAGACATTTGTCATAAAGTTCATACGAAAATTGCGAATATTTGATCTTTAATATGTAAAAGTCCTTTCTACTTTTCACTCATTTGACTTTGTTTACATTTTCGGTCATTCTTTCGATTCCAAATACTAGAATTTAAAGGCTTTTTTGTTCTTTTGAATGGAATGATGAAATTAAATTGACTGAAATTAGGAACACTGCTCCGTTTGTAAAATGTAAAATTAAAAAGAATATTAGAATATTAGAATAAAAAGAATAAAAAGAATATAAATATATATATATATATATACAGTTTTAAAATGCACTTTTATTATCTACTTATACAGTAATAATTGCAGTCAACACATACTGCGTACATAGTAAACACATCTACTTATCAGAGGTTAGAGTACTTGAGTACACTTTAGAAATTCTTGTACATTTTGTAAATATTGTTAATGTTTAATGTACTTTGTACTTGTACTGAGTATCAACAATACAAGCAACTTTTAAATTCGCGCAAAAAGTACTAATACAAATACAAATACTATTCTCAGTGTTTCAATGTCTAAAGATTTTTTTTTTCAGTTTCTTCACGCATTCATACTGTTTTTTATACATATTGTATATTTACAATATAATATATACAGTATAAAATCCTAAAGTGTAGTTTAAAGAACTTTAAAGTACTTTACACCTCTGCTACTTATACACTAATAAACACATACTAATCCACTTTAAGGTGGATTATAATGTCAATCACGTAAATCAAGTCACTATTTACATTGTAGTGTTCTGTGCAGACACTGAAGTGTGTGTGTGTGTGTGTGTGTGTGTGTGTGTGTGTGTGTGTGTGTGTGCGTGTGTGCGCAGGCTGGAGGAGAGTCAGCAGCAGATCTCGCTCCTGTGGCAGCAGCTTCACACTGAGCTGAAAACTCTTCTGTCCTGGCAGAACCTGAGCAGGAACCTTCAGCTCATCCGCTCCTGGAACATCTCCACGGTCGGTTCTGCTCCTCAACACGTCTCACACTACACTGAGAATCCATTTACTGAGAAGAAGATGGCGAGAGAAGATGCTCCTGACACACTCGGGCCTGTTGTTTGGTCACAAATCGATTTGTATTACCTAAAGATTATATTTGTATTAAAACGTTAACTGATCAACTTTTACTGCAACCCTAGAGGTTGGGGAGAAGAAAGCAGATCATGTTTCTGAGTGTATTGTGGGGGTGTATTGTGAAGATATTTTATTTCTTGATTGTTGGTTTGGATTTCCAGTGGGCGGGTCAAATACAGGGCGTCTGTGCACTGATTGGACCGTGACATCACTTTTGAAGCAACGGATAATAAATGATCAGTTTGTTTCTTTTTTCACATCTACTCCTCACTCTCTCTTTCTGTCTCTCTCTTTCTCTCTCTCTTTTTCGCTCTCTGTCTCTCTCCTCTCTCTGTTTCTCTCTCATTATCTCGCTCCTCTCTCCCTCTCACTCTCTCTCTCTCCCTCTCTCTCTCTCTCTCTCACTCACTCTCTCTTCCTCTCTATACCAAATGAAAAGCATTGCAAATACAATTTGACAGCTCTTTTGAATTTACCTTGGAAAAACCAAAAGAGGTTTGGGAAAAAAAAGTGTAGGAAAACGCACTGATGATTTAGCCAGACGACAATATCAGACTTTCGGAGTCTCACCATGGTTAAATCCGTCTCTTGGATTTCAGTTCAAAATGATGAAGCCAGACGAATACACGCTGATTCTGAGGAACCTTCAGCACCACTATCAGGATTTCCTGAAGGACAGTCGAGACTCGAAGCTGTTCGTGTCCAGCGATCTCGTACAGGTGGAGAGAGACTACAAGGAAGCCACGCTGCACTTTGACAGTCTTCTGAAGGCGCTGGAGAAAGGTAAGAGCCTCACGGCAAGAGCTGAAGGTGGATCAGCATTAATGCCACGTTTACCTCACAGGAGACATTCTCAGACCTCGCGGTGAGTCGAGAGCATTTAAGGCTGCTCTCTACTGCATGCCTTCGCTTTTCCATGTAAAAGTGCGTTTCAGCTGCGTTCTACACTTAACACTGAAGTGCTACTGTTTACGCTCACCGGCCACGTTATTAGTTTCACTTGTCCAACGCTCATTAAAGCACAATTCGAATCAGCCAATCACATGGCAGCTACACAATGCATTTAGTGGAGACGCTCTGCTGCAGTTCAAACCAGCATCAGGATGGAGAAGATAGAGGATTTAAGTGACTGAACGTGGTTGTCGGTGTCAGACGAGATGATCTGAGTGTTTCAGAAACTGCTGATCTACAATCATCATTACAATTTACAGAGAATGATTTGAAAATGCTCAGTGAGCGTCAGTTCTCCGGCCTTGTTGAGGTCAGGACCCGGTCCAGCTGATAGAAAGAAACAGTAACTACAACGCTACAACGAAGGTGTAGAAGACCTTCTCTGACACACAACACTCAACTGACGCTACAATTCACACACACTCAACAAAAATAGACAATAGGAGATTGGAAAAAGCGTAGCCTGGTCTGATGAGGCATTGGGAGGGAGAATCTACAACAGCTATGTGATGCTCATGTCAAAAAGAATCTCTCTGGGGAGTCTTTCTAGAATATTGTTGATTCTTTCTCACAAAGAATGAAAGCCTTTCTGAAGGCAAAACTGGGTCCAATTAGTAAGGTCTACGTAATGGGGATTGTATGAATGTACTATAACTTGCTTTGCGGAGGAGAAGAAAGCGAGAGAGCGTGCAAGAAGTGAAAAGCTCAAAGTTTAGAAGCACAAAAATGAGTATGACTTTTACTTTCAAAAGAGATTTTGTAAGTTTTGTGAATTTACAAGAAGAATTAAAGTGAGAAGAGCTTTTGGCTCCTCCTTTACACTCTCATTCGTCAATATGGAGAGTGATGATAACTCCACGGACTCCTGTTCACCTCGGCTGATTTAAATACAGTTTGTGTCCATCCTGTGGCCAACCAATCGATGCTGGTTTGATCCGTCTGCACGGAATTACAAGCTTAAGAAATGAATGGATAGAAAAATGGATGTTTAAGTGTTCCGTGAGGTGGAATGATTGTGTTCCAGCTTCAGCTTAAAGTCAGACGGACATAAAGGAATCGCCACGGCTGCTGACCACTACAGTAAACGACTGGCTGACTAGTGACGCTTGTGAAATGACCGGCTGCACCGTCTGGCACCAGCACTCGCTCATTCTGCATTCATGAAGTGATGAAGCCACTGTCTCTTCACAGGCGAGCAGGAAGAGTCCGTGTGTAAGACCTTCATCAGCCAGATCAGAGTCCTGCGGCAGCAGATGGAGGAGTGCGAGTCCGGCACGGTGACACGCATCAGGCAGCCGGTGGAGCGAGACGCCCTCAGAGAGTGTCTGCAGAAGACCTCACAGCAGAAGGTTCGTTCTGCTTCATCATCAGTCAAACTTCGCTGCATGGCGGGAAACTTCATTCATACTTGAGCTTGTGGGCCGGACAGAATAAACAGTTAAAAATACACAAAAAGTAAATGTTTTCAACATAAAAACGGCAGTGCTGTCAAAATTAACGCATGGACGCATGTGATTCATTTAAAATATTTAGCGCATTAATTAAGTTGCAGTTTCTTTCCTGTGGAGGCCGCTGTTTGTTCACGTGCAATCTAGCAAGGAAGGTCTTTTAGACAAAGAGTTTTATAACTTTTATAAGAGATATGCCTTCCTTGATGGTCTTGATGGTTTATTGCAAATATGTTGTTGAGAAGCAAAAAAACAATACATTGCAAATTGAACAAAAAGTCCACTAAACTATATAACAGTAATTAAATGAGTGTTTATTTAGTGTTGCGTTTACAATGAATTTACACTTCAATGTGAAATATAGTATTGCAACCTTCAGTAATTTATCAGTATTCAATAATAATCACAATTAATTTGGTTGGGGAAGGAACAATGAGTTAATTACAAAAAATTAATTGTTTGACAGCCCTAGAAAACTGATAAAAACAGACTGGAATAATATTTCAGAATGAATTAAGTTACACTTAAAAACGCTTAAAATATTTGTCTTAAAAACGTATACACGTTAGAAATAACTTATAAAAAGGTGCACTGTGGCGTCTGAGGCAAGGAGAACTCATGAGGCTGATGTGAATCCATTCGCGGAGTTTATTGTAGCCAAACGAAACAATAAATTGCAGTAAAGTTCATCCGCAAGCACAGTAGTTGCATAGGAAACAAGGGAAACACTTAGAAACTTGGTCAATACGAAACGAAGGTTGTGATCCTGGAGACGCTTGCGCTGAAACATTAATCAGAAACACTATAACGCAAATGTCTACTTTAATTGCACTCTATAGCGTAATCACCACGGCACTCCGACTAGAGCTCCCCCTGCAGGCATGGTGTTAAATGCATAAAAACATTTTAAAATGTTTTTTTTTTTTTTCAATTAAATGTTGTAAACTAATACATAAGCGTGTCAAATAAGGGGGTCAAATTTGGTCCATAGCACATAATTTAATTTAAACTATGAAGTTGTAACAAGTTACTAATACTGCAAATCCCAGAATGCTCTCCTCGTTTTAGTCACATAATTGTTAAAATGTAACTCAAAAGGCTGCTAATACAATTTCTTTTAAAAAATAGTTTCCAATTTAATAAATAGGTTTTATTTATCCGTTTTTGTACTTGGACAATATGGAGTTTTCAAACTATGCCAAACACTTTTAGGATTTATAGTGTTTCGGACAAAGTTATGAAAGTTTTATAGTTATCTAATTGAGGAAATAATTATTATATCCCTGAAAAATACTCAATCATTGTTTTACAACATATATTTTACATTTTAGACATGTTCAAGTTCAAGTTTTGAGCATTTGTTAAGGCGCTTTTCACAGTTTTAACCGCCTCAATGTGCACGTGTGAACATGTAAGAGAATTGTTGATTTTTATTTATCTGATCGTCTGGTTGTTGGTGTTAAGTAAATGGCTATGATTATCACTAAGACAAAGACCAGTGAGCAGCACAGACATCTAACTAGACCACTATTTATTTTTTTGCTTAGTTCCAAAGCGCTTTGGAAATACATTTTTGTAAATTACTATTTTGTAGTGGGGTCTAAAATGTTTCTTTCTCAACTGTATATTATTTGAAGCTTGTTTCAGATTCTATTTTTAAGCCAAACTTGTTTGATTCATTGCAATATTGAAGAATATGTATAATTTGTATTTTTTTATTAAATATTTCAAATAATTATTAACGTCAACATTTTTTATTATTAAATAATATTTTATTATTATTATTATTATTTTTATTTTTTTATTATTTAAAACACTAAATTATTAACGGCAACTTTTTTTTTTTTCGGTTTCAAATTGTGGCACACTGTGTGTTTGAGTGTGACGGCCATGATCTAAAGACGAAGGCGACTGTGCTTGAAACAGAAAGTGCAGGTGGAGCTGGACGCCATCAAGAAGAACGTGGAGAAGGTTTGTGGGAAAGCAGAGGAGCTCCTGGCCTCCTCGGAGCAGAGCAGCGCCGCCATGTTGCGCTCCGAGCTGGACCTCACGCTGCAGAAGATGGACCAGACCTGCAGCCTGTCCTCCGTCTACCTGGAGAAGTAAGAACATACCCAGTAATCATCTGAAGATGTGTTTCTGTGCTCATGGTTTGATGTACAGTCCTCTACGCCGCGTTTGAACGACATCTTTTCTCCTTTCTCCATCATCTCTTCTGCAGACTTAAGACTCTGGAAGTGCTCATCCGCAGCACACAGGAAGCAGAAGACATGGTAAAGAACTACGAAAACCAGCTGCGGGAAGTTCACGCGGTTCCAGCCAACATCACAGATGTGGAGAACTACTGTTCTGAGCTCAAGGTGAAGGGACTTTAGCATTTGCTTCACGACAGAACCACTGAAGCTCTGGTCAGATGCTTTAACTTTGTCTAATTTTAGAATTTGTAACAGAATTTGCATTTTTGTTACTTATTTCTTATTTCTTTGCTACTTAATAATTTTTTGGCTTTTTAGCAGCTCGTACATATTTGTAACCTGTCATATTTTGACAGGAATTATTTCTGTGGAGTACAAAAACATTTTAACCCTTTATTGCTGCAACCCTGAAGGAAAGGTTAAACATGTTTTTTTTTTCAATTCAACATGATAGTTCTAATAAAAAAAACCTAAGACAGAAAAAAAAAATATTCAACTCAATATTATTTCAAATGTAGCACCAGTGATACAAAGTGCATTAGATGTAAGGGTTACAATTCCAATCACAAAATTTTACCACGCCACATTCAAGCAACCCACCAGACAACCCTTCTCTTAGAAATCTGAGTAGAAATTTTACTGCCCCCCCCCCTAGATTTTTTTAAGAAAATATGAATAAACCGTTTTTTCCAAATTTTCATCAGCACCCCTAGTGGTCACTGGACTGGAAAAGCCATGTAGCAGTTAATTGCCGCCACCTGGTGATAAAATTATGTATTAGAATTCATCAAGTTTTTTTGAAAAAAATAAAATAATAATAATGATAATTTTTGATTATGAATATAGAAGAAGTCTTTCTGTGCCATAATTTAGTTTTCCATTCAATTATTTTCCACCACTTATTCCATTTCTGGGTCACAGGGATTTAATTTTATGACTTTATTTTATTATGTAGAATGTGTAATGTTGATCTAATACTCCAGAGCATGCGAGCGGAGGCTGAGACTCGCCGGCCGGTGATGGACGCAGTGGAGGCCGGCCTGGTGACGGCGTCGGCGGTCAGTCAGCGGATGTCGCTGGTTCACAGCGAGCGAGACACGGAGCTGGAGCAGTACCAGCAGCTCCTGGGGAGCCTGCAGGACCGCTGGACGGCCGCGCTCACGCAGATGGACCTCCGTCATCGCGAGCTGGAGCAGTTGGGCCGTCAGCTGGGCTACTACAGGCAGAGCTACGACAGCCTCATCCGCTGGATCGCAGATGCCAAACAGCGGCAGGAGAAGATCCAGTCCGTGCCCATCATCGACAGCAAGACGCTGAAGGAGCAACTGGCACAAGAGAAGGTGGAGGAATGTCACAAGAGACACAATCATCAGATAAACTCTTTTTGGGTTTTAAATAATTATAAAAACAAAACTTTGCATAGTTGTCAAGCTAAACTCTTTTTGAGCATTAAATTAATATAAAAAATTTTCTGAAATAGGTCTTCCTCCACCGAGATGGTCGGGAAAAAATGAATCCGCGAATATACGTAGTAAAGAAAAAATCCGCGAAGCAGTGATGCCACGACAGTTGAACTGCGAAGTAGTGAGGGATTACTGTATGGATATATATATATATATATATATATATATATATATATATATATATATATATATTAGGGATGGGCAAAGATCAAAAGTCTTGATCTAGATTAATCTCACTGATTTCTCGGAATCATATCTGCATCAATCTATATTGAATTACATTTTTTAATGGAACAAATGAGGAACAGAGGCTCGTCTTTTTTGCACACTGATTTATTGTCACTCCGAGCTCTTCCACCAGTCACTCAGGCAGACCAGTCTGTTCACGTTTTCCGGCGACAAATTGTCTCTCCTTCTCTGCTTTTAGGATATATTACCGGGGAGATTTTTTTATCGTGCGATAAATAAATGTTTTTTTTAAATACACATATTTAATACAATCTAAAAATCCAATCATAATATTTAGATTCATGTGCAGCTTTTGATTTTGTACATTTACACTCGAAGTACAACTGAGCTAAATTTGATTTGTTTAGTTTAGTTTAGTTTAAATTGAATTATAATTAAAACACTAGGGAAGTGCTTGAACATTTTCAGTTTTTCAATATTCAGCATTTCACGGTGTGTTATTTGACACGGCTCTCACCAACACAGAAACTGCTCGAGGAGATCGAGAAAAACAAGGAGAAAGTGGACGAGTGTCAGAAATATGCAAAAGCTTACATTGACGCCATTAAGGTACGAGCAGTTCTGGATACGCCTGGAATCTTTCCCACTGTGCCGCTAATAAACTCTTGCTTTTGTAGGACTATGAACTTCAGCTGGTTGCCTATAAAGCTCAAGTGGAGCCGTTGTCTTCTCCCCTGAAGAAAACCAAGATGGAGTCTGCATCAGACAACATCATCCAAGAGGTTCGTTTCAGGATTTTGATTATTATTACTGAACATAAGCACTCCTTTTTTCGGGTTTTCAACGCTCAAAAACTTGGCGCGTGCTTAGACTCGCCGATTTCAAATATGTGGGAAAACATAAGCCCAGATTTTTCCGTATTTCAAGTCAGAAACAATCACTTTATAAACGGAAACATGTCGTCTATATGCACGCGCCTGCGTGTCCAAATAATGTTAAACAATGGTCTGTAGGCAGACGTGCTACAGTAAAAGCTTTTATTGGCTCAATAACAGAAATAAAGACATTAGACGTGCCGCGACACTTAACAGAGACAAAATGTCACTGGAAGAAGTAAGAACACGGGCAAGAAGTAAAACAAAACCCAAAGAACAGACACAATCAAAACACTGGGTCGCTGCACAGGGGATAATAATCCTTCCACTTCACACAACGTCAGATAAACGGAGAGCTTGAAACAGGCCTGAGCTTGAATTAATTGCTCTGCGCATGTGCGGAATCTGACTGAAGCAAAGGATCTTGGGAAATGAAGTCCTGACCACAAGCTACTTTTTCTTATCTGTTATTCAAGTAAAACGATATAAAAATTACACAAGTCACAAGTTAGGTTTGTTAAATAAAGAAGAAATAGTATTTGTAAGACAATATTAACATAATAGAACCAGAAACGATAATAAAAAAAACATTAAATAGTTTTTTTTTTTGTGCCTGAAAAATTAGGGGGTTGCTTATATTCGCGAAGTGTTTATGTTTGCGTAAATATGGTATTTTTGAGTTAGGCATGTTTAGATCCAGTTTGATTTTTGTAGATTTGATAAGTGTCTCTGGTAATCATAATTGTTTTGCTTTTTTGACAGTACGTGACTCTAAGAACACGCTACAGTGAACTGATGACTCTGACCAGTCAGTACATTAAGTTCATCACAGACACACAGCGCCGCCTGGAGGACGAGGAGGTGCGTGACGGCATTTCAACCGACACTAACCAACACACTAACATTAACATCAACTCTTCATTAAACTTAATGTACGGATGACACACCAATACTATTTTAATGCAAAAAAAGGTTAAAAGTGCTTATCCTTATATTGCATTACAGTTGACTCCGGTAAATGGTGACGCTGGTTAAAGGGGGCAACGGTTATATTGGGAGAAATCCTAAAGTCAAGATCATATCTTTATTGGGGCAAAATGGTCGTGTTCCAATTAACAGGAGTCAACTGTACTTACATAAAATCTAGTAGTACCTCGACCTACGAGTTTCATTCGTCTCAACTCGGTTCGATCAAGCGTCAAATAAATAGGATCTTTGCGTGGGTTTCTTCTGGGTGTCTGGATTCCATCCACATGGATAGATGAATGGATGCATCGACAGATGGATGGATGGAGAAACGGGTGGGTGGATGAAAAGATTGATAAATGGATGGTAGGATGGATGGATGAGTGGTTAGTTAGTTACAGTAGTTGGTTGGTTTTTTGGTGGGATGGATTGATGGATAGATTGATTGATTAGGGTTGGTTGGTTGATTGGATGGATGGATGGATTGATTACCAGGTGGTTGGTTGGATGAATGAATGGATGGATGAATAGATGGATGGATTAACGGGTGGGTGGTTAGTTGATTGATTCTTTGATGGAATAGATTGATGGATGGATGGATTCACGCTGGGTTAGTTGATTGGTTGGTTGGATGGATGGATGGATGGAGGGATTGATGGATAGATTGATAGATGGATGAATGGCTGGATAGACGGGTGTTTGGTTGGTTAGTTGGTTGGTTGGTTGGTTGGTTGTAGGATTGATGGGTGAATGGACTGATGGATGAATTTATGGATGGATGGCATAACAGGTAGTAGGCTGGATGGATGATGGATGGATGGACTTAGATTGGATGGACAGATGGATTGAAGAACAGATGTGGTTAAACAGACAGACAGAAAGTATTTGCACTTCTGTTGAGATGCTATCTGCATTTCATTGTATGTTTCATGTTCTCTGTACTTTGCTTTGTACTACTGACAGTGAAGTTGAGTCAAAGCCGATAGAAAGATTTCACAAGTATAGAGACGACTGAGCTGATGAAGATGCTGGTGGATACGGTAAAATACTGCCGTTAGAGCATCAAGCGACTGCTGCTTCAAAATTGAAATTTGTGTCGACAATGAACTGATACCGAATTAGCGACGGTGCACAAATAGGTCAAGGTACTACAGTGAAGAATAAATAACATGTTAAATCACTTAGAGTTACATACTTATACATTTTGTCATAGTTCTATTTTAATGGTAGACACTTTATCTAAATAACTGATAAACGGCTGTTGAGATACGAAGCATGTGGGTGAATTTACCACGTCATCGGATTTCTCTTCCATCTGTGACGGTGTTTCCCTTCCTAACACTTGCTTTCTTTGCCTCTCTTAACCGCTTGCCAGCGCTTTGTCTTGATGATTGCTTGAACTTTTTTGGGCTCTGAAGAGGTAAAACATTTCACTATTTTAGGAGTTTGTGATCTTTATTTGCTCATCTTAACCATTTCCTGTTATGTTCCAGTTTTGCTTAGTTTAGACTTGATTTTTCTTCGTTTTGTGTCCTGTAATTTAAACTATTCTATTGTACTTTCCTGGTTCTTTGGCTCCTTGAGAACTTGGTCTGCAGTGATTTATACACGAGATCCTACTAAGATCCTTGTTCTGAACTAACCTGCTCATAGCTCCTCATTTCTTTGGTTCAACATTGGTTTCCTGGAACAGAATCTAAGTTTTTTTTTTCTTCTGTGCCTCAAAAGGAATTTTGTTGAGCAGCAGTGATGTTCAATACCGTGTTTGCGAGATTGATGTTGTGAATCAGTGTCTGTGTCTCCATACATTAATTATAACACATCGCCACATCCTTTTGCATTTTGCTTTTGAAATTTGGCTTGTTGTCATGATTGCACTTTACTTTGAGCTGAACGATTACTTTAACGCACCGATTATCTCACTGACTGAAGAACATTTTGCCAATGTCATTCAACTATAACGATAACATTATAAAAACAACTGTCCTGTGGAATTTTCCCAAAAACATTTGCAATTAATGTTAGCTTTTTTTTAAATCTGCCTTTTTAAAGTTGTTAAAACCTCTTTCTGTGAACATGATTATTATAAAACGTGGGGAAAAGCGTGTGAATTTTAAATTTATGGTCATCAGATTTTCAAAGAAAAAAATCAATAATCTGGCTCAAAACAGATTTTGAATGACAGACAGACAGAATTATCTTTGTTCAGTGAAATAATTCCTTTAACAGCAAATCATGCTTATCCTAATCATAAATTTCTTTGCCATTTACTTCCACTAATACAGAAAGCTGCAGAGAAGCTTAAAGAGGCGGAAAGAAAAGAAATGGCTGAGATGCAGGCAGAGTTAGAGAAGCAGAAGCAGCTAGCTGAAGCTCATGCCAGGGCCATTGCCAAAGCAGAGCAAGAGGCTCAACAACTCAAGCTCCTGATGCAAGAGGAGGTTAGCAAGCGAGAGGTTGTCGCGGTAGATGCCGAAAGGCAAAAGCATAACATCCAACAAGAGCTTCATGAGCTTAAAAACCTCTCAGAGCAAGAGATCAAGTCAAAGAGCCAACAAGTAGAGGATGCCTTGCAGAGCCGTGCCAAAATAGAAGACGAGATTCAAATCATTAGGCTTCAGCTGCAAACCACAGTGAAGCAGAAGACCACAGCGGAACAAGAACTCACGCAGCTCAGAGACAAGGCTGCAGAGGCAGAGAGACTTCGCAAATCCGCTCAGGCAGAGGCTGAGAAGCTTCGGAAACAAGTCAACGAGGAAACCCAGAAGAAGCGGATGGCAGAGGAGGAACTCAAGCTCAAGTCTGAAGCTGAGAAAGAGGCTGCTAGACAGAAACAGAAAGCCCTGGAAGACCTTGAGAAACTGAAAACCCAGGCAGAAGAGGCAGAGAAGCATATGAAACAAGCTGAGATCGAGAAAAACAGACAAATTAAGCTCGCGCAAGAGGTGGCTCAGAAAAGTGCCACTGCGGAATTGCAGAGCAAGCGTATGTCATTTGTGGAGAAGACATCCAAGCTTGAGGAGTCACTTCGAGAGAAGCATGGGACCGTCATTCAGTTACAGGAGGAGGCGGAGCGACTAAAGAAGCAACAGGAAGAGGCCGACAAGGGAAGAGAAGAGGCTGAGAATGAGCTCGAAAAGTGGAGGCAAAAAGCCAACGAGGCGCTTCGTCTACGTCTTCAAGCTGAAGAGGAGGCCCACAAAAAAAGCATTGCGCAAGAAGAAGCTGAGAAGCAGAAAGAAGATGCAGAGCGTGAGGCAAAGAAGCGAACCAAAGCTGAGGAGTCTGCCCTGAAACAGAAGGAAATGGCTGAGCAGGAGCTGGAACGTCAAAGGAAGCTTGCAGATGCCACAGCACAACAGAAGCTCTCGGCAGAGCAAGAGCTGATCCGTCTGAGAGCAGACTTTGATCATGCAGAACAGCAGAGATCTCTCCTAGATGATGAACTGTATCGTTTGAAGAACGAGGTCAGTGCAGCAGAGCAACAGCGGAAGCAACTTCAGGATGAGTTGTCTAAAGTCAGAAGTGAGATGGACATACTTTTGCAACTGAAATCCAAAGCTGAAAAGGACAGCATGTCCACAAACGAAAAGAGCAAGCAACTCTTGGAAGCTGAAGCTGCTAAACTAAGAGATCTAGCAGATGAAGCAGGCAAGCTTCGTTCCATAGCCGAGGAAGCCAAGAGACAGCGGCAGGTTGCTGAGGAGGAAGCTGCACGACAACGAGCTGAAGCCGAAAGAATTCTCAAAGAAAAACTTGCCGCTATTAATGAGGCCACTCGTCTAAAAGCAGAAGCAGAAATATCACTTAAAGAAAAAGAAGCTGAGAACGAACGTCTTCGAAGAAAAGCGGAAGATGAGGCTTACCAAAGAAAGGCTCTGGAGGATCAAGCCAGTCAGCACAAGCAAGACATCGAGCAGAAGATAGATCAGCTCAAGAAGTCATCCGAAGTGGAGCTGGACAGGCAGAGGACCATCGTGGATGAAACCCTAAAGCAGAAAAGAATAGTCGAAGAGGAGATCCGTATCCTGAAACTTAACTTTGAAAAGGCTTCGTCTGGTAAACTTGATCTGGAACTTGAGCTGAATAAGCTGAGGAACATCGCTGATGAAACGCAGCAAAGCAAAATGCAGGCGGAAGAGGAAGCGGAGAGACTTCGCAGACTTGCTCTGGAAGAAGAAACCAAGCGAAGAGAGGCTGAGGAAAAATTGAAAAAGATCACTGCAGCCGAACAGGAAGCAGCTCGCCAACGCCAGGCAGCTCAAGATGAAATGGAGCGTCTTAAGAAGAAGGCTGATGAAGCTAAGAAGCAAAAAGAAAACGCTGATAAAGAGGCAGAGAAGCAAATACTTGCAGCCAAAGAGGCTGCCACAAAAGCCGTCACTGCAGAACAACAGGTTCAGAGTGTTCTCTCTCAGCAGAAGCAGGACAGTCTGGTACAGAAAAGACTCAAGGATGAGTTTGAGAAAGCTAAAAAGCTTGCGCAAGAAGCTGAAAAGGCTAAAGAGAAGGCTGAGAGAGAGGCGTCTCTACTCAGACAAAAAGCAGATGATGCAGAACGTCAGCGTCAGGCTGCCGAGGTTGAGGCTATGAACCAGGCCAAAGCCCAAGAAGATGCTGAGAGGCTTAGAAAAGAGGCAGAGCTCGAGGCGGAGAAGCGAGCGCAAGCAGAAGCTGCCGCTCTTAAACAGAAGCAGATGGCTGATGAAGAAATGGCTAGACACAAGAAACTAGCAGAGCAGACACTCAAGCAAAAGTCCCAAGTTGAGCAAGAGCTAGCTAAAGTGAAAGTGAGGTTGGATGAGACTGACAAACAAAAGACTCTCCTGGATGATGAGCTTCATCGCCTTAAGGATGAGGTTGGAGATGCTGTTAAGCAGAAGGCTCAAGTGGAGGAGGAACTGTTCAAAGTCAAGATTCAAATGGAGGAGCTCATCAAACTCAAACTCAAAATTGAGGAAGAAAACAAGCGGCTCATGCAGAAGGACAAAGACAACACTCAAAGATTCTTGGCTGAAGAGGCGGACAACATGAAAAAACTAGCTGAAGAGGCTGCTCGACTCAGCATTGAAGCCCAAGAGGCTGCTCGTCTAAGACACTTGGCCGAAACAGACCTTGCTGACCAAAGGTCTCTAGCTGAAAAAATGTTAAAGGAAAAGATGCAAGCAATTCAGGAGGCCTCGAAGCTTAGAGCTGAAGCAGACATGTTGCAAAGACAAAAGGACTTTGCTCAAGAACAAGCGCAAAAACTGCTTGAGGACAAGCAGCAGATGCAGCAACGTCTGGAAGAGGAAACCGAGGGCTTTCAGAAATCCTTAGAGGCTGAACGCAGGAGACAACTGGAGATACGAGCTGAAGCAGAGAAACTTAGGCTTCAGGTGACTCAGCTCAGCGATGCCCAGTCCCGAGCTGAGGAGGAAGCAAAGAAATTTAAAAAGCAGGCAGATGAGATTAGTGCCCGACTCCATGAGACTGAGCTGTCCACAAAAGAAAAGCTGACAGTTGTTGAAAAACTAGAAATACAGAGATTGAGCAGTAACAAAGAAGCAGACGAGTTGCGCAGAGCCATTGCAGATCTCGAGAAAGAGAAGGCAAAATTGAAAAACGATGCTGAAGATATGCAGAAAAAGTCTAAAGAGGTATTGTGTTAAAGATGACATTGATTTGCTTCATATGTCATTGTTAAGCCTCTCGTTGAAAACTAGCATTAGTTCTGTACCCCTTCTGAAATCTGTCTTTTTCCCTCTTGTTACGTTTTCTGTCGTTAATCATTTGAGACAATGTTTTAATTCTTGATTTTATTTTCTCTTCGTTATAAACTATCAGTCTCCTTTCCTTGTATTTATGTGAAATGATATGTACTTGGAATATTGTTAATATTCTGTCTGAAAGTGTTTTTGATGCATGATGATTGTTTTATCTTTTCTCTTTTCTTTTTTTTAGATGGCGAATGCACAGCAAGCTCAGATTAAGCAGGAGAAAAATATTCTCCATCAAACCTTCTTAACTGAGAAGGAGATGCTTCTCAAAAAGGAAAAACAAATCGAAGATGAAAAGAAAAGACTGGAAAGCCAGTTTGAAGAAGAGGTCAGAAAGTCGAAAGCCTTGCAAGATGAGCAAGAACGACAACGGAAGCAGATGGAGGAGGAAAAGAAGAAACTCAAGGCCACAATGGATGCAGCCCTAATGAAGCAGAAAGAGGCTGAACAGGAAATGCTCAGTAAGCAAAAAGAAATGCAGGAGCTTGAAAGAAAGAAGCTTGATCAAGAGAAGGCGCTTGCTGAGGAAAACCAACAGCTGCGTGAGAAATTGCAGCAGCTTGAGGTCTCTCAAAAACTGACCCAAGAGGTTCATATCAAGACTGAATACAAAAAAGTTCTCAACGGGCAAAATCTTTCCGATGAGGTTGACAGCAGTAATGGTTTTTCCGCACTGTCTTTCGATGGCATTCGTGAAAAGGTCCCTGCAAGTAGACTCTTTGACATTGGACTTTTAAGTAAAGTGGATTATGAAAAGCTCCAAAACAGTGAAACCACAGTCCAAGAACTTGGCAGCACAGAGAAACTTAAAACAGTTCTTCAGGGAAAGAACTGCATTAGTGGCCTTTTAGTTCATCCAAATCAAAAAATGCCCATCTACCAAGCAATCAAAGAGAGAAATATTGCCCCTGGCACGGGCTTATTGCTCCTGGAAGCCCAGGCTGCCAGTGGGTACATCTTTGACCCAATCAAAAACAAGAAGCTCTATGTCAATGAAGCTGTCAAAGAGGGCTTAATCGGACCTGAACTTCACAACAAAATGCTGTCTGCAGAGCGAGCGGTCACCGGTTACAAAGATCCATACACAGAAGCCAAGATCTCGGTTTTTGAAGCTATGAAAAAAGGTCTGATTGATGAGAATCACGCCATCAGATTGATTGAGGTCCAGGTAGCAACAGGTGGAATTATTGATCCAGTCAACAGTCATCGTGTGCCAATTGAAACAGCTTATAAGCAGGGTTTAATGGATCCTACCACATACAAGACTCTAAAAAATTCAACTGCCGAAAATAAACGTTTCTATGATCCAAACACTCAAGAAAACCTGACGTACAGTGAGCTAATCAAAAGGTGTATTTCTGATCCAGAAACTGGAATGCTTCTTTTGCCCATCTCCGAAGAGGCTGTCCTGAATGCTAGAGCTTTCACTGACGAGGAAACTAAAGACGTGTTTGACAAGACAACAGTGCCCGTGCCATTTGGCAGATTCAAAGGCAAAACTGTTACTATATGGGAGATAATCAACTCCGAATACTTCACAGAGGACCAGAGGAAGGATCTTATCCGTCAGTATAAAACCGGCAAAATCACAGTGGAAAGGATCATCAAAATTGTTCTTACTGTTGCTGAAGAAAAAGAGAAAAAGGATGAACTAGCTTTTGATGGTCTTAGATCTCCAGTACCTGCACTCAAATTACTTGAATCCAAAGTCATCGATAAAGACCTTTACAACAAGCTACAAAAAGGAAAAATATCGGTGAAAGAAGTGTCTGAAATGGAGCGTGTCCGCAAATCCTTGAAGGGAACCAATTGCATTGCAGGTGTAATTATTCAATCAACCAAGAAAACAATGTCTTTCTATGAAGCCATGAAAAGTCAGATGATGAAGCATGCACCTGCTCTCAGCCTGTTGGAGGCACAAGCTGCCACGGGATATATTGTCAATCCTATGAAAAACCAGAAACTTACCGTAGACGAGGCAGTCAAAGCAAGCGTTGTCGGTCCCGAGCTACATGAAAAGTTGCTGTCTGCAGAAAGAGCTGTCACAGGCTATAAAGATCCTTACACTGGAAAAACTGTGTCTCTTTTTGAGGCTATGAAGAAAGACCTGATAACGAAAGAGCAGGCAATCCGATTACTTGATGCACAACTTGCCACTGGAGGCATTATTGATCCGGTTGAGAGTCACCATATCACTCATGACGTAGCTTGCGCGAGGGGCTACTTTGATGACATGACCCTTAAATTTTTGACTAGTGAAACTGATGAAGTAAAAGGATACTTTGACCCAAACACAAAGGAATACGTCACCTATATGCAGCTTTACAAAAGATGCGTTACTGACAAGCAAACTGGCCTTCAGCTACTGCCTCTGTCTGAGCAAGCCATCAATTCCAAAGAGGAGTTTAAGTACACTGAGGCCCAGACCAAAGAAGCTTTCATGCAGGCAACTTTCGAGGTCCAGAGCGGACCTTTTAAAGGGAGAAAAGTCTCAATATGGGAGATCATCAACTCTGACTATCTTACTGAAGAACAAAGGCTTGACCTAATAAGGCAGTACAGATATGGCAAAATGACCATTGAAGAGATCATTAAGTTTTTAATTGTGATTGTCACTGAGAAAGATTCCAGAAAGCGAAAAGAGGGCTCATTTAAGGGACTTCGGGAAATGGTGCCTGCCAAGTCATTACTAGACTCGCAAATTATTGAGAAATCTATATTTGATCTGCTTGAAAAAGGTAAAAAGACTCCCCAGGAGGTGAGCAAAGACGCTTCAGTCAGCAAGTATCTTCAAGGCTCGGAAAGCATTGCTGGCGTTTACCTGGAGCCAACAAAAGAGAAAGTTAGCATCTACCAAGCAATGAGAAAAAAGATTATCAGACAGAACACAGGCATTGCCTTGCTTGAAGCTCAAGCTGCCACTGGCTTTATTGTGGATCCATCACGCAATGAATTTCTAACTGTGGACGACGCTGTTAAAGCTGGGGTTGTTGGTCCTGAGCTTCACGAGAGACTCCTCTCCGCTGAAAAAGCCGTCACTGGGTACAAAGACCCATTCACAGGCAATAAGATCTCTCTCTATCAAGCCATGGAGAAAGACCTCATTCTCAAAGAACATGCAGTGCCCCTTTTGGAGGCACAGTTAGCAACAGGTGGAATCATCGATCCAGTCAATAGTCACAGAGTTCCAGTTGATATTGCAGTCCAGCGTGGCTTTTTTGCCCAACACTTGATCTCAAGCTTTCCTGAAAGCAAACACTTTTGTGACCCCATGTCTGATGAGAAAATTACGTATAAGCAATTAAAAGACAAATGTATGGCTGATCCAGAAACAGGCTTAAGCCTGTTAAAACTCTCCAAACCACAGGCCCCAACAGTTGTAGAAAAGACTTATCTTTACAGTGAAGAACAGACCCAGAGTGACCTTTCCACTACCCAGATCAACCTGCCCATTGAAGGTCACGGCTCAATGAGTCTGTGGGATGTCATGAATTCAGACCTACTGCCAGAGGAGCAGAGGACTCGACTTCTAAATGAATATCGTTCAGGAAACATAACAAAAGAGCGGATGATAATCATCATAATTGAGATTCTAGAGCAGAAAGAAATAATTAAAGGGGGCAACTTCCAAAGTGAAAGTGTAAAAAGACGACAAATTACAATTGAAGATCTCTATAATGCCCGCATCATTGACCTTGAGATGTACAATCTGTGGAAGAAAGAGAAGAAAACTATACGTGATGTTATGGAGATGCAAAGTATCAGGCAGTACTTGTATGGAACCGGTAGTGTCGCTGGTGTAGTGACTGATTCTAACTCTAAGATCAGCATTTACCAGGCCATGAAGAGACAACTGATAAAGCCAGAGATTGCCATTGGTCTCTTAGAGGCTCAAGCTGCCACTGGATTCATCATCGATCCCATCAGAAATGAAATGCACACTGTAGATGAAGCAGTGCGCAAAGGTGTAGTGGGACCAGAGATCCACGATAAACTTCTTTCTGCAGAAAGAGCGGTCACTGGCTACAAGGATCCTTACAGTGGAAAGGTTATATCGCTCTTCCAAGCAATGAAAAAAGAACTTGTTCCAGAAGACTATGCTCTGAGACTGCTTGAAGCTCAAAATGTTACAGGGGGCATCATCGACCCTGAGTATAACTTCCATCTTCCATCAGATATAGCCACTCAACGAGGTTACATAAACAGAGAGACAAATGAAAAACTGTCTGATGAGGCAAAAGGATACGTTGACCCACTTACTGATGAAAAAGTTTCATATGCTCAGCTACTCAAAAGATGCAAGGTTGACAAAGACGGTCTTTACCTGCTGTCTCTAGCAGACAGAAGGCTGCTCTTCAAAGGTCTCAGGAAAGATATCACGATGGAAGAGTTATTCCGCTCAAAAATCATTGATGAGCAGACAGTCAATGAACTTAACGAGGGGCTGTTAACAGTCGAGGAGGTGAACAATAGATTGCGAAAATACATTGAGGGTTCAAGCTGTATTGCTGGAGTGTTCGTGGAGACCAACAAGGACTGTCTTTCTGTCTACCAGGCTATGAAAAAGAACATGATCAGGCCAGGTACAGCTTTTGAGCTGCTGGAGGCTCAAGCAGCCACAGGCTATATTATCGACCCAGTTAAGAATCTCAAGTTAACTGTTTCTGAAGCTGTAAAGATGGGAATCGTTGGTCCGGAATTTAAAGACAAACTCTTGTCAGCTGAGAGGGCTGTGACTGGGTACAGAGATCCGTACACTGGCAAAATGATCTCACTTTTTCAGGCAATGAAAAAGGGCCTGATATTACGAGACCACGGAATTCGTCTGCTGGAGGCTCAGATTGCCACTGGAGGAATCATCGACCCAGAACAGAGTCACCGCTTGCCAGTAGAAGTGGCCTACAATCGTGGGTTTTTTGATGAGGAAATGAATGAGATTCTCAGTGACCCATCAGATGACACCAAGGGCTTTTTTGACCCAAACACAGAGGAGAATCTTACCTACTTGCAGTTAATGGAAAGATGCATTGTTGACCCAAACACAGGTCTGGTGCTCTTGCTTCTTAAAGAAAAGAAACGTGAGAAGAAAACATCATCCAAATCCTCTGTACGCAAACGCAGAATTGTCATTGTGGATCCGGACTCAGGCGAAGAGATGTCGGTGTATAAGGCCTACCGCAAAGGATTGATAGACCATAAGACTTACCTGGAACTTTCAGAGCAAGAATGTGAATGGGAAGAGATCACAAGGACAACATCAGATGGAATTGAAAAGTCTATACTCATTGACAGAAGATCCGGCGGACAGTATGACATTGATGACGCAATCACAAGAGGCCTCATTGACCAGACTGCTCTTGACCAGTATCGCTCTGGCAATCTGGCCATTACAGAATTTGCTGATATGCTGTCTGGAAACATGAGTGGTTTCCGATCCCGATCCTCCTCATTTGGCTCCACTTCCTCCTACCCAATGAGTCCCATACCTTCCATCAAACCACCTGCAACTGTCTGGAATGATCCAACAGAGGAAACTGGTCCTGTGGCTGGAATCCTTGATACCGACACGTTTGAAAAAGTGTCCATCTCTGAGGCCATGCGCAGGGGTTTAGTGGATTCCATTACAGGCCAGAGACTGTTAGAAGCACAAGCTTGCACTGGTGGCATTATAGACCCATCAACCGGAGAGAAATATGCCGTGTCCGATGCAACTGAGAAGGGTCTAGTTGATAAGATTATGGTGGACAGGCTTAACTTGGCCCAGAAAGCTTTCAATGGATTTGAGGATCCTCGAACGAAAGCCAGAATGTCGGCTGCACAGGCGCTAAAGAAAGGCTGGCTTTATTATGAGGCTGGACAACGTTTCCTGGAGATTCAGTACCTCACTGGTGGCCTTATTGAGCCGGAGGCGGAAGGTCGAATCTCTCTGGAGGAGGCCATCAGGAAAGGTTTGACTGATGGACGCACCGCTCAGAAGCTGAGAGATGTGAACGGTTTCAGTAAGTACCTGACCTGTCCCAAAACCAAACTCAAGATTTCCTACAAAGATGCTATGGACAGAAGCCTGGTGGAGGAGGGATCTGGCCTGAGGCTTCTTGAAGCTTCCTCAACATCTAGTAAAGGTCTCTACAGTCCCTACAATGCCAGTGGTGCCGCGTCGGCTACTGGCTCTCGGTCTGGCTCCAGGGTTGGTTCGCGGTCTGGTTCCAGAAGAGGAAGCTTTGATGCTACTGGCTCGGGACTTTCCATGAGCTTGTCATCATCCTCATACACTTCTTCCAGTTACAGCCGCAGATTTTAAAGCTGGCAAACTTATTAAGCAGCTCTTAATGCTAAAAACGTTTAAAGCTACTGTGCCATTTGTAGAAACTACATTACAATACTGCATGTTTTGCCATTGGAAAATGCATTCCAAAAACTACGAGTACCTTTTGTTTTAGCTATGAAGTGATTTCCAATTATTTTATGCTATTTAGAAATATAATTGACATATTGACCTTGTTGGTTTTACAATTATTTTAACTTTTATTTTCATTGCCAGCCTATTTGTGGTATGTGTAAAGCATGTACTTTGAATTTCTGTATTTTAAGAAAGTGTTCTGCAACGAACTTTGAACATTTTCGTTTTTAAATAACGACTAAACTGTTTTCAACATTGAATATATCATGCCTGCATTTCAACATATTTTTTAAACACTTTTTGAACTTGGATTGGCTTCAAGTTAATGTACGAAATATTTGACAAAGTTTGATGGAGTGAACTACTAAACAAAACGTGCCGAGTACTGAAGATTTTTTTTTTTTGTATCAGTGTGTTTGTATAACATGTCGAAAGCACTAGGCTCATCACTAATGGTGTTCTTAGTTAAACAAATCAATTTATTGTGTAGGAACTTCACTTTTATTTACTGGATCCAGTTCTGTCTCAAGCTCTTTAGAATCTGGTTACTGCATGATAAGTCTTCAAGGCCCAGAGTCACTCTCAGTCCTGCTGTTAATCCTCTGAAGATTTCACTATTTGTCCTCAATCACAATCACCGGAGCTGATCAGCCTGAAAGACAATACTTGTAAGTTTAACCAAACGTTTGTTGTGCTCTGCTGTTGAAGGCTTTTCTTCTTCTGATACTTAACGAGTGTGTGGTTGTGTGTGTGTGTGTGTGTGTGTGTGTGTCAACCCGTGAGAGACGCTGAGTGAGTGAGTGAGTGAGTTAGTGAGTGAGTAGGTAGGATGGGTTTTTGGGTGATTTATGGGTGGAGTTGGTGCTGAGTCTGTAGTGAGTGAGTGAGTGGTTGGTTGGGTGGGTGAGTGAGTGAGTAAGTGGGTGAGTGAGAAAATGGGTGGGGAGTGAGTGAGTAAATGAGTGAGTCGGTTGTGTGGATTTACGGATGAGAGGATGGGTGGGTAGTGGGTGGTGGCTGAGTCAGTGGATGGGTAAGTTAGTGGCTGGGTGGGTGAGTGAGAGAGTTGCTGGGTTGGTGTTTGGATGGTTAAGTGAGTGGGTGAGAGGATCAATGAGTGGTAAGGGGAGTGGGTGGGTGGATGGAGTGAGTGAATGCGTAAATGAGTAAGAGGATGGAGATGAGAGGATGGGTGAGTGGGTAGTGAGAGTGGTTGGGTGAGTTAGTGGCTGGGTGGGTTAGTGTGTAGTGGATGGTTGAGTGGGTGGATGAGAGGATCAGTGGGTGAAGAGTAGTAGGGTGAGTGAGTAAGTGAGTGATCACACTTTTGTTTTTACTTACAAACTTGCTCTTTTCCTAAACAGCGTTACTGTGTTTCTGATCTACTAGTGATGGGTTGCACAGAGAAGACGACTGAGGAACTTATCTGACAGCTGTTGAGGTTAAGTTGACATGGTTGGTTTGTTGTGATGTTGTTGACAGGGAGCATCTCAAACGGACGCTGGAAGCCGTTGGGATGGAGACGCCCATCATCGGCCCTCATCTTTCATTCCTTTGGTAAGCTCCTTTATTATCTTTCAGGTTTCCTTTCATTCGCTTTCATAGTTTTTTGTGTCTTCATGTTATAATTTTGTTCTTTTTAGAGCTTCTACTTCTGTTTGCATGAGGACTAGAGACATTTGACGGGGAACATTTGGCTCCTGGTTTCCTGCGTTTTAACAGAGACTTTGACTCTGGGCCCTAAAATCAAGCCGATCAAAAGCCTCGAGGAATTGGATCCAATAAATTGAACTTTGTGTAGATTTTCTTTGTTATGAATTTTTTTTAGATCTAATGCGTTACATCGACTTATTAATATTTAACAAAACTATTTTTTTCATTGACTGATCTCATTGACAGACACATTTCATTGACTTTTTCATTTCTCGATGTGTTTTTTTTCCTCCGTTTGGATGTCATTTTCGTACACTTTTGCTTTGCTTTTAATTTGTTTCTGTAATTTGCTACAAAGTGTTTTAATGATGAAGAAGAGAAAAATAAAGGTGATGCAGAGAATACAAACTCTAACAGAACTGTATCATTGTAATAGAGTAACACTATTCGCACATGTAAATAAACCTGTTGTAGGAAGATCAGTTTCAGATTGTTCTTGGCGTGACGTGAGTGATGCTGATGCTGAACATGTTGTTTTCAGGAAACCACACACGTGACCAGGACGGGTCTCGGTCATCACTCCATCCACACGGTACCAGAACAACAACAGTATAACCACAGAACCTCCATGCTACGAGAATCACGATAGACCTATAGACCAGGGGTTCTTAACCTTTTTCCCTGCATTTTTGCAAAAACAATGTAACGATTGCAAGCTAAAAACTTCCAAAACGAAAATGTGAAGCGTTTCATAACTTACGTTTGCTTTTTTTGCCATTAATATAAATTTATAGAGGTCATAACTTTCATCTCCATTCGTTCTTTTTAAGAAAGTTTCCATCTTCAGTCAACGGGCTGCAGCTACTGACTTACTCTGCTGCTGCTTATTGGAGCGTGTTAACACCTCAGTGTCACCTAGTGGTGGGGAGCGGCATTGTGGCCCAAAATCACAGAACTGACATTTTTCTTGCGACCCACTAGGTGGTGCTCAGGGCCCAACGATGAGCTACGGCCAGGGGTGTAAAGAGTACCAGACAGCCATACTTGAAGCACAGATACTTACTGTAAAAATTACTCCAATACAAGTAACAAGTCACCAATTTCAAAAAGACGAGTCAAAGTAGCAAAGTATCCAATTTTAAAAGAACTTAAGTATTGAGAAGTATTTTTATTCGTACTCAAAGAAATGTGAAAACAAACTATTGTTTTCCAAGACAGAAACAGAATTTATCCTCAATGTTTGAAAACTGGTAGAACAAAGTAGATAAAAAAAAAAAAAAGTCAGTCTCAATCACTTAAATTTGCAAGTAGATATAAAATAAAATGATTAATCTGATTAGTAAATTACATATTATATGTATGATATGAAGTTATATATTATATAAAAACATTTGTAAAACACATTGTTATGCCCCTAATTGTGGTTTCTAATTCACAAATAGCGTCCATTACCTTCAGCAGCTTAAAGATGGCGATATTCACATCGTCCGCCCAAGAAATTAACCGCGGTATAAATCAAATCCGGCTTGTCGCGAACAATTACAATGTGACGAGTAACGATAAGTGTCCGTTCAAATGTAGTGGAGTGAAAAGTACTGCTACTCAATCACAAATGCAGTGGAGTAGAGAGTAAAAACTGCTTATATTTTTGACACTCCAAAACATATTTTTGACACTTTTGTAGCCAAAAACATACTTAAGTAAAGTATGGTAAGTAAAGTAACCAAGTACATTTACTCAAGTACTTTACACCTCTGGCTACGACCCAATGGTTAAGAATCACTGCTATAGATGATAAGATACATGGATCATCTTTACAACGTCCTTCAAACAAACAAAAATAATAAATAACAAAAATTATATAATAACAAAAATACTGAAGTGTCAAAAGTCATCCCTACTTGGCGATTATTTGACTTTTTCATCCACGATTAATTACAATCATTGGCCATAACAAATCACACCTGTTTTTTGGAGTTGTGACCAGAAATTGAGTGTTTGTTTGTGGAATTTTTACAGGACGGAGCTGCACAAGAGCTGAGAGGATTCGGGTAATTTAAATCTATTTGGGTGTGTGTGAGTAAATGAAAAATGGATTCTTCCGGAATCAAGCCACACATTGTGGAAATATTCTACACAACCTGATTTCTGGAAAGATCCTGTACACGAGTCACATGGCAGGATGGTGGGTAGCGCAGCAACGAGAAGGTTGATCATAGCATCAAGTCATCACGGCCTTTAAAGATGCTGGTCAGCTTTCTGAATTAGTTTCAATGCTTTGTCTCTTCCTTCCACTGCTTGTTCAATGGCTGCTTTCCAGACTAACGTATTTATATAAAAGCATTTAACCAATCACATTTCAGCCATTAGCCAAGGAATCCCAGAGCCCCGCCCCCCGAGGCTTTGAATTGTTAAGACTCTTTATGCACAGAAATACAAATGCAAGTGAAACATAAGCAATGTCATTCATTTTAATAGTGCACACGGAACCAGTATTATAAAATAAAAAAGAAATATAAAATAAAAAAACACTTCATTTAAATTACAAATCGAATAAAGTATAAAGGCAACGTGCAGTTTTTTCCTTTTTTGACACGGACTGAAACAGGAAATCCGCTGCTCTGCTCTGATTGGCCGATACTTCAATTGCTTCAGAAATACAAATGCAAGTGAAACATAAGCAATGTCAATCATTTTAATAGTGCACACTTAACCAGTATTATAAAATAAAAAAGAAATATAAAATAAAAAAACACTTCATTTAAATTACAAATTGAATAAAGTATAAAGGCAACGTGCAGTTTTTTCCTTTTTTGACACCGACTGAAACAGGAAATTCGCTGCTCTGCTCTGATTGGCCGATACTTCAATTGCTTCACTCTGAACACAAAAAAGTTCTGTTGTAGAGGAGCACATTCAATTCAATTCAATTCAATTAGCCAAGAAGCAAGAAGGTTCTGATTGTGACTGGAGGTGTGAGTTGGAGGCCGGCCGGAGCCTTTCTGTGTGGAGTTTGCATGTTCAGTCCGAAAAAACATGCGTTTCAGGCTAATCTGGCCGTTTGAGTGTGAATGTGTTTGTGTGTGTGTGTGTGTGAATGTTGTGTGTTTCTGTAAGGCGACCTTGAGTGTCTATAAAGACGCTAATAAATAACAATTTGATTGGATTATTATTATTATTAGAAATGCAGAACATTTTTAATTATGCACTTCTCTCATAGATGTTTCCTGTTCTCCATAAATGTGGACTTTGAGACAGTTAAATCTGTGAAAAGCGCCTTTAAAATGCTCTGAACTTGAACCATAAATTGAGTGTGTTATGGAGTGAAAAATGCAGTAATAACTGGAGGGAAACAAGTGAATTGGCAAATGCTGCTTCTGCTTTTCCTTGAAC
>CM051496.1:30375930-30444924 GCA_028031935.1 Paedocypris micromegethes
CATGGTTCGTTTGATTGTGCGAGTGCTTCTAACCGTCTGTTTGGCCGGCCCTGGCCCGATCGCAAGAGGTGTTTTTGAGCGCGGATGGCTGGACTCGGGCGTGGTTTGCTTGTGGTGTGAGGCAAACTGTGCTCCAGTGCGTATCATGGGGCGTGACGTCAGGTTTGAGATGCTCCAACATGGGAAAATGCTCGAGTTTCCTCACATTAGCAGCACATTTTTGTGCAACAAAAGCGATAGATTAAACAACCGATTTTGCGAGGCTGTGGAGCTCTGCAGACCAAACGATTCAAATAATAAGCCACAAACTCCCCAGAGCGACAGAATCCATTTATTGAGTGAAAGCGCCGCTCTTTCTGTTTATCTTGAAAGCGTGGCACCATAATAACAAAATAAAACACACAAATCTGTTTTTAATTCGTTCGTATTTTTACTAACTTTTCCAATATCATATCAGTGACAAAGTATCCTCTTCTCTTCCGGACTCCGACTTGAGCAGACGTGTCTTCTCGCTCTCCGCTCTGCCTTATCTTTAGCAAGCTTTTGTCTACTCCCGTTTTTTCGGAGCTCTGCTGGTTCTGCTTTCGAAGGAAATATGGAAATTCTAAATTGGTCACTGAGCGCTTTGGACAAGATTTTTACCCAATAAAAGGAATCGCCCGGGGAACCGCTTTGCCCTCACGGGACACTCGCTGCCGGGTATGTCCGAGACCCATGGGCTAAATGGGGTTTGGTCTGCCTGGAACCTTTGTCCATTGAGGACGTGGAAGATTTATACATCTTTTGGGTACTTTTCATCGGACTGATACTGATTGGAGGTGGTATCGCTCTGGTGTATCAACGGAACAGGAAAGACGCAAGAGCCATTTTGGCTGCCCTGCCGAACGCGGAGTCAAAGAAGGACCTGGAGGTGGTGATTGTGAGGTCATCGGAGTTACACCAGCGGATGGCTCGAACCGAGGAACTGTCTAAATCCATCTCAGTCCGCGTCGAGAATGGTATGAGATGCATTGATAACATCGAGAAGCAGATTGATCGTCAGCTGGCTTTGGCGATCGGACATTCTGCCAGACTTGAGGAGATGTCCAAGCTGCTCCACATGAAAAGGAACATGTGCCCTCAGTGACTGTCATGAATGATTATGGATCGAAATGTAATAATGATTCCGAAATTAACGATCTTTTGGCTTTTTTCTAACTCCTCTCTCCCCATCCCCTTGTCTGAAATGTCCTAATTCGAGCCCATTAGGTTCAACCGATTTTTAATTTAGTACATTTAGTCAGTCGTTCATGACTTAACTTAACTCCAGTTGGGAAATCTCCCAAAATACTTATCACTGTGTGGAGCATGGTGCATTTCAGGACAGCTGGTTCTCTTATTAGGTAAATCATTCCATAGTGGTGCGAGTTGAGAAAAGACCCATGTGAAGTCATGTTTATAAATTCGCTAGGCTAAAATCTTTGGCAGAGTTCCAGTAGGGTCGAGACTTCTTTCAAAATTATTGTATAAGAGACAAATAAGATTGAGTACCCGGACTCGAGAACAAGGTAAGCAGGAAAATAAACAGTATAACAAAGAATGTGTGAAGCCAAGCATAACTTTTACTGTCATTAATTGGGATTAATCTTTCACAGGTGATTCTCAATCCGTTAACTTTTGATGTGGCCTGAGGAGCAGAGTCATGTGAACATGATTTGAAGTGGCTTGGAGTCCTTTGCCACACTAGCTTCTCTTAACACTTTATAATGTCAGAAGATGTTTTGTACAATCCAGTTAATCATTTTTGTAACTACAAATGTACAAGACATAAACTAGAGCCTGTCAATACCCACCATTGTACGAACTTGCATACAATTTTTTTCTTTCTTTGGTGTTTGTGCTAATTGTGCCATTTAAGTAAAATTTAACACATCCAGTGAAGTGCACATACACACAGTGAAGTGAACACAAGTGACAAACCCGGAGCAGTAGGCAGCCTAAGCCAAATAAGAGCAAAATACTTAGAATAAAACAAATACAATTCTAAGTAAACACAAAAGTGAAATATTACAAAGATATAAAAGTGGAAAAACATAAAAACATAAACACGTATATATAAAACGTATATATAAAAATTCCTTTATTAAAAAAAAGACAAAACGTATGTGCATTTTCTGGTGCAAACACTGCTAATGAGAGTGCAAATTGGGGACCTTAATGATGCCTTGCGGAAGCTGCAACAAGATCAGAAGTAGGGGCTGCATGGAAGGAGAGCAAGCAAAGTGCTGGATACGTTGCTTCCAGTTAGACGTTTCCAGTCAAGTTTACCACTCTTCTTAAACTTGGTTCATAGTCAAAGAAAAAGTTCACGTTTGACACCATCTCATGGTTTTCAATTACCCTACTTCTTTGAGGCTGCGTTGCAGAACTTGTGAAACAGGTCGAGATCTTATAGAGGAGGGAAGTGAGCGAGGAGGTCCTAATGTCCATGGTACCTTGGGGTCCATAGCTCTGGATTATAATCCTGAGAATGAGCAATATGTTACAGTATTAACCTTCATGTGTTCAATAATGAAGTTAAATAAAAAGACATATGCCGCAGTCTGGAAAAATGAGGTCTTTAAAAAAAGGCAAAATATTGCAACCAGTGAAAGAGACCATATTTATCACCACTTGAATTTTTAACGGTGTGAATCCAAACAGTGTGGTCTTTCAAATCAAGAGATCCAGTGCCAATAAAGTCTATTAGCACCATAACTCAGGGCGAAGTCTTTGGGTTAAATAACTCAACCTCATGGGATCCCGACACTGAATTCCCTTTCCCAGGACAGTCAGGGTGACAGGCTTTGTTGTCTTCCATCTCTTCCTTTTGTGGGTGACTGAGAGGGGGATGGGTGAGGGTCAATACTTGAAGTGCCGTGGTTAGTATATGAGCCCTGGTCGGTCCCTCTTCTGCATGACACATTTATCATCATAAAACAGAAGAGTGTATTTCTGTGTGAGCTTAGTCTTCTCACTCTGTGTTGTGCTGGTGCCCCCTTCAGTTGGTTCAGCGCCCCCTATGCTTCACGGACCCCATTGTGCTCAAGCTTTTCTTTATTCAGTGATTATTTACACTTGCTTGTGTAAGAATCAGAATGCTTCATGTTCTTCCATTCTGTCAGAAGCTGTTTATGTGTAAAAACATAGTCCTGAGTGTAGACATGTATTTAAAAGGTTGGTTTGCCGATTTTGAATGTGGGAAAAGAAGACGTTGAGCAAAGTCTTTTACGGTATCTAGCTTTCTCTGATCAAGCTTTCACTAAGAGCAGTGAAACCTTTAAAGAAGAAAAATGTCCATTGTTCATTTGTGTTCAAAATTAGGAAAAAAGGAGTCAGTCAAAAAAAGAAAAATGTCCATTGTTCATCTGTGTTCAGACTATTGGCTATGACCAGAAGAGCAAGCTAGATCGCGACAGTGGCTAGGAAAACAAAACCTCTCTGGTGGGGTGAGAATAACACCTAGGGATTCTCAGGTGCGAGTCTACTCTGGCATACTAACATTCCCAAGTCAATAGTGAAGATCGTTCCAGACGTTGTGTCTTGTGGGGCGTAAAGTGTGGCAGCTTATCCTTCCCATGAAGTGGCTCCTAATCGGAACGTCCTCAAAAACAACGTTTGAAGGGCTCTAAGACAATACTCTAAGGGTTCTAAGGTTCGGTTCCGGGCTTCTAACTTGTGCAGCCTTCATATTCGTTAATAAAATCTGGTCTGTCTTTTAATTTTCCTTCTATTTAAATTTTTCTTCTATATAAGGTTTTTAAATTGCTTCGGTTATGCAACTAATTGCTGTCCTTTTTAGGCATTTTAAATAGTACTGGGATTCATGATTGAATTTAACCCGAAGCCCAAAGGATAGTGTCCTTCCAAAAAGATGATGAAAGTGGAGTAATAAAACCTTCTTCAACAAAGTGTAAACTGAAGTCCCTTGGAACTCCCCACTGCTCATCTTTCACCAGAAAGAGAGTATAAAGCCCCCCTTCGGAGCAAATTCACCATACCTATATTATTATTATTATTAAACCTATATGACCTGTTCACCTCACCTCAACCCTTTCCATGTACGTATATTTTTCTCTCCTTATTCTTCTAGTTTCCCTACAAAGCCCAATGGTGTTGTTGGGTCAGGTGTCTGTGAAAGAAAAGACAAGAAGAGCTTGTGTGTGTGTGTGTGTGTGTGTGTGTGTGTGTGTGTGAGAGAGAGAGAGTCCACCTGATCCCTCATCCCTCCCCCGTTCCTTGTGCGCACCTGCAGTACACACCTGTCCTCACCCTCCCTCTGTTTCCTTAAGGGTTCCGGCAACAGCAAGTCTGACACTTGGGCGTAACGTTCATCTCAATCTCATGTAGCAAAAGAAAACAAAGTGTAATGCGCCCATGAAACCTAGTCAGATGCCCGCAAGTATTTCACTTCTCTGCTTTCGTTTCTGTCCTTTGTTTGTTGGGCCATTCCGAAACAGAAAGTGACTTGAGAAATAATCAGAGATGTCTTACTGTAATTAGTTGCGTTTGTAGCTGTGCTGGGGGCTTTGAATAGAGAGGACGGTTGTTTGTATGGAACTGCTCAGGTTGGGGGTCCTTTCTTTTTGAGGGCAACCTTGGTCTGCACTGCATCTTGCAGCGAAGAGGCGGGTTAAAACGAGAACGAAGAAATGGAGGCAGTTGTCACTTAACATGTGAATGTTCGGGAGCTGCCTGGGGGTCTTTAGAAAGCTTTTCTGCCCTTCTCTTTTGCACTGGAAGCAGAGTTTGTGAGCCAAAAGAGGAGCTGGGGGAGGGGCCTACAATGGGAGAAAGAGGGAGGTGAAGGAAAACTGCCCAAATCTCTGCCTCAAGAGTTCACACACAACGGGCTTCCACCTCACTGTGCTACCTCAACTCGGACCCAACCAACCAGCGGATGGAGTAGTCACAGGGCATCCCAGACCTGCAAGTACGGAGTACAACAAGCTTCTGGACCTCTCTGCCAGTTTATCCTACCATCATTTGCCTCTACGAGGAATTTCTCCAGCAGAGTGGGTACAACAAAGACACGAGAGAGGGAGAATATCGGCGAAGGGAGGGGGCAGACAGAGGGAAAGAGGGACATTGTTTGCCTGTGACCGGGCGACGAGAACGCACGGGTCATCTTGCATGAAACGTGCTTGTGCCTAAAACTAGGATTTGTGAGCTCCTGTTAGCACAACTGAATGTAAAGCGGGCTTTTACATTATCCCAGTGGCCCAAGAGAAGGCCTCTGGAAGGATGCTGAGAGCAGACGGGTTTTTTGTTCCTCTGTTAAAATGATGACAGAGCAGCTCATGGAATCGTTCAGTGGGCTGTTTGTCTTTCTATGAGAAACTCAGCAGCCCCAATCGACATCTTCCTCGGCCCATTCAAACTTTTCCACCAAAGGCACCGGCTGCCCTGGATGAAGGAAAGGAGGGATGCCATAGGAACCTCTTGATTCTGGAGTTTGGGCAACATTTAGTATGGATAAAAACTATATGAGAGGATTTGGGTGAATTGGTTTTCCTTCTGCCGTGACATTTTCTCCTTTGCTGTGAGTATCATTGTTTTTATTGGCCATGCAGTTTTCCCCCAGCCATTTTTTATAAAGTAATTTGTATTGTCAATCTAATTAACATAATCCCACCCTGGGTGACCACATGGCTCAGCTTGTTAATGAAAGTGGCTATTATCGTGATTGCTGCTCGAGCTCTCAGACAGAGACAGTTTATGTTATTATCAAATCCATAATCAGACCTGTCCCGCGAGAAAAACTACTCTCACTTCTCTGGGTTCACTTTATTCCACCAGCAGATAATTGCATGGCACCAGCTCACACCGGCTGTCTGCCATATTGAGCTGGGATTAGGGCCTGGCATTGTCAGGGTGGTCTCTAACATTGCTCACACCCGTTGCTTTGATAGGCTAAATTTAAGCCTTTTTTTCTCCAGCACGGCGTTGTTTAGACGCTGACTGTGGAATCTTTCAGTTTGAGTCCATTTTTGTGACTGATGAGCATTTATGGATTGTTGATGCACAAAGCTGTCCATCACAGAGGTTAATCTAGTTCAGTAGGAGGACCAGCTTGTGACAGGCCTCGTAAATCAATATCAAGAGTCTGCTGAGGGTGGTCTTTAATCAGATAGTACGTCTGAGTTAATTTACACGAAGACCTTATAGGTGCAATTTTTCAAGTAATAAATTAAGTTTGTTTGATAAAGTCCTAATCATTTCATAATTTTGGAAGCTGGAATTACGGCATAGCTACAAGATACTATACTACAGGGTTACAAAACCATCTAAATCTGTGTAATCAATCAGCTGTGTAAAGGATGGGATTACATCAGTTAGGTCTGTGATGCTTAGACTAGTATATGTCATGGTCTTTCCTAGTAATTACCACTATTTCCTGGTAATAGGAGTGGAAATTCATGAGTTGATGCTTGAGTCTAATCTCACTATTTAAAATGACCTGCAGTGACCCTTGTTCACCAAAAAAAAAAATTTTTTAATTGTTGAAATGATCTGTCTATGTTCTGAATAAAAAACAACAAATTATTTTATAAATATATATATTACTTAAAATTGTAAAAACAAAAGAAGAAAGACAGACATTGATTTTTATCCAAAGTGTCATGTGCAGTATTCAAAATGTAACACTTTTTCGACAACTTTATGTGTAAATATCAATGATAAGTTCAGGTTCAAGTTCAAGTTTTGAGCATTTGTAAGGCGTTTTTCACAGTTTTAACTGTCTCAAAACCACATGTGAATATGTAAGAGAATTGTTGCTTTTTATTCATTTGATCGTCTAGTTGTTGGTGTTAAGTAAATGGCTATGATTATCACTCTGACTATGACAAGACAAAGACATCCTGATTGATATAAAAAGATATATAAAGATATAAACAATAATTCATTCATTTACTAAACTAGTGTTGCAAAAATAAAAAATTGTCCCTAGATTAAGTGCCTGATGATTGAATATACATAGAATACAGTATGGTAACGGAGACTTATGTAGATTCTTTATTTGACATGTTTTTTGTAATCACTTGAATATTCAAATGAGCATTTATCTCAGAAGACATCTGTGCAGTACATTATGCTATTCTATGCATTATTGCAATTTTATGTCCATTAAAATTACTGATAGTAAATCAGGTCTCACTGAAGGAATAATTTCTCTTGCTGTCATTTATATTTAAAATTGGTTTGTACCAAGTCATAGCAGAGGACAATGGCTTTGCCAAGATGAACCAGCCTATCAGGTCCATACTTCAAGCAAGCTACAGATGTAGATGAATGAATGTTTTTCTACACGTGTGTGGTCATGTTGTTGCTCTTTAGCATTTCCGGAGTTGACCATAACTAGAATTAGTTGTTGCTTGATATGTGCTGACTAGACTTGGTTTTTGATTGAGACGAGTTTTGGACAAAACAATTCCGGGAAAGAAAGTATATTCTCACTGTAAACTTCCTTGTGTTATAGGCAGAACAGGGGACTCCTGTATGTATGGCAAAAAAAGACTCCGTATGCCTTGAACCCCTTTAGCCTGTTGGTTGAAGAATCATGGGTAACATCATTAGTAGGCCTAGCTGTTTGGGACAAAAGTCCAAGCAAGTTAAGTCAGACGAGAGCATCTTAAAAGAGTGCTACCAGCAGCCAAAAGAATGGCTTGTTCCAGAGTTTCAAAAAGAAGAAACTCCGGAAGACGTGGAAGAAGTTCTTCGGCAAACTCCCACTCCAGAAAAAGCGAGAAGTTCCCCCGCACCGACAGTTACAACCACCAGTACTCTGGACAACGCCTGGAGAAACACTCCATCCCCGGTTAAAACACCCCAAAATGGATCCTTGCACAGGAGGTCAAATTATCAAGACTACAGAAAATCTCCCCTAAGCCAGTACGGATCAGTAGACCGGCGAGCCAGCCTGCAGAGGAGAGAGTCTGGAAGCCCCTGGCCCTGGAAGCCTCTAAACACACGAGAAGTTACTGAAGTCACCGAGGTGACAGAGACGATTGTAACAGAGATTGTGGAGGTGACCGAGTATCCTCATGGAGGCCAGGGAGGAGATCCCATTGTCACCAGGACTGTTAGGGTCCTTACGGGAGCTGCAGAAGAACTAGCAGAGGTGGTTAAAATCCTAATAATGCTCACAAAAATCTCAACAACGTTGCAATTGACCACCCTGTTTTATTAAGTTGTTTCAATCTTGTGCTTTACAGTTTGAGCTGATTTGAAACATTATCTTTTATTCGATTAGCAGATAAAGAATGATGGTCAGTCCAGCCTAGAGCAGGATCCTGATCCGTTGAAGGTATAGTATAGTCACTGTAACTGGAACTTTTGCAAATTTTGGAAATTATATTTTGACTCCACTGTTGTTTGCATTCGATTGCCAAGAGTGCCAGAAGTTCTTCGCCTCTGAGAAATCCACTGACGTTCCAGCGCAATCTGGAAACGCTCATGACATGGGTTTGTGAAATCGAGGAGCTGACAGCCAATCAAAAGCCACCATCTTCCGAATACAAAGTGGTGAAAGCCCAACTCCAGGAACAAAAGGCAAGTCAAAATCAGTCCAAATTCCAGCAATGCAGGGTAAAATATATGTTGCACTGTGTCGCTTAGAAGAACCAGAACACTAGTAGTATATAGTAGACAATATTTGTGTATAGCCCCTTTCACACAACAATGCTCGTAAAATGCAGGAAATTTACCGGACTGACTTTACTGGTAAATACTGTTCACACAAGCGCAATAATTTCCGCAATTTACCGGTAAAGAACACAATGTTTTCAAAATACCGGTATTGTCGGTGACATCATCAACTGGCGGTAACTGGATAATGGCGGTAATTGTTTCATATGTGACGCGTCACTAACTGTCTAACAAAATGTCTTCATCCGGCCGAACTATTAGAAGCTCTTCGATTTTGCTGTCGTTCCAGTTGGAGTACATTTCTGACCGTAATTTCTGTAGCAGCGAGGAGAGAATATTCTGTGACATCACCAACTGGCGACACCTTTTAAAGAACTGGCATAAGCGCGAGAATACACTCACAACCCTCGTCAGAATGTTCTGATGTTCTCAGAGCGCTCGTTTACGTCAACGCGTGCTGAACTTCTGGATGCTTATTCCGGCAAACTTCATTCTGTTTCCGGTAATTTAGCGGCATCGTTACAGGCCTTGGTGGAAAAATGCCAGAACTAATTTACCGGCATTTATCTGTCTTGACTGCATGCCGGCATTTAACCGGTGATTTCCCAGCAAGGTCTGTATGTGTGAAAGGAGCTTATGTCTTACTGGTACCGAGTGAAAGAATCAGATGAAATCTCCTGTAATATCAACAATGCTCATCTGACACTTGATACACACCTTTACTGTGGGATCTGAAAGAAGGCAGTATAGTATTTCTGGATTTTTTTGTACTCTCCATATTTTCATGTGTTCATGTATTGTCACGTGTTTCCTCATAAAAAAGCAATAAAGCCTGCTCTCTCAAAACGATCCCACTACAACTCATCCTCACACACTCAACAGACAAAAATCATGGCAATCACAAATACTGTTTTGCTGTAGGACAGTTTTCCAAGTGTTTCCAAGGGCAAACCAATGAAAAACTGGAAAATGCATCACTGTTCTTTTCAACAGCCACTCGGCCAGTCTGTCTATGAAAGAGTACTGTACTTTTGTTAAAATGTTTTTCCTTACTACAGCTCTTGCAGCGCCTCCTAGAGGACCGGAGGCTCAGTTTGGAGACCTTCATGCAAGAGGGTCCTAGACTAGTACAAGAGCTTGAAGAGAATGACATTCAGAACTCTAATCTACAACTTGCCCAACTCAAACTGAAGTGGGAATCCCTTCTTCAAGCGGCCTGCAGCAGGTAAACCTCCCCACACAGCAAACCAATCTGATCCTAAACATTTGTTGAAATTTGAGTAAAGTACGACAGAGTAATGTCAACCAATGAAGCTATTTTACACTCACTAGCCAATTAAGTTAACCTATTTAACAACTTCTTAACACAGAGGTCGGGAACCTTTTGAGCTGAGAGAGCCATAACCACGACATATTGGTACAAATTAAGTCAGAACGAGCCATACCTGTTTAAAATGAAATATATTTGTAAAACCAATATGAAATGCAGGACAACAAGTCTTTCAACTCTTTTAACGCTGTCAGTATGAAAAATGTCTTCATACTTGTGTGGCTTGTTTTCAACTTTTAATTCTGACAAAAACAGACGTGAAGACCAGAAACACGGTGCGCACATCCAGCGGTTGTTTCACGATAACGTTAAGCATTATCCAATAAAAACATGTTGTCCGGAAGAAAGCTGTGATTGGCTCCAGCGCCGGCAACCAGGAAATTAATGGATTGAAATACCAGAGAACGTTTTACATTTATGTATTTTTAAAGCTTTGTCTAAGAGCCATATGCAGCCACCAAAAGAGCCATATATGACTTGCGAGTCATTGGTTCCCGACCCCTGTCTTAACACAACTTTCTAACAAGCCAATCACAGGGAAAAGCAACACAATGCTTTTGACATGTAGACTTGGTCAAGACAATCGTGAATGAGGAAGAAAGATGATTTGATAACATCAACAGCAAATTGACGCTACATTTTACACAAGCCTGGCAAAATTAGACAATAGAAGATTAAAAAGTTGCCAGGTTGGATGAGGATTGTTTTACAGAGAAGCATGCTACCAGATAGTATTTGGACACTTGTGTATTTGGAAGCAACCTAGATTCATTACCTTTATTATTTTTGATTGTTATGTTCTGAAACTGGAAAATGCAAACAAAATTATATTCATTATTTCTCACAGATACAGCAATCTGGAAGTCATTTTGCCAAAGACTCAGTTGTTCCAAGAGAAGACAGACAGATTCCAACAATGGCTGGTGTCTGTGGATCAAGATCTAGCCGAGCTTCGTTCAGCAGAGAGGGAGATGCTCCATCTGGAAGAAGCTACAGAACAAGCCAAGGTCAGCATCAGCATCATTAAAGCTCTGAATCAAATGTTCATGCAACTGCAATTTACTTTCCAAAAACTCACCTCTGTGTTTTTCTTCAGGTAGTTATGGTTGAGATCCAAACTAAAGGAATCGACTTGGGGAAACTTCAACAATGTGCTCATGAGCTGATAGAGAATATACCAGGTCCCATTCACAACTCACAATTGAACCCTTGTAAAAAGTCTTCCCTTAATGCTGGCTCTACTCTTTCACAGAAGAGGAAGCCCATCTCGTACAGGACCGGGCTGATAGTCTGAGAATCAGGTACTCCGTGATGTGTCTGGGCAGCGAGGATGTTCTGCAGAGGCTGAAACAGGCTCTGGAAGCATCCAGTCGATTTTCCTCCAGCCAGGAAGACTTGCATCTGTGGCTTGTTCGCATTGAAAGAGAACTGCTGGGTCAGAGCGGTGAAGCAGCTCTCTGTTCTGCTGAAAGACAAAAGGTTAGGCTTTGTAGATGCTGCTGTGTTCATTTTCACAGTGTGTGAGTCTCGAAAATGTAGTCAAATTACCTTATTAATGTGAACATAAGCGCTCCATTTTTCCGAATTTTAGACGCTCAAAAACTTGCGGGGTGCTTATAATTGCCAATTTCAAATATGTACGTACATATAAGCCCCCATTTTTCAAAAATGAAGCACATGGGCAAGGGAGTAAAAAAAATATCTGACAGACACAAAAAAAAGTAACAGACACAAAACACTTGGTCGCTGCACAGGGATAAACAGAGAGCTTGAAACCGGACTGAGCTTTAAAACAATTGCTCTGCAAATTTTGGGACAGTCCTGACCACTAGAATCGACTTTTTGTCATCTATTATTCAAATAAAGCGATATCAAAATTTCACAAGTCACAAGTTAGGTTTGTATTTTTTTGTATTTTTTTTGTAAAAATTGTACTTTTCAGAGAATAATAACGGAATTAAACCAAAAACGTCAATAAAATAATATTTGCGTAAATATCGGTATACACGCTCATTTTTTTCACTGGAAGAAAAATGACAATTTTTTCATATTGGGTGAAAATCTAAATGGAAAAAGGTTGCGCTTTTTGCGCTTTCTTTTTTTTTTCTTTACATAATGGTTCCTAATACTAAAAACAATAATTAATATTGGAACACACAGAGACGACAAACAAAAAGTAGGCGAAGACCCGGACTAAGGGCTAGAAATAGTCAGGCCAAATTGTTGGAGACAACAGTGGAAAACACAGGCAAGTAGTCAAAACCATGGAACAAACACAATTAAAATGCTCTGTCTGCTGCACAGGGCAAAACAATACTTTGCAGTGATGATCATTGTGTGGCATCTGATAAAGACCAGCTAATGGCTGCCACTGAGCTGTGCTAACTCGAGTGCAAAGGCTCATGGGATCCGCTCAGGTTTTGGTGGAACAGGAGGTGGAGTTCACTAAAAAAATCACTAAATTGACATGTAAAATGACATTTATGTCATCCACGTAAATAAGGTATTAATGAAGAGTCCTTAACTGTTATAAACTCAATCAAATAGAAGTGTTAGTTGTGTTGGCCGAAGCTGTAATACTAAAATAGTTTTCTTTTCAGCTGGACGAGGCTGTTGACAAAGAGTTGGCTTGGTTTAGAGATTCCTCATTGACTCTGGAGGGGTTTAAATCTGTTGATCTAAACACGGAAGCCATCACGTCTCAACTTAAAGAGCAGAAAGTAAGAACATCTCCACTTGTGCCAGAATGGTTTGTTGTGTAAATTGGAACAATACACTGTGATTTTGCAGATACTTGCTGTTGAGATCCTGCAACACCAGTTCAACATCGAGAAAATGGTTACGATTCTGGAGCTCCTGAACGTGTATTCTGACGTTGGAGATACATTGAGACTACAGGTACTATTCTCGCAACTCCTTCTAAACCAAATGCACCATTTATAACTATAATTTTTTCCCCCCCTAAAGACCGTATTAGGTACCTTACAGAATGAGTCCCAGGCTGTGACGGACACTAATTCCCGCGTTGTTCTTCAGCTGGAACATGCTCAGTCACTCTTATGTCAGTTCTCAGAGAACCAGGCTGAGGTTCTACCCTGGTTACTGGAAACCAAAGATCTTACTTATCAGTTTGCTCTAAACACCATCAGTTTTGAGGTTTTCCGAGAGCAGCAAGACCTTTTACAGGTATTTCACACGTGTGGAGAAAGACTTAAGATGATCTACTCATAGTAAGCATATGTTAATTTACTTTGTTTTTTTGTTTTTTAAATAGAACATAAGAGAGTCCACAGCGGAGCACAAGCCACTAATATCACGACTGAGCGTTCTGGCCCAGCGTCTGTCCGATCTCAATCCAGCCCAAGGACAAGACTTCTGTCAGAAAGCCAGAGAAATGGAGGAACAGCACCAGTCAATACGAGACAAGATTCAAAAAGCTGCAAAAGTTCTAGAGGAGTCTTTGCCCAGATACACTCAGGTAACGGTTTGAATTTTGATCCATTTTTTTTTATTGAGATATTTTTTTATTTTTTATTTATTTATTTTTTTTTTTTTTCACAAAAGCCAGTTGTTTGTTATAGAAGTTACGTCCATGGTTGTGAAAGTCAAGTTCAAGCCAAGAAGCATGACAACAATAGAATAGAATAGACTGCCTTTATTGTCATTGGTCGATGCCAGTGATACTCAAACACTCCAGTTTCCAGGTCTTTACCTTCTGCTTGTCCTTCACAGCTGAATGAGAGGATGACTCTGTGTGGCGACCGGCTGGAGCGCCTGTGGTGTCATATCCAAGCTTCTGTGGCTGTGCAAGGGCAGACGCAGAGAATCCAGGAGCAGCTCGAGGACAACAAATGCACTCTGACAGAGCTCTCCAAACTAAAGCTGGACCTCAGCAGTGTGAACTCACAGATTGAGGAGCTCCTGACCAACACGGGAGCTTTGGGGGAGAGTTCCATCTGGAGAGGTATCAGAGAACAATATTAGAGCGTTGTCAGCAGGTCCGTAAATTTAAAACCTTGAATTCCTTCTAGCTGTTCAAGAGCGGGTCTGCGGTTTGACCAGCCGCTGGGAGGAAGCTCAAGGTCAAGCGCAGGAAAGAAAGACCTGGCTTCACCAAGTTTTGGACCAGGCTGTTCGGTTCTGGGATGAAGTAGCAGAAGTCTCAACTGGACTCAACGAGGCACAACAAGCTGTACTGGACCTCAACTCCAGTCGATCAGATCCAGACGTCATTCGGCAGAGCTTAGAGACCATGCGGGTTTGGGTCTCTTACTTTTGTTTTTCTTTTGAGCTGATTGACCTGTTTATGCCATGAAATTCCGGCCGATTTAAGCAAGGATCAGTGTGGTAGTTTTGATCGAGTGGTTGCAAGTTTGAATCCCGGTCTGGTGGGTTCCATTTTGAGCAAGACACTGACCTCGCCTGCTCTATATTCAAATGCACAGGAGTGATGGATCATGTACAAACCAATGGGGAGTCGGAATGTTTATATGTCTCATCCAACCAATATTAACTCTACCGTACCCAGATGGCGTGATTTATCTGGATGATTTTTTGATCAATGATAATACAAAAATAAGCCAAAATTCTACTTAAGTAAATTAACCAAGTATTTTTTGTCACCTGCAATCCTGCCTTGAGAACCAAAATTTGTTGGTCGGGATCACTTGTGTTTAATTTTCGCAACGTTTGCCACTTTAACCCTCTTTTTTCTGATACATTCTCAGACTGTAAGGGAAGACATTGACTCACTGCAAGGTGACTTGGACAAACTGGGAGTTCTGGGAATGGATCTGATGTCAGCATGTGGAGACACAAACAAACCGGAGGCCACGAAATGTTTGGAAGAGGTTTGTTGGATAAATCCCATGCCAGTCCTCAAGCACAAGAGGATTTGTCTTTAAGTGCTCAATCACACTATTGTGACTGGTCTTGGTTTCATTACTAACATTTCTTTCTCTAGCTGTACTGCACATGGAACAATCTCAATAAGATTTGGACAGAGTGCAACTGTAAGTTAGAAGAATATTTGCGAATGGCAGTTCATTATCAGGAAAGCATGCAAGTGAGTTCCTTCTACGTCAATGTGTAGATGTCTCCGATCCCAACACAGGTGACACTGAACATACGTTCTGGAACTTTCTTGAAGGAACTCTTTGAGTGGCTGAAGTCAGTGGAACTTAAATCCACAAAGGAGTTCTTCGAAGGATCTGACCTGGGATCAGTCAAAGAGCAACTGTGTGACCTGAAGGTGCAGCCAAACAAATCTGGCCCTGAAGAAGAAGACACCGTAAATAATCTGTGCAAGCTGCTGATGATGTCCATCTGTGCAGGAGTTTAAGCGAGAGCTCTACCAGAAGAAGATTGAGATGGAGAGTATGAACCATCGCTTTGTATGTCGCCTCTCTTCGGGAACCAATCGGCCTGATTCCAATTCAGCACTGTCTGACTTCCGTCAGCGATGGGACGCACTGGAGTCAGAGACTGTACGCAGACAGGTAAAACTATTTGAAATTCCTTTATCGTTCTTCTGAAGGAGCTCCTCACCTTTGTGTTTTGATCTTGAGCAGCACCAGTTGGAGTGCGCTTTGCTAGACCTGGGTCAATTCCAACACTCTCTTGATGAGTTGCACGCCTGGCTCTCTCACACAGTGGACCTTCTGCATGTCCCTCAGCCAATCAGCATTGACCTGCAGACATGCGAGATAGAACTATCCAAGCACAAGGTTCAACACAGTTGATTCGAGTAGCTGGAGCAGAAAGGGCTGATCCAAGGGCTTGATTTTGATGAGTGTTGTGCTTCTAGGTCCTGCGGAATGATGTGATGTCCCATCTTCAGACGGTAGAAGCCCTGAATCAGGCTGGCAGGAACCTGATGGACTCTGGTGCAGGAGACAGTTCGCATGTCCTGCAGACTCGTTTGGAGCAACTGAACAACCGGTGGGACTTTGTGCACTGTGAGACAGAGCGGCGGCAACTCCAGCTCGAAAATAACCTCAGTCAGGTGAGCTGGAACACCAGGATCACCTTTGACAGAAGCTGATCTCAGACATCTTTCTGGTGAATTCCGAGACTAATTTAAAGTACATTACAGGTCCAAGATGTAACAATGGAGATCCAAGATCTCCTGCAGTGGCTGGAGCACACAGATCTGCGGCTGATGTCCAGTAAGGCGGTGTGGAGTATGCCGGACTCGGCTAGTGAGAGGCTGAACACTCACCTGGTAATGCTTTAGTCATTTTCTGGTTGATTTTTAACAGTGGTGTAAAGTACTCGAGTAAATGGACTTTGTTGCTTTTTTGGCTACTTTGTACTTTGTAAAACTATGAGCAACTTTGACTCTCTACTTGACAACATATGTGATTGAGTATATGTACTCTTTACTACATTTTAGTCTGAATCGTTTTCTACATTGGTCAATTTATTTGATAGATAAGGCAATATTGCCATCTGCAGGGTACTAAAGGTACTGGATGTACCAACTCTCAAAAAGTGCTATAATAAGATCCAAGAACTTTGAGAACTTTGCTGAAATTGAATGCAACAATTGAAAGGGGAATCACATCAAAGTCAGCTCTGAATTTAGTTACTCAAATTTTTTTTGTTGATGCCTTTTTTGAACATTTGAGATTGACTGAGACTGACTTTTTGCTCTCTTTTATCCCTTTCGTTTTGCCATTTTTGAAACCTCGAGGTGTTGATATTAATTTCTTTATTAGGAAATAAAACCTCAAAAATTGAGGAGGGAAGTGACAGGTGGCCTAAACACTCACCGGCAGATCGTTATCCTCCGCGATAGGTGGGGCGAATTATAAGGAGTTGCGGAGGACCAGCTCTCTGCCGGTCAAAGTGGTTCATGAGTAGCTGTGAGAGACTCGTGTGAGAGACTCCGTCTTCTTCTTCCTCTCCGTCTTCTGAGTTCTTCTGAGGCGCGAAGGTTGCTCTGCTTCAGGACGCGTGGAGACTGCGGAGAGTGTGCGACCACGCAGCGCCGCTAATCCGGTTGGGGAGGGCGCGCGCTTGGCCGGTGGTGGCCTGGACGGGGCGCTGTTTCGCTGTCACCCCTCTAGTCTCACCCCTCCAATCCGTTCTGTTCCTGGGACTACCGGGATATGTGTGTGTGTGTGTGTGTGTGTGTGTATGTGCTTGACCCGAAGTGCGTCGGTTCCGAAACGTGCTTGTGTGTGTGTGCGCGCATGTGCGTGACTCAAAGTGCGTCAATTCGGAAACGTGTGTGTGTGTGTGTGTGTGTGCGCGTGACACAACGTGCGCGTCAGTGCGGTGATTGCGCGGTACGTGTGTGTTTCCGTTGGTGGTGGGCGCGGGTGCATTAATTGACGTGACTGATTCACTGCGGGTGTGTGGGTGAGCGTGAGTGACGTGCCGTGTACGGGGTGCTGAAGCACAAATTTTATTAATTTGTGTGTAAAATAAACATCCTTTGTATCTGCAAACCCACGTCTCTGCCTTTTGTGTCCAAACGAACCGGTGGCCCTGCTACAATAGTGTTTCTCGAGCCTAATTTTTGAACAAGTACTTTTGTTTTGTTTTGTTTTAATTGGATACTTTACGACTTTTTTTTTACGAGTAATTTTTACAGTAAGGTTTCTGTACTTTTACACAAGTATGATTTTTAAGTATTCTTTACACCTTTATCAAACGCTGAGAGGTTTCCTCGTCTGCTGCAGGAGTGGTGTAATGAAATGGATTCCAAGTTCCACGCCTACACAAACGTCCGTGGTGCCATCAGCAGGATGCTGGAGAGCCACCAGGGTGCCAGAGGGTCCGTCACAGAGCACAGTTTGTGTATACTGGAGCAGAAGTGGAGCTCGGTTTATGCTAAAATGCAAGAGAGGAAGGTGATGACAGTATTGTGTGAAATAATCTGTTAGGATAGCGTTACTCAGTTGTGTGTGAATGCAAGATTAAGACTACAACACAAATCATGCCAAATGATATTTTAACAATGCTTTTAGAACAACACTGCCATTTGAACTCTTAAACTGTGTTTATTTCTAATAAAATGCAGCATAGAGTTGACCTATCAAGTCGTATTTAAAATGTAAATCTACATTTGGAATATTCCATTCCCACTCTATGACTTAATCTCATGCCATCATGTAATTCCGTATTTCCTGTTAGGCAAAGTTAACGGAGGGCCTTGGTCTTGCTAAAGAGTTCAACAGTAACGTCCAGGACCTGCTGATGAAAATGGCGGGGTGTGAGGAGAGCACCACGTCTCAGTCAGCACCAAGCTTCATCCTGGAGACCGTTTGCGCTCAGCTTCAGGAACACAGGGTTGGTGCTTCTCCACTTCTCCATTATTGCAGCACTTCTTGTGGAATCCTAACAATACAAATACAACCAACCTAACAAATAGAATAGGGGTCTCGTTTCCCGCAGGGCCAAACATGTTTGACCAAATTTCAGGCTCTTTAGATGTGTGGAAAAACATACACTGAGACACATTGGTTCCAGAGCAGGAGAGAATAGAAAATTAATTGTGCAGAGTGTGAATACAATAGTGAAATAACCTCTGTCTCTGAAAGGTTATCACTGCTTGAACTTAACAGTTCTTTACCTTGTTCATCTTCAGTAATAGCGAGGGGAAAAAGCAAACACACAAAAATAAAACGTGTGCCATGATTTGACAAGAACACGTGTGAAGCATTAAAATGTTTATATACTTGAAATAATAACCCCTTTAATGATAAACACTTTATTATACAAGTCTGCTGTATTCTAAGTGTAGAGCCCTATATTTGGGGTTTGTATAATTTAAACGGGTTGGCATATGTTTTGATTTTTCATTTAATATTAAACTGTTTTGTTTATTCCGGTGTTCGGACGAGTTAAAGATGTACGTTTTTTTTCATTTGACGTTTCATATTGATTGACTTTTATTTTGGTTGTTCTTTGGGAAATGAGAGTTTTGGTCCCGAAAAAGGAGGTGGGCGGGGCTGAAGGAGAGGACTCTCACGTGTGGAAAAAGGCGGATCGGCGCACGTGAACTTGACGGAGTGGTGTGACTCGGGGTTGGAGAGTCTCCTGTTTTTGGGTTTCGAGCATCTACACGTCAACGCCGTTGGTTGTTGTGTTTTGCGACAACGTAGTGGAGGATGCCATTTGCCGTTCGCGAGCGGATCGTGCACAGAAGGGTGGAACGCACGGAGCAGTACGCACGAGGCTAACTGGTCCTGGGATTCCAGACCCAGGAAAATCCTTGGCTGAATTTGACCGGCACATCACATCTACCCGATATTTGGAGAAGACGCGGGTGCCGCGGACAAGGAGTCCGGCCAACACTGGTTGTCAGACAAGTCCGAAACTGTCGCTGATTGAGCCGGAAAGTTTGGGTTTTTGCACGTGAAATTGAGTGCCACATCTAAAGAGCTCCACCTAGCGCGCCAACGTCGGACTAAAATCCCAGCTGGTGTCCATTTTATTTAAAAAGGGTCTATGTTATGTTTGGTTTCATTGTTTTTATTGATACAATGACCGTATTTAATCCTGGGTTATTTGTTTAATTTGGGGTGCGGAAATAACGGGTCATGGTTAATTTTCATTGGGAATAATTTAAATTAAAGCTATTGATTAAAGACTGGAAAGTACAGTAAATAGAAAATTAATAAAGTAATAATTTGTTTTCTTCCATAATTGTGTGTGTATATGTTTGGTACTGTATTTGTTTTTTTAGGTATAATATTGAAACCTGGGTTTATTGTCATTGGTATTATTTTTTTTTTGTTTTGAAATGTGCTTTTGCCAGGATTGGTGTTAAATACCCCTAGCTATACACCTATATATATATATATTGTATAGAAAACCATCTGGCAGGAGGGCTACATAAGTTTTCATAAATATTTTTAGTTCATATTTTTCTACTTATTCATTTTATTTATTCATTTTTATTTATTTTATTCATATGTTTGAAAATAATTTATTCAGAGTAGAACTCTGTTGACGCTACACAACAGCATGTGCACTTTTGGAATGAACATTATATTTCAATTTGAGTATTTTATGAAATTTATGAAAAGATTAAAGAATATTGTAATTTATATCCAGATTTGTATATAATGCATTACATCTAAAAATGGTGCTGAGTCTGCAAAATGTACAAATCCTCACGGTCAAAAGCATTTAACTAACTATAACTATCTAATAACTAACATATAACATATTTATAACTAACTAACTAACTAACTATAGCTAGTGTAATGAAGATGTGAGTGTTGAACCCCTGCAGATGCTGGTCAGCGAGGTGCAGTCCTACGGCGAGAAGAAGACAAGCGTGGAGAGCGCAGCTGCCCACCTGTGTGAGCTCAGCCGCAAAGACGACTGTGATGTCATTCAGAACCTGATCATGACTGTACAAGAGCGATACAGACGACTCCATAATCACGTCACAGAGAGAGGAAGAGCACTGGAAGACGTGAAGAAACACGCCAAACAGGTACGGAGCAGACAGCGGACACTCACCTCAGACGGATAGACAGACTGATATATATTCAGATCACTAAACAGCCAGACAGCAGACAGACAGAAAGACAGACTAACAGTTAGACATACTGATAAAAAGCAAGACAGTATAGACAGCATAGACAGACAGACAGACAGGCCGATATATTTTCATATCAATAAAGAGCCAGACAGCAGACAGAAAGACAGACTAACAGACAGTAAGACACACTGATAAAAAACAAGACAGCTTAGACAGACAGACAGATGGACAGACAGACCGATATATTTACATACCGGGTTGTAAATATATATTATATATATATGTAATATATATATAGACATGTATATATTACATATACATACCTGGGCATATATATACCGGGCTGTCAAAGTTAACGTGTTAACTCATGCGATTAATTTTGTTTAATCGCGTCAAATTTTATCAACGCCGTTAATCGCACTTCCGGTTTTTCCGGCACTTCCGGTCAAATACATATCTGTTGTCTCTTTTCCTCAAAATAAATTACTTATTTCTTTTTTGATTATTATGACCAACTTACCCATTGTTTTCTAAAGTAAAAATGGTATATTACAGTATTAAAACAAGTGTTTATTTTGTGTTGAGTTTACATTACATTTACATTTACATTTTACACTTCAATATTCAATACTACAAGATTCTATACTTGTTCATGTTATTAATAATTGTTAATACTAAAGAATTATTAATAATACATGACTAACAGACATTCATACATTGATAAAAAGCAAGACAGCATAGACATTCTGACAGACAGACAGACAGACACACAGACATTTATAAACAGTGTGACAGCATAGACAGAAAGACAGATTAACAGACTGTTAGACAGATTGATAAACAGCAAGAGAGCAAAGACAGGCAGACGGAAAGACAATTAAACTGACAGGTAGACAGATTGATAAACTCTGAGACAGCATAGAGAGAAAGTCACACAAACAGACAATTTGAGTTTGATACCCAGATAAACAGCATATGCAGACATATACAGACAGACAGAAATACAACTAAAGCAGACAGACAGATAGATAAACAGTGAGACAGCACCAGAACAACAGTATAGACAGACAGACAGACTGACAGAAAGAAAGACAATCAAACAGACAAGTAGACAGATTGCTAAACAACAAGACAGAAAGACAGATTAAAAGACAGTTAGACTTTGATAAACAGCAAGACAGGCAACATAAACAGACAGACAGATAGGCAGATTGATAAAGAACAGACAGACAAACAAACAAACAAGTAGACAGATTGATTGATAAACAGTGAGCCAGCATAGACAGACAGACTAACAGTCAGTTAAAATATTGATAAACAAAACAGTACAAACAGACAAACAGACCGTTGACAGATGATGACAGCGGTGACACACAGGCAGAATGATAGACTACAAGACAATCAGTTGGGCAGACAGATAGACAGACAGATTAGCACACAGATAGAGAGAGATAGACACTTGTTCAGGTCTGTGTTGTTGTTGTTGTTGTTGTCACAGTTCAGTGAGTCATGGATCTTACTGTTGGACTGGATGACGGAGGTAGAAAACGCACTGGACACACACAAAGAAATTGCTGTGTCACACGAGGAGATCAAGCAGCAGATCGCTGAGCAGAAGGTATCCTTCATGCCCACTTCATTCAGAAACAAATGACGTAGTTTCAATATTAATTGTATATATTAATGGGGTAGAATTTTATGTCTTTTTAATTTGATCTGATTTTTATAAACAAACAGTTTCAAACTTTTTATAATTTCATAATATTTATCATATAAATATAAATTAAAAAAAAAATACAAACTAATTGCCATATTGCATTGTGCATAATTTCATTTGATTCAGCTCGATTCAATCAGCAATTATTTTTATTAAGTCCGACTCATTTGTCTCTGATCAAAATTTTTTACGAGACAAACTCAGAGATCTGAAACTTTTAACGCACACAAACAAATGACACAATACGTATCCAGAAACATTGTTGGTGTCAATCTGTGATTGCGAGCACACCTCCTATGCCGAGATAACCCATCACAACTCACAGGTGCCACGACAGGATGCTGATTAGACACAGGTGCGTCTTAGACTGGCCGAAGCTTGCAAACTTTTCCCTTCTCATAGAGTTGATCAGGTTGTGGTCCACTCGTCCTCAATGGCTTTGAGAAGTTACTGGATATTGTCTGGAACACACTGTCATAATAGCCAATCCAGATCATCCCCAACGTGTTCTTTTTGTGCAAATACAATCGATATTGATGTTGACTGATGCGTCATGATGCGAACAGGAGTTCCAGAAGCTTCTGCGGTGGAAGAGGTCGATGTACGAGGCTTGTGTGAAGAGTGGCCGCTCCTTGCAGGAGAAAGCGCAGCGTCCGGAGGATTCGCAGCAGCTGGAGAAGCGTCTGTCCGAGCTCCGGGACTCGTGGGACACCATCATTGGGAAATGCAGTGAGAGGTGCGACTCTGTGTCCCGCTGGCCATCTGTTACGGACTTTGATGTGAATGTGTGTGGTTTCTCTTCCTCAGGCAGCAGAAGTTGGAGGAAGCTCTGCTTTTTTCGGGCCGTTTCACCGAGGCCCTACAGGCCCTGAACGACTGGCTGTACCGTGCAGAACCTCAGCTGGCTGAAGATGTCCCTGTGTGTGGTGACAAAGACCTGGTGAAAAACCTCATTGACAAGCACAAGGTCATTCTCACTCTAAATACATGTACACGTCTTTTGAAGATTGTTGAAGTAAAAGGAAATGTTCTGGGGGTGCTATATTTTATAAATGTAATGTAATGTACTAATGTAAAGTTGGGTATTTAGGTAGACTGATTAGAAGTAAAGTAAAGTGAGTGAGATTGTAAAACATGGCGCTAGAGACCACATCAAAATTGTGCTCTGCTTTTAATCCTGTGAAGTGCACACACACACACACACACACACACACACACACACACACAGTGAAGTGAACACACACAAACCCTGAGCAGTGGGCAGCCTAAGCCATGGCACCCGGGTGGCTCGAGGGGGCTCAGACACGAGTCAATGTCCCACAACTCCCCCAAAAAAGTGGAATGGTCTGAAACACTGAGCCCATTCACATCATGAGATTTGAACCCAGATAGCTGGCACTAAGTACAGCGATGATCAGAGTCTCGTCAATATGAAAAGAGAGTGAGAACTACCAAGATGCAAGAGAAAGAAAGATACCTGTAGGATTAGACAAAAACAATTAGTTAGAGAGACAACTAGAAGGAAAGAAATAAAGAATAGAACAGAATGGAATGTAAAACATCTAAATAAGACACAAACAGAGAGAGAGAAGAGACCGAGGAAGAGAGAGACAAACAGAGGAAGAATGAAAGAGTAGAGAGAGACAGGCAGAGAAAAAGTGAGAAAGAAAGAAAGTAAAGCATCTAAATTAGACATAAAGAGAGAGAGAGAGAAGAGACAGAGGAAGAATGAGAAAAGAGACAGAGGAAAAAATGAGAGAGAGAGAGGAAGAGGGAGAGAAGAAGAAGAAAGAAAGAGTAGAAAGTGTAAAAAAAATTCAAACAAACAACAAGAAAGAGAGAGAGACCGATGAAGAGGAAGAAAGAGAAAGGCAGAGTTGTTAACTCCTTACAAAAACCATACAGCTTATTTTAAAGTATGTATAGGGTGATCAACACACACACACACACACACACACACACACACACACACACACACACACACAACGTCACTGCTATCTTTGAGTTATTTTGTGACTTCGTGGCCTTCTGCGTGGTTGTTCAGGTGTTCCAGCGGGAGCTGGGCAAACGTTCTAGTGGCTTCCGGACCCTGAAGCGTTGGGTCCGGGACCTAGCGAGGAGCGGCGAGCTGCAGGAGCAGATGGAGGAGCTGGAGGGCCGCTGGGAGGCCGTGTGCAGGCTCTCCGTCTCCAAACAGACCCGACTCCAGGCGGCGCTGCAGCAGGTACCAGCCTCGCTTGCCCACCCTGTGCCCGGATGTGTTCAACATGCCCTCATCTGCCTGTCCCAGGCGCAGGAGTTTGATGGGAAGGTACGATCCTTCCTGGATCAGCTCTCTGAAGTGGAACGGGTGCTGAAGTACGGAGTTCTGCCGGAGGAAGAGGAGGCTCTGCTGGAGTTTCACACACGTCACCAGGTGCTCCATTGATATCAGTGCTTTTGCTGAGACTGGACGAATGGATTGAGTAACAGGTGTTTGGTTAGTTGATTGGTTGGTTGGTTGGTTGGTTGGTTGGTTGGTTTTGGTTGGTTGGTATAGAAGGATGGATGGATAGATGGATTAACAGGTGTTTGGTTGGTTGAATAAAAGGAAGGATGGAAGGATGAATGGATGGATGGATGGATTAAGGGGTGGTTGGTTGAATGGTTGGTTGGTTTGTTGGATAGAAGGATGGATGGATGGAAGGATTAATGGGTGGTTGGTTTGTTGGATAGAAGAATGGATAGATTGATTAATTGGCTGGTTGGATGGATGGGTGGGTGGGTGGGTCGGTGGTGGATGGATGGTTATTTGGCATGATAGATAGATAGATAGATAGATAGATAGATAGATAGATAGATAGATAGATGATAGATAGATAGATACGTAGATAGACGACAGACAGACAGACAGACAGCACAGATAGATAGAAAAAGATAGACAGACGACAGACAGACAGACAGACAGACAGATAGATAGATAGACAGACAGACAGACAGACAGACACAGACAGAAGATAGATAGATAGATAGATAGACAGACAGACAGACAGACAGACAGACAGAAGACGAGATAGAGAAGATAGATAGATAGATAGATAGATAGATAGATAGATAGAAAAGATACGACAGACAGACAGATAGACAGATAGACAGTAGCTAGACAGATAGACAGACAGACAGACACAGGCAGACAGATAGATAGATAGAAAATAGATAGATAGACAGACAGACAGACAGATAGATAGACAGACAGACAGACAGATAGATAGATAGATAGATAGATAGATAGATAGATAGATAGATAGATAGATAGATAGATAGACAGATAGACAGATAGACAGATAGACAGACAGATAGACAGACAGAGACAGACAGACAGACAGACAGACAGACAGACAGGTAGATAGGTAGATAGATAGATAGATAGATAGATAGATAGATAGATAGATAGATAGATAGATAGATAGATAGACAGACAGACAGACAGACAGACAGACAGACAGACAGACAGACAGATCAGATAGAAAAATAGATAGACAGACAGACAGACAGACAGACAGACAGACAGACAGATAGATAGATAGATAGATAGATAGATATAGATTGATTGATTGATTTAGATGAATAATTGATTGATTTATGAGATGATTCCCCAGTTAACGTCTGATTTGAATGGCTCTGTGCAGGACTCAGTGAAGTCCCTAAGTCACCTGCAGGTGGAGCTGCAGCACATCCACACGCTGGGAGATGTGATTCTGTCCTGCTGTCACCCAGACTCTGTCATCACCGTCAAGTCCTGGATCAGTGTCACGAAGACACGCTGTGAAGAGGTTAGCTCCTGTGGACAGGCTTTGAAGGCAAAGTGGGGCCCAAATACTAGGTTTTTACACTAACTGGTGCCACAATGATAAGTGTACACTAAAGTGGTCCATAAGGTGATTTGTGGGGACCTTCGTCTGGTGTTCCACAATTTTGAAGCCTGTTTGAGGGTCAATATGGTTAGTCAGGCTGAAGTTACACATGAGTTTTGTTAAGTAAGAGGGTATTTTGATGAAAGGTTTTTAAATGGTAAAAAGAAGGAATTGTTTTGACTCTTCAGAGGGGTAAAGAGTACTTGAAAACCATACTTGAGTAAAGGTACAGAAACCTTACTGTAAGAATGACTAAAATTCCAAGACTTGAGTAAAATTAGTAAAGTTTCCAATTCCAAAGAACTTAAATATTATTTCGTACTGAATTTAAGCTTAAAAGCACCAAGAAAGAAACAAAACTACGAGGTTTTATTTCCTAATAAAGAAATGAAATTTAACAACTTGAAGTGTCAAAATGGTAGAACAAAGTAGCAAAAATTCACATTCAGACAAACTCAAATGTGCAAAAAAGTGCAATCGCTAATTCATGTGATTGAGCTGATAAATAGTATCCCGTACCTTCAGCATCCTGCAGATGGAGATATTGCCTCCTCCACCCAAGAAACTAACCACGGTAGAAAAAGACGCCGACTTGTCTCACACAATCACAATGTGACGAGTAGCTAGTAAGTGTCCATTCAAATGTAGTGGAGTAACGAATACAGATACTCAATCAGAAATGTAGTCAAGTAGAGAGTAAAAGTTGCGTATATTTTTGAATCTCAGTACAAGTACAAAATAGCCAAAAATACTCCATTACCAAAGTCCATTTACTCGAGTACTTTACACCACTGCCGTAAGTCCATTTTGGGACCCCAGTATAATATAAATGCACATGTGTCAGGTGCAGACGTGGGCGGGGCAGCAGGCGGAACGGATCCGTGGCGTGGAGCAGGAGCGGGTGGAGCTGCGGGCGCTGCTGGACTGGATCTGTTCTGCTCTCGACTCCCTCCAGCCGCCAGAGCATTTGCCTGAACACCTGGAGCTGATGGAGGAGCTGATGCAGCAGCACACGGTGACTGGACACAACATGTTTGCTTTTTCCTCACTGGCCTTATCCATCTAGCAATTTCCAGATTTCTATCCTGTGTCTCTTCTCCATCCTTGGTCTCTCTCTTTCTGTCTCTTTCCATCTCTTTCTGTCTGTCTCTCTCTCTCTCTCTCTCTCTCGCTCTCACTCTCTCTGTCCTACCTGTCTGTCTCTCTCATGCGGTCTCTATCTGTCTCAGTCCTATTTGTCTGCCTGTCTGTCTGTCTCACTCTCTGTCTATGTCTGTCTGTCTGCTTGTCTCTTTTTCATTCTCTGTCTCTCTCTCTCTCTCTCTCTCTCTCTCTCTGTCTCACAGTCTCTCACGAATGAGACATGAATCTCTCTCTCGCTCTTTCTCTCACCATCTCTCTCTTTCTCTCACTCTCCCTCTCTCTGTCCTACCTGTCTGTCTCTCTCACCCGATCTCTCTCTGTTCTATTTGTCTGTCTATCTCTCTCTCTCTCTCTCTCTCTGTCTTTCTGCTTGTCTCTCTTTCATTCTCTCTCTTTCGCTCACTCTACTTCTCTCTGTTGCTTTCTGTCTCTCTGACTCTGTCTCTCTCTCTCTCTCTCTCTCTCTCTCTCTCTATTCAGTGTGTAATCCCTCAGAGCATAAACTGAAGCCTTACCAACGTAATTTTCAGACTTGCTAATGTCTGCTTCCTTTGGTTGTTTTCAGGACTTCATGGCTGAGATGAAAAGCAAGGTTACGGAGATAGAGAGCGTCACTAAGTCCTGCAAGCGCAAGCCGCTGGTTCGGCCGCTGGTTTCTCCTGCTCATAAAGCTGCAGCCAGTGAGTGAACGGCAGGTGGGTTGTGTGGCACGCTGTTGGATGCGCTGACGCTGTGTCTGTGAGCAGAGAGGAGGGACTCCTGCAGGGCCCCGCCCCCTGTCCTCCCGCCACTGGAGACGCTGGACCCTCAGAGCCCGCTGATGCGTCAGCTGGTGAGCGAGTGGCGGCGGCTCTGGCTCCAGGCCCACGGGAAGGAGACGCGCCTGAAGGAGCATCAGCAGCGTCTGCGCGAGGTTGGATTCGCCGCTTCCGTTACTTGTAATCCACACTGGCACGAGTGACCATGGTTTTTTTTATTATTATTATTATTATTATTTTAGTTTTTTTTTTTTTTTTTTTTAAGTGTTGAAAAGGGTTTTACATATAGTAAAAAGTTATTTTAAATGTTTAAATGCTCAATTGTCCGGAACATTTTTGTTGTGCAGGGAATGTATTTATTATTTAGTTAGTATTTGTTGTGCAAAATGAATTGTATTTATTATAAAAAAAAAAATGATAAACCTAAAACCTTTATACCTAAAAAAAACTAACTATTGGTGATTTAACAATTGCATAATCTTTTGATTTATTCATAATTCATGGTACAAATACAACAGGGGGTTACGTCTTATAGGGGGGATCTAAAAACCGCATCCGTTCCTATCAACGACTAAAAAAAGTCTGAGCCCCCACATTGCTGATAAACTAGCTGTCTTCTGATTGGTCCTGCAGCTGGAGGAGTTTGCTAACTTTGACTTCAACATCTGGCGGAAGAGGTACATGCAATGGATCAGTCATCTCAAATCCCGAATTCTGGATGTTTTCCGAAGCATCGATCGCGATCAGGATGGACGAATCACCCACAAGGAGTTAATCGACAGTGTTCTGGCATCCAGTGAGTTTCCTTATAACACCTGCTTTTCCTTTACCGTTGTTCCTCTGAACATGAAACTGTGGAGGGTGGGATGTGGAAATGTCGCTGAAGCTATTTTGCACTTTATAACTTCATGTAACTGAATGAACAGAGAAAATAAGCCATAGTGAAGCTGACGACAGTCTGACGCCATCATAAGTGATGCGTATCATGATGATGTGATCGAGGGGTATGTTGTCCAGATTATAAGGAGCACTGTCAATGACTATATATTTCCTAAAACGTTTGGAGCACAACCAAAAAAGATGTGAACGAAATTTGAAAGTCTGTGATGCTGTCAGGGTATCAGTGATCCTTAACTGGTACGGAATAAGACTTATTTTACTTAACTAGTATAAGACCAGTCTAATTCACAAGTAAACACAACCTCCTAAACAAGTTTATTTACTGTATCTGTTCCTCCTAGAATTTCCTACCAGCTCACTGGAAATGGCAGCGGTTGCAAGCATAATTGACGCCAACGGGGATGGTTTCATCGATTACTATGAGTTTGTGAGCGCCCTGCACCCGAGCCGAGACCCCTACAGGAAGACCCCCGACACAGACCAGATCAACGAGGAGGTGTGTATGTGTGTGTGTGCATAAAAACATTCTTTCACTTTACTTGTGATAATTTACTTCCTGCTAGAATGTAAACCAAAAGATTGCATTCTTGCTTTGGCTGAAGCAGGACAAAAATTAATCATTAATCAAATCCAAAAATGAAAATGTAACTACAATTTCAGCTGAAACCGAAGCTGAAAATGTAGTACTTGTGTACTTGTGTAACCAACAGTCATTTGGAGGCTTTTAAAGTAAATTTTTCAAAGTTCTTAAAAAAAAAGTTATTTTTTTCAGTGTATAAATACAAAAAACATTAATGAAATTAAATACCAACATGCATATTGATAAACAACGCACGTGCAAAAGTTTGGCTGACTGACTTTTGGACGTAACCGAATGTCTCCTGAATAGTTCAAAACTACATCTGGCTGAAGCCGAAGTCAATTTGGCGCCGAAAATTGCTTTCACAAAAAAATGGACGAAAACTAAAAAGGGTCGTATTCGATTGGAAAAACTCGGATACTGTAAATATTTATCAGTGTTGAGATTTACATCCAGAGACAAGATGTGAAGAAATTAAACGGAGAGAGAATGACCGTGTGGTTTTCTCTTTCCATTACAATGACTTTTCATCAGAAGTCTAGTGGTTTTCAATGGTCCTTTTGAGTTGCTGCTTTAAGCAAGTTTATTATACCTGGACTTTGCTGTCAATCAGAAACTTGATGAACATGAGACAAATGGCGGCGCTGTTTCTGCAGGTGAGTCGTCAGGTGTCTCAGTGCAACTGTCCCAACAGATACCAAGTGGAACAGATCAGCGCTAACCGCTACAGGGTGAGTGCCAATCATTGCGTTTATAGCAGCTGCAGCTAACAATAATTTTCTCATAGATTAATCCTTTGTGAAAGATTGTCATCTTTCTTGGAGGCTTCATAATAATTTAAATCAGTCAGGTGTTTCATCTGGCCGAGGTGCAGGTCTCTGTCGAAGGCAGTTGTTCAGAAACTGGATCCAGGAGCAATGCATGAGGCCGACACAGCGTTAGAGGTTTAACACGTGTTTATTTTGCCGTTCAATGCATTACTCAATAACAGTCAGGAAATGCAGATCTTTTATATCCAAAATGACGTCATATATCGCATGACTATCGACAGGATGCGAGATTTGTCAGAGGACGGAAGCACGAGGTATTAATCAAAACATAGATAGGCGTTGGCATGGTGATACAAAAATGACATGCATTCAGGTCTCCATTCGGCCTTCACAGGGTCCCAACATGGAGAGAATGAGAATAACATTATTAAACACTAATTATAAGTTTTATAGCATAAATATTATCTTTGGTCAATCATAAATTAATATAAGTTCTGAGTTATTTTTAAGGTGCTTTTCACAGTTTTAACTGTCTCAAAGTACACTATGTAAATCTGTAAAATAATTATCACTTTTTATTAAATTGATTGTCTGGTTATCAAAATCTTCACCGCACATACGCAGAAAAGAACAAGTCAAAACAACGTATAGATAGCCACGTACACGAATATCAAAACAATTCAACGGTCTTCAATCACACAGATAGAGATGCGTCTGGCTGTGCTGCTTTTATATAAGATTAATATTATATTCCGTTATAAGATTTAAGTTAGAAATAAGATTTAAGTTTTTAAATATTAAAAATGTCTAACACTTTGATTGACTAATTTTTCGATTATTCCAAAGATGTTGTTTGCCGAAAGATTATTTGTTCATACAAATTAATGAAACATGCAACAATAAAGTGAGTTAAAAACAAAAGCTTATCTTGTACATGGTGCGTGTCACAGATCCCAGCTGAAAGCCGTGTTGAACTTTTATGTTGAAGTCAAGACAGACTTTTATGTTGAATGTTCCCTAAACTCTGCCATGTTGTGTACCCAGTCTTTGTTGTCATGGTTACCAGGTTTTTTGTGTCTGCAATCATTGTTAATTAGTCTGTGTATTTAAGTTTGCCTGTCTTTGTTTCTTGGCCAGTTTGTCAGTCGTTGTAACCTGTCACTATCGCCTCTAGTCTCGTCTAGTCTTGTCAAGTCTTGTTCATGTTCATGTGTTTCTGGATTATCTCGTATACCGAGCCTCTGCCTGTGACCCGACCTTGATATTGAATTAAACCCTTATTGGACATTTAACGCTTTGTGTGCCGTGATCTCGCCCAGGAAGTGCATGTGAGTCCACCCTGCCTTGTCCCAGTGACAGTCGCTGTGACAGTGCGTTTCAATATCACTTTGTAATTTCACTAATAATTACCGTATTTACTTGCTTATAAGTCGATCCGCTTATAAGTCGACCCCCCCACTTCAGCTGTGAGATTGTGGTATTTTGTTTAGACCCCCTTATAAGTCGGGGGAAAGAAATTAGAGAAAAGTGAAAAAATAGAAATGAGTAGAAACCCAATTTTGGGTTTCATATAAAGTCAACTGTGGTTATTTGGGGCCCATCGGGATACTAAAGCGGCGCTGGGAAATAATGATAGAACACCTGTTCAGAACTCTTTAATAAGAGTAAAATATTTTCTATTTCGGTAGACCGTGCGTATAAGTCGACCCCCCCACTTTCAGCCTGAAATTTTAAGGAAAAATCCTCGACATATGGTTGAGAAAATACGGTATATAAAATTACAAGAGAGAGAATTTCTTCTTTTTTGTTTCCCACACTATTGGCAAATTTACTTGCGTTTTTTGGCCATCATCTGCTCCATTAGTTTCCCGCGCCGCCATGTTTGAATGAATGAAAATAACAAGTGACGGATCGGCACACGACGACGTATTTACGTAATTGTTGACACCGACTAGTCGTTGCAGCTAAAGTTCAAGTTCAGAGCTTTTGTAAGGTGCTTTTTACATTTTAAACTGTCTCAAAGCACACGTGTGATTATGTAAGAGGATTGTTGCGTTTTGTTCATTAGTCCATGGTGTTAAGAAAATGGCTATGATTATCACTATGATTATCAGACTATGACCAGTGAGCAAGTACATATGCGACAGTGGCCAGGTAAAAAAACTTCTCTGGTGCACGTCTCCTCTGGCATTCTAACACTACACAATCAGTGCGTTGGTTGAACTCGAAGCTCCTAGGAGATTCCATCTGATAGATCTCATGTCCATCTGGTGGCACAATACTCCTCCAGGCAGTCGTAGGGCACTCAGTAGAGGAGTGAAACACATAAAAAACAAAGCATTAGTTTTAAATTAGAAGTATCATAGTTAAAGATTTTGACGAGGTGCAGGTGTGACTCGGTTCCGAGCACTAGATTATGCAGCCTTTATTTACTATTATATTAATTTATTCTGTTTGTTATTATAACAGGTCAGTATATGCTTCGTTGAAGAGACATGTCTTGACTTAAACAGACTCACTGATTCTGAGTCTTGAATTGTGCTAGGCAGAGCATTCCACAGCTACTAACAACTACCTTGTGAACCGGCAGTTTGGAGACTCGCAGCAGCTGCGGATGGTCCGTATCCTGCGCAGCACGCTGATGGTGCGAGTCGGTGGAGGATGGACGGCGCTGGACGAGTTTCTGGTGAAGAATGACCCCTGTAGAGGTAAAAGATCTATCTGTCTGAAAAGTGACTGACAAACTGACAAAAATTTTGGAATTTTTATTTTGTGGGGTGCTTATATTCGCCGGGTGCTTATATTCGCGTAAATACGGTATGTAAGAGAGGGAAAAAGACTGCACTCAATTTCTCGTGGTTGTCATTTGCCGCTTAAAAAAATTCTGATAAAAAATTCTGATTCTTATTTCTAAATAACACTGCATTTGGCTCCTACTATTTATCTGTACCTTCTTGCTTCCCCTACAGTGAAGGAACGAACAAACCTGAAGATAAAGGAGAAGTATCTCTCGTCGGACTCCTTTTCAGCACTGGGTCGCAGAGGAAGTGCTAAAGGACTCGGTGTCAGCAGGTCCAACTCCAGCTTGAGTCTGTACAGCAGCGCCTCGGCCCCCAGCAGCCCCCTGAGCCACAAGGTACAAGCGCCCCGAGACCCTGTAACACGGAGTAGGGTAGGGTAGGGTGGAGTAGAGTAGAGTAGTGTAGGGTAGAGTAGAGTATAGTAGGGTAGGGTAGGGTAGAGAAGGGTAGGGTAGGGTAGGGTAGGGTAGAGTAGGGTAGGGTAGAGTAGGGTAGAGTAGAGTAAGGTAGGGTAAGGTAGGGTAGAGTAGAGTAGAGTAGAGTGCCTTTATTGTCATTGTATCACATGGTTGCAATGAAATTGGAAATGCTACTCTGTCCGGTGCAAGAAAAGGTAATGAACAATCAAAATGAAAATCTAAGACACATACACATTGAATAAAATAGAATACGTGAAGGTGTTTATCCATATGTATGTTACATTTTTTTTTTATTTATTTATTTTATTTTATTTTAGTTTGTTTTCGAAACGTTTATCCTGTTTGGGCCCCTGATTCAAGCTTGGCTTTGAGTTTGAGTGTCTGACATGTTTGTGGCGTGTTGTCTGCAGGCCGTGCTGCGCAGGAGCTTCTCCGGTGAGAGGGGAGTGCGACCCCACAGCTCCATCGCTGCTTTAGGAGCCGACAGCATCTCCATCTCAACCTCAGGTCTGTCGCCGTCTCTCTCTTTCTCTGTCTATCTATCACGCAATATATCTTCCTCACTCTCTCTCTCTCAATCTTTCTGTCGGCCACTCTCTCTCTCCCTCTCCCTGTCAGTCTGTCTATTACTCAATATATTTCTCTCTTTCTCACTATCTTTCTGTCTGTCTTTCTTTCTCTGTTACTCAATCTTTCAGTCTCTCCCTCTCTCTCTGCCTGTGTGTCTATTACTCAATCTCTATCTCTCTCTTTCTCTCTCTCTCTCTCTCTCTCTCTCTCTTTCTTTGTATCTCTTTTATTCTCACTCTCTTTCAGTCTGCCACTCAATACATGTTTTCTCTCTCTCTTTCGTCTCTCACTGTCTCTCTTCCTCTGTCACTCAATCGTTCAGTCTGCCGCTCTGTCTCAATCTTGTCTCACTCAATCTATCTTCTGTCTGGATATTCTGTCTTTCTTTCTTTTTCTATGTCTCTCACAGTCTTTTTTTCTCTGTCTCTCTTTTTCTGTCACTCTCATTCAGTCTGCCACTCCATATATCTTTTTCTCTTTCTCTGTCTGTGTTTCTGTCTATCACTCAATATTGCAGTCTGTCACTCCATCTACAGTTTTTCTCTTTCGGTCTGTCTGTCTGTCTTTCTGACTATCACTCCATCTCTGTCACTCCATCGTTCTGCCTGTCTATACGTTTTTCTGGTTATCAAGACTTTCAGTTATTTGTCGATCATTCTTTAAATCCCCATCGTTTTTGTGTAAAATCCAACGCTTGACACGTGATAACCTTGCTGAGGTCGCAGTAAAAAGGTGCAGTGTTGATTTTGTGATTGCAGAGGAGGCCGAGAGATTACCGACTTGACCCCGGTTCCTGTGGTTCTGATGGACATTCTGGACCTGGTTGTGTGGTGTGAACTCAACATTCAATCTTTATTTTGGAACTTTATCTTCGTGGCACTGCGCTAGGGTTTCTTCAGCATGACGTTTTGCTCCCGCCGAGTTTCAGCTGACCCTCCGCAGATGGTTGTTTTCTGTGGCTACGGCAGAGAGAAGATGCCACGTTTATCCCTACAACTACCAATGTCGTAGTTGGAATTTAATTCGGTTTTAATCCTGGCTTGGGTTTGGAGAAAGAGAAGCCGGTTATTCAGGTTCCTGATATAACATTCTTCCAGCCAAAAGAACGACATTAAGGGTCTCTAGCACAATCAGATGATCAGTTCTCTTTTCCTGGATGAATCCTCACAGATTTTATTACGTGAGGAACATTCCAGGTTTTCTGCTGAGCTCTGTACGCGTCTTTAATACTACTGAGATTTGCGTTAAAGCGTTTGTGAATGTTTTTGTCCCCGTGTAAAATATATTTGTAATTTGTTTACATACATGTTTGGTGCGCTTCTCTTTTTTTATTCTGAACAATTACAATTTAAAAAAAAAGTGTTTAATCCAACATCTATGCAAAACACAAACAAATCAAACAATGATTTATTACAGAAGATTTCCTGGCCATATCAATCCTGATGGTTTGTGAAGGTCTCAATGGTCGGCTCTCGTCCTGTGAATAACGGCAAGTTCTTTCTTCGCAGCAAAAGCGGAATTATGTAGACGGTAGATGCAGAATGAGGTTGATTAGAGCTGCAATAAAATGTTTTCTGGAAGTGTGTTAAAACACTGCAGTGTTGGGAACATTCCTTTAAAAAAGTAATTATTTACGGTTACTAGTTACTTCTAGTAACTGAGTATTTGAGTCATATCGTTATAAAAGTAACGAATTACCAGGGAAAGTAACTATTGCGTTACTTGGTTGCTGTCAGTATTAAAAATGTTAAATGAATGAAATGAACATTAAAATAAACAATTATTATTAAGCACTGTACATTAATCTACACTATGTTAATATTGTTGTGGGACAATGTGAGAGAAAAACTATCAACTTCAAATTAATATTGTAAATATTATAATTAGTGAATAATAAAACACAATAGATAACCAATTTTTAATATTTATTGCACTACAACTGGCCAACAAATACGTTTAAATATAAATTATGCTTCTTAAGGAAATTAACTAAAGTAAATCAATAAAACTCTTTAATCAATAATACTTAATGTACCAAAATTAAATAACAATAACAAAAATGTACATTCTTCCTACTCCATGTCCATCTTTTTGGCTCATCACTGATTCCTGCTGGGCGAACACTTGTATGTTACCAAACGCAAAACTTCCGTTTGGTAAATGATGGACATTTAATCTAAGCCAATCTTCACGTTTTCAGTCCCACCACGTGCACAGACAAACCAATCACCAGGTATGTTCCGCCCCAAGAACACACACACACACACACACACACACACACCAGAGGGAAAAACAAAACAGACCGATCAGACCAAAAATACTTCTGTGACCATAATTACAGTACAGCTGCATTTTTGTCAGTAATTATAAAGCGGTTGTAACTCACGGATCTCAGCGTGTGACGTCACAGACTTTTATTCTGACTCACTCAAGGACTGTTATTTTGAAGCTTGCTGCGTCGAAGCCATTTTGGCTCATCCACGTTATGTTGCGATCAGGTGTTCTGTATTTGGTGATTATTGTCTAATTGTCCAATGTATTTAAGCATGATTCACACCGCGGTTCAGCGCCAGATTGTCTGTGCTTGTAGCCAGCCCTTCCAGTGTATTTCTCGTCTAGTCAAGCCTTATTGTTGCCGATCTCGACCCCGCTCCCGACCCTCGCTCCACGCCTGCCGATTTCGACTCTGTTGCTCTTGAACACGGACTCTCGCTTGCATCACGGATTATTCTCTTGCCTGCCGATTTGGACCTTGTTTGGATTTACTGTTATCGACCCGTTGCCTGCCTTGTGGATTACCCCTTTGCCCTGCCTCTGCTGGTCTGTTCGCCGTTGATGACCTTTTGCCAGCTGACCTCGATTAAATCATTTTGGAATATATCCCTGCTGTGTCATCTCCTATCTGTGCATTTGGGTCCGACACCTTTGGTAACGGAGGAAAAAGCACTTGCGTTAGATTTACTCGTTACTGAGTAAATCCGTTACCGTTTATTTATATGACCGTTATTCTCATCACTGCTTATCAAATGCTGAGAAGTAATTGAAATTAAAGGATCAAATCAAAATGTATTTGTCCCCATGTTGCACGTAAATAGCTCAAAACAAGCAACTTGTCAAAGATAGCAGTTAAAGAACACCATACAACTTTATTCGGTTCACCTGTGCTAATTTCTAATCAGCCAATCACATGGCAGCTATACAATGCATTTAGCCATGTAGACGTGATAAAGACGCTCTGCTGCAGTTCAAGCATCAGAATGGAGAAGAAAGATGATTCAAGTGACTGAATGTGTCGTGGCTGTTGGTGTCAGACGAGCTGATCTACAAATGATCAAAAAGAGAGGAAATATCCAGTGACCGGCATTTCAGTGGGGCAAAGGCCTTGTTGAGATCAGAGGCCAGAGGAGAATGACCCGACTGGTTCCAGCTGATTGAAAGAAACAGTAACTCAAATAACCAGTCACTACAACCGAGGTGCAGAAGGGCTTCTCTGACACACACACAACACTCAAACCTTGAGGAGGATGAGCTGCGGCAGCAGAAGACCACACTGGGCGCCGCTCATCTAAAGCTGCTGGTGGTGGTGTGATGGTGTGGAGGAGATTTTCGTGACACACTTTGGGTCCATTAGTACCAACTGAGCATCCTGTCAGAGCCACAGTCGACCTGAGTATTTTTGCTGACCATGTTCGTCTCTTTATGACACAGTGAATCGTATTCTGACGGCTACTTCCTGCAGGATAATGCCCGGTCATAAAGCGTGAATCATCTCAGACAGGTTTGCGGAACATGACACGAGTCACTGTCCTCATATGTTCCACAGTTTCCAGATTTCAGTCCTGTTGATGCTTTAGGATGTGTGGAACAGGATATTTGCTTCATGGACGTGTCAGTAACTCTATCTATATTTCTCTCTCTTCCACTCTTTCATTCTCTTTCTGTCTGTCTATTACTCAATCTCTCTCTTTTTCTTTCTCTTTGTCTCTCACTGTCTCTTTGTCTTTCTCTCTTGCTCTGTCACTCGATCTTTCAGTCTCTCACTCCTATCTCTCTCTCTCTCTCTCTCTCTCTCTCTCCATCTGTCTGTCTATTACTCAATCTCTCTGTCTGTCACTCCATCTATCTTTCTTTGTCTCAGTCTGTCTCTGTCTCTCTCTTTCTCTATCACTCAATCTTTCTGTCTGTCACTTCATCTCTCTCTCAGTCCAGTAGATCCTTTGGGATGTGGTGGAACAAAAGATTTGCATCATTGAAAAAAAAAAATCCTCAAAATCTCTGAGGATTGTTTCCAGAACTCTTGTTAAATCTGTCATAAAAGATTCAGGCCATTCTGAAGGCAAATGGTGGTCCAACCTGGTATAAACACACACACAAAAAAAGATGAAAATAAATGGAAAAAGTAAGCCAGAAGTGAGCTAAACGATTTTTGGGGGAGAAACAATACAGATTACAGAAAGCATGATAGACAAATGGAAAATAAAGATCGACTGCCTACAATAAACCTCTGTTTTGCTTTATTTGCAATGTCCCGTATCTTGAGTTTCATACCTTTATATTTTTTAAGATCCTGGTGGAATGACCCACCACGTTATTAAAGCTGTCATGCTGCTTCTCGTGTCCTTCATGCTTTTATTTGTTTAACATCACATTTAGTCTCAACACTCAGCTCTCGCCAAGCGGCCTGCAGCAGCAGCATTACCTTACATTACTATCAGCCGTTTGGCAGAGGCTTTAATCACACGAGACACTTCATTGCATTACGGCCACGTTCCTTTTGTTTCTTAATAACTGTAAAATCATTTTGATTCCTTGCGGAACATGTCCACATTATTATGAGAATTACCGTATATTTTTCCGACTAATAATCCTAATAAATGATGCACCTTATAATGCTTTGAACAAAAATGTGAAAACTGTTCAAAAGTTTGGGTTCACCTAGACAATTTTGTGTATTCCATGAAATGTCACACTTTATTTTCTAAGAATAAGGAGAGACAGTCGGGTTTCACATGTAAGTTCTCTGTTTCTGGCCATTTTGAGGGTTTGATTGACCCACAAATGTGATGCTTTTTATTATAGCTTCTTTAACCAGCTAAACAGTTTCCAGCAGTGCTAACATGATCAAACAAGGCTTTTACAATCGTCCATTATCCTTCTGCATTAGCAAACACATTGTACCAGTAAAACACTGTAGTGACAGTTCCTCTATACACTGTTCCTCTATACCAGGGGTCGGGAACCTTTTTGGCTGAGAGAGCCGTAAACACGGCATATTGGTCAAAATGAAGTCCAAAAGAGCCATACCTGTTTAAAACTAAATACAAGTAAATCTATGCATATTTGTAAAACCAATATGAAATGCAGGACAAAAAGTCTTTCAACTCGTTTTGATAACGCTGATATTATATGTCAAATGTCTTCATACTCGTGTGGCTCGTTTTAAACTTTTAATTCTGACAAAACAAACGTGCGGTCACGACCAGAAACACGGTGTACATCGGTTGTTTCACTCTTTCACGACCCCCGGGTCAAATAAACTCAGACATATACAAATACATTTCCAATAAATCAAACACAAATAAAATACATTTAAAATCGGGAGGGCATCCATTTAAATTTGAATTTATTTTACAACTTTTAACTTATTTTACCCCATGTTAAGCGATGAACTCATCCCCCACAACACAACGGCTTGGAAAACTGCAAAAGAAATACGTCTAGCAAACACACGCGAACACGCAAAGCCCGGTGTTTGTACAGCGACACACGCAGGCACCACGCGCGCACGCGATTGGAACGCAACAATTTCTGCTATTAGGTAGCGAACTACTGAATATTAAAAGAAGGGCAGGGAAGTTTACGTCCTGACGTCACAACAACGTTACGCATTATCCAATAGAAAACATGGTGTTGTCCGGAGGAAAGCTGGGATTAGCTCTATCGCCGGCAACCAGGAAATTAATGAATTGAAATACCGGAGAACGTTTTAAATGTTTTACGTTATTATGTATTTTTAAAGCTTTGTCTAAGAGCTTTGTCTTCATCCCTTTCCATCTTATTCTATTCTGAGTATCTTCGACTTTGACTACAGCCAACCTCATGTCCTCTCTTACAACATCCATATATCTCCTCCTTGGTCTCTACATCTCCGCTACAACCTCATTAGTCAAAATGTTGTTATCCAAACAGAGAAAAGTAGATAAAAAGTGTAGAATTTTCAAAGAAAAATGGACCACGTTCTATTTTTTTACAGAGATATTTCCAAGGAAATATGAGGTAATTCATTTAATGTTTTGTAGAAGGACAGTTCATTAAATTTCAATATGTTCCTAATGTGCTTGTGCTTCTTTACACCAAAACAAAGGAAAGACAAGATTTTTTTTGGTTATTTATAGCAGAGTGTGGAATAATTTTAATGGTCTGGCCCGCTTGACATCTCACTAGGCCGTATGTGGCCCATAATGTGAAATGAGATTGACACCCCTGTTCTATACACTAGATATTGCACCAAAAACCAGACATGTACAGCTAGAATAGTTATTTACCACATTATCAATATATAGAGTGTATTTCTGATTAGTTTAAAGTTATTTTCATCAAAAATGAGGACATTTCAAAGTGACCCCAAACTTTTTAACGGTAATGTAAGTCAATGAAGCAAATTATAATCTAGTGTGCTTTATAGTCCCAAAAGCATGGTACTTTAAGCGCTTGTGTGGGAGCTTTTCTTTTGTGAAAGATAATATCGAACGTGTACAAACAGTGAGAGACATTGCTGGGATTGGTTCCCTGCGACCCAGAAATGGAAAAGTGGTCCAGATTATGGATGGATGGAAGAATAGAGAAAATTGAATAGAAATGGAAAATCTAAGAACAATTATCACAATGTATAACAATTTTGTGTGCTTTGAGACAGTTAAAGCTGTGAAAAGCGCCTTACAAATGCTTAGAACTTGAACAAACGTACAAAGATGTAATTGGACGCTACTCATCCAACAAACCAGCACCAGACAAAGAAGACACTCGCTTTGTTCTCACATTCGAGAACAAATTAGGCTCAGACAGGATGTTGTACCCCAATGCTGCAACTACTACTACTAGTACACTACTACAACTACTTTCAATGTTTTTCGATATGTCTTTTCATACCAAACAGCTTTGTGACCTCATGACTAGCAGGCAGAGGTGTCAAGTAATGAAGTAGTTAGTTACTTTACTTGAGTAGAATTTTGGCTTGTTTATACTTTACTAGAGTACTTATTTTTCAGCTTACTTTTTACTTCAACTTCTTATTTATTTTAAGCAAATATCTGTACTTTCTACTCGTTACTTTTTGAAAACTAGCAGCGTTACTACGGTTTCACTTCATTTAGTGTCTTGAGGCGGCGCAGACTGTCCTTTTTTCTAGGAAATCCAAACATGGTCACCCTTTTGATGACTCTTTTTGCATGTGCTGAGAGCTGTATATACCACTTTTGCGACTGAACAAAGCATAATAATAAATCACTGATGCGTGTTCATTTGTTGATTAAATGATGTTTATTTTACGTCACTCCAATAAAGGTCATTGATGTGAACTTCTGAAATATGACATTTTTCATCATTACAATACTTATGTTCCACTCAGAGACACATGCTAATGCTCACTAGCGCGCATATATGGTTCTTTAATTTGTAAGACAAAGCATTGTGATAAAATGTATTGATATCCAATGTAATTATATGCAGCAACATTTTAATATAGCAATATTGTTCTAGAATGGCATCATATCCTTGCATTACTTTTAGTTTTAAGTAGTTTTATCAGTACTGGTAATGGTACTTTTACTTCGGTAAAAATATTGGGCTGTTACTTTTACTTTCACAGAAGTATTTCTTTTATTCTATTATCTATTGTTGGGTCTAAAACCCTTAATCGGTTCGATGCCTGAGCTGCTGTAATCATTTTAAAATAAATCACACAGCACGATAGGTAAAGTTAATCAAAGCTACCAAGGAAAGGCCAGATTCCAAGACCTCTGCTTGCCACCGTCTCCTTGTAGTGTCTCAAGCTTCTGCGCGCTTTCCCCGGAAGTAAGTTTATTTATTCTATCAGAAGAGAATGGAAAGTTTTAGGCTTTAGGTTACACCCAGAGAGAGAGAAAGACAGATCGGCCGATCATCACGTGGCAGTTGAGAACAACATCTCGCTGTTTAGTCTCTGAAAAGTCACACACTAACAATCTCGCACGGGAATCGCCATCTCGCAAGGTTCCGATGAGACTTCTGGTGACTGGACCAGACTAACACACGCACATACATACAAAAAGAAAACATATGAAAACATGTCAAACTGACCTCTCTTTGTATTTCAAGCTTATTCACTATTAAAGGTTTGAAAATTAAACCTAACATATATACTTCTACCTAAGTTGATAAAGTGATAAAGTCCTTGTCTAATCCCAGAAGAAGCTCTTGCCGCTACACCTCAGTCTTGAGGAAGCACTGGGCACAGAGATGGCACACTGCCAGATTCTATTCTGTCTATTCTGTTTTTTTTTCTTTTTTATTTGAATGTGATTCCTACTATGGATAATTTTGAGCCTGAAATAACAAAAAAAAAGCAAAGGTGACTCGTTTTGACAGCACTGCTAGCAGGAGTTAACCACCAGGGGCAGCAGCACTTCCTGCTCCACCACACGTTGAGGGGGTTGTCATGGCAGAAGCGGGGGGAGGGTTGTTGCTGTGCGTCACGCTCGCACTTGTTCAGTCTGTGGCTGTCGGCTGAGCACATGGGTCTCAATGTCAGACCTCTGGGATAAATGACCCCGGTTTCCCACCCTGAAGACTTCTCAGGTCGTCCGTGGCTGTCAGGTGAATATGCGGAAGGTTGTGTGAGTGTGTGTGTGTGTGCGTGTGCGTCACATGGGATCGTGTGGGTTTTTGTGACCAGAGTTCTTCATAAGTTCAACTAGAGTTAGAAGAACACTGAATTACCCACTGGTATGAGAACAAACTGGTTATTGTGACATCATTTGTCGATCTGAAGGAACTGGTTGGCATAAGAACAGTCCGCTGGATGAATTGTGGTAATAACAGTGTGGTGTAGTATTCAGTGGGAAGAGCTAATGGGTAAAAAAAACTTCAACACATAATCGTGTACTGGTTAAAGTCACAAAAAGGTAATGCCAAATTGTAAGTGGCACTTGCAGACTGAATAAAGTACTTTAGGATACTTCAGAAATACTACCCACGACGGAAAGGGAAAAAATACAATAAAAAATGCAAAAGGGTAATACAATAAAATGAAGTTAAAGAAAGGAAATATGTAACAACTATATCTAGTAGATATAGAGATAAAATATTAATTTAAATACAAAATTATAAAGATAAAAATACAATCAAATAACATAAAAAAAAGAAAATACAAAACTGAGTAAAATACAAATAGGTACAAATCAGTGATCCAGAAAGTGCTAAAGTGTCCAGTTTAAGGTAGTAAAAAGTGACTCGGAAAGTGTTTTGTTAAAGTGACTAGTTAAAAGTGTCCAGTAGCCAGATAGAAGTGAACAGTGCAGTGATGATTAAAGTACAAGTCAGCGTGACAGTGGGACAGTTCCAGTGGTAGGTGCTGGGACACCCGCTTCAGACACAATTCACTGGAATTCAGGATTCACGGCTTCTCCTGTACCCGTTTTACAGGCTTGTGAAGAGGCAGGTTAGTTCCCTCTGATGTCAAGTACAGTCAATCCCTACACATTAGCTGAATCACATTCCTGGCACAAGGGTAAGGGACAAAAGTTGGGGGAAAAGTGGGGAAAAAGGGTCTCCAAGACAAATCTCGATTGGTGTAAAAACACTGGCCAATGAAGCATTTGTGGCCGTGGCTTGTAATGATGCACAGAAAATGTAAAATGTTCTTTGTCTAAAATAAGCACAGTAACTGCACACAAAAGGATCACTGCATTTAACTCGAACTTCCTCGGTCACTTACCTCTTTGTGTGTGTACTCTGTGACAAGCTGTCTAGATGAAAAACATTTTTTTTTATTAAATATAAAATTATATTATTATTATTATTATTATTGTTACTACTACTATTATTATTATTTATTTTGGTTATATACACACACACACTGTGTAAATCAGCAATATTTGACAAATGTTGTATTTAATACGTGTTGCGTCATACATATGCAAATTAGTATGTAAATTATGATATGACGTAATCTAGTGACTTTTAGCGACTTTATTTTTGCTGAGGAGTTGGCAACACTGTTTGTGGCAGTTGTGGTGCAGTGGTAGGGAGTTGGAGTTGTGCCAAAGAGGTTGCAGGATGGAATCCCGGTCGGGTGGGTTCTACAACTCTTATCCTTGAGCAAGGCTTAAGACAGCAAGGCTTAACCCACTGCTCTGGGTTTGTGTAATATACAAAGTACAGTATTTACACAAATATAAACACCCATTTTTTTTTTCCCATTTTAGCGCCTCAAAAACTTGCGGGGTGCTTATAATCACCAATTTCAAATATTCATGTAAATATAAGCGCTCGTTTCTTTAAATAATGGTTCTGTTAGCTTTTATTAGCTCAACAGCAGAAATGAAGAAACAGAAACGTCACGACACTTAACTGGGAAAAAAAATTACACTGGAAGAAGTGAGATTAAACGAAGAACAATCATTCATTTTTGAACAGACATGTTCAAAATGGACAAGCACTTGAAAACAAGTCCAGCAGCTGCAAAAGCTTCGGAGTAAACAGAAAACAGTTCAAAACAAAGAACACCGGAGTCAAACACAATCAAATCGCTCTGTCTGCTGCATAGAAAAAATCGTGACTGTTCTAATATTTACGTCTACAACAGGGATGTCGAACTCATTTTCATCGAGGGCCTCATCAACATAATGGCTATCCTCAAAGGGCCGGATGTAACTTATAAATGTAACTAAATGTCTCCTTAGTGTTAACTAACTCATTATTTATTATAAATTATTATTAAGTGACAATTGCAGTTGTGTAGAAAATCTACGTTTGCTTGTTGCTCTAACATAAATCCTTTAAAATGTTGTCAGCTTATGAAAACCCACATCATTTCGTTAATTAAGGATCAAACTGTCCAAGTTAATAAAGAAAAATACCATCAAACTGTGGAGACACTGCCGTGGCTAACGTAGTCGAAAGGCATTGTGGAAAATGTAGTTTTTGGTCAATGCACACTCTTAATCTATCTTTTGGTATTTATTTTAAGACACTCTTTTAAGCTCTCGCGGGCCACATAACATGACACGGCAGGCCACATCTGGTCCCCGGGCCTTGAGTTTGACACATGTGGTCTACAAAAACCGAGCTCAGTCAGTTTTACGCTATGCTCTTTTAGCTCAAAGGCTCATGGGAACCAGTGAGCGCAGCATAGCATGATGGGAGGTGTAGTTTTGACCACTAGAATAGATTAGTATTTTATTATTTTTAGGTAAAACAACATTGAAGGGATACGAGTCACAAGTTAGGTTTGTTAAATAAAGAAAACTTGTATTTTAAAGCGAAGATTAACGTAATTTAGCCAAAAACAAAAAAAAAGTATTTTTTTGTGTCTGAAAGATCAGAGGGGTGCTTATATTAGTGTAAATATGATAATAATACTTTGTGACACGGCGACTGTCACTCGGACAGAGCTGGAGTGAAGGACCCACGTGCACAGCACAAAAACACAGGGGAGCGCTCAAAGGGTTAACGGTTGAAAACAGGGTTTAATCTAGAAGGCGTGGTCGAACAGGCAGGGTCATACACGGGAATTCCATCAAGGCAAAATAAAACAGAATCAAGACTAGAATCAAGACTAGAACCAAACTAGACAGGGCGAGATCACGAGGCTAGAGTGACCGGATACACATCTGACAAACTGGCAGAGACAGCGTGCAGGAGTGATAAATAAATACAAGACATAATGAGGCAGACGACCGGCAGCTGGACAAGGTAACGAGACAATTAACGTGGTAATGAGTGAATAAACGCAAAGCACCTGGAGACATTAAACACAATCGGGAAGCACAGTGCAAACAACAACAAAACACACGTGGGGGAAACCAGGAAGTAAACAGAGTAACGGAAACTGACAGAGAGGGAGTGACACAATTACAAGATAAAGGTGACAAAATAAAAGTTCACATGAAACACGAATTAGAGTCCGTGACACTTTGTTACTTTACTTAAGTAGAATTTTGGCTCATTTATACTTGACTTAGACAAAGCGCGTCGTACAAATAATGTACGGCGTACTACGACATAGTAATTTTTTTTACTGTGTTTTTTAACGACAAAGAATTTTGACTAGTATCTTGTTACAAGCTTTTACAAATTTTATTTTATTACAGAAGTTAATTATACAGCATTGAAGCACAAAAAAGCACGTTTAAATTATAGAAATCAAATTTAGGAAATCAAAATATGGACACTGTGGTACAAAATTTTTTTTTAACCATTACAATCATCAGTCATCATATTTTACACTTGAATATTCTTTAATATGTAAGAATTGTAATAAAAAGCATTAATTTTCAAAGTCATTATATATAACATTTTAACACAGTGTAAAAATCCTAAAATGGCATTTCCCCCCTTTTTTTACTTCAAGTAGTTTTGACAGAACTAGTGGTTTTACTTGAGTAAAACGTTGAGCGGATACTTTTCCTTCCACAACTGGCAATTTGATCTTCACTTTCATCTTCTGATTCAAAATTAGCCACAGCAAAACTAACATGTTTGTCTTTTTTCAGACAGCCTTCAAACCGACTGTCTTGTTGATATCTGGATCGTGGCCTCATCATGTCTTTGCTGACTCATGTACTCTCCTGCCTCTTTGGCATCGGATCATGGGTGGCCATCAACGGCATGTGGGTGGAGCTTCCGCTGATCGTCCACCAGATTCCCGAGGGCTGGTTCTTGCCTTCCTACCTCACCGTCATAATCCAGATGGCCAACATCGGGCCGCTCTTCATCACGCTCATGCACCGCTTCCGACCGGGCGCGCTGGACGAGCGGCCCGTTGTCTACGCCATCGTGTCACTGGGTGCGTTGGCCACCTTGCTCCTGGCTTTCCTCTGGAGGCACACCTTGACCTTCGGAGGAGCAGAACATAGCGCCGCCTTGCTGTCTCTCTGCTTTCTGCTGTCCGTGGTGGACTGCACCTCCTCGGTGACCTTCCTGCCCTTCATGATGCGACTTCAAGCCAAGTACCTCACCAGCTACTTCATCGGGGAGGGTCTAAGCGGGCTGATCCCGGCACTAGTAGCACTTGTCCAAGGAGTAGGGGTGATCCGCTGTACGAATGTGACTGCTGAGACCGTTAGCCTGGGCAACTGGAGCTCCACTGACAGATTACAGGCAAGCTATCAACCCGCAAACTTCTCCGCTCAAGTGTTCTTTTTGTTCCTCAGTGCCATGATGGCCGTGTGCCTAGGTGCCTTTTTGTTGCTCAACCACCATCCCGCCGTGGCACACCAACATAAGGGCAGAACCTATGTCGATGTAGGTTCTCCCGAGGCGGAGAAGTCTGTCAGTCTGTCGTTGAAGAACGGAACCCCCGAACAGACGCCCATGTTGGACTGTGCAGGAGGTCCGGTCTCTTTCGGAAGCGGCTCCTACAGCAAAAGCGAGCTGGTCTTTATTTTCGTGGTCCTGGCTTGGGTCAATGCTCTGACAAACGCAGTCCTTCCGTCGGTGCAGTCTTACTCCTGCCTGCCGTATGGAAACCGCGCCTATCACCTCGCAGCCACCATGTCTTCAGTAGCCAATCCAGTGGCCTGCTTCATTGCCATGTTTGTGCCAATCAGGTAGCTACAAATGTTTTTGATGTAACTTGATCCCGTTTTAAGCTGACGTTCACTGCTCATCTTGACAAGGTCTCTGATGCTGATGGGGCTTCTAACAACAACTGGCACGGGGTTTGGCGTCTACATCATGGCAATGGCGGCTCTGAGTCCTTGTCCTGTGCTGGTTAACCATGAGTTTGGAGCAGCGCTAATTGTAAGACATATTTGTAACCGTTCACAAAAAAAAAAATACAAAATTACACCGTCAAAGACTTGTGGACGTTTTAACTAAAGGGTTTTACCTGACAGCTGCTTTACAACAATACAGCGATCCATAGGAACAGTTGAAATAATACAGTAAAACATAAACCCGCAATAACAAAAGTAGTATGGGTTGGTAACAAAAATACCCCACGGCATCACAGAATCTCTGATTACAACTGAACAAATATTTTTATACAGTATCAGTGTCCCAACAATAAGAACCCCAATTTTTTAAGATTGAACAAAAGAAATACAGTATGGCTATCAAAACAACCAGCATATTAGTCACAAAAATACAAATCAACATATTTCAAGTGCACCATCACATTCCAACATATAAATGAACTTGATTGAAATGTAAATAAAACAACAACAAAAAACATACCTCTCACCTGTTAGCACCTGACACTAATGTCCGTTAGCTTCCAACGCTAACGCCTGTTAGCTTCACTGTGTCTAACAACACAGTCATCAAGCTTTTCCAAAACATCTCCAGAGCTGCACACAACTACCTTCAAAGCCCTGTCTTGTGCAACTTAACCATGCCTAGACCCACATGTGCCAATACCCACAATGCAACTCATGTTTTAAAGGGCAGAGCGCAGTCAAACTCTTTCACATATTATTAAAGGGGCAATTCTTGCTAACCTGCCCTCTGTTTTTGCTTTTTTTTTTTTGCTTTCAGGTTATAACCTGGGTGATTTTTGTGCTGTCTCTGTCCTACGTGAAGGTGATTATCGGAGTGATCCTGCGAGACGAAGGCCACAGTGCCCTGGTGTGGTGCGGAGCGGTAGTGCAGCTGGGCTCCATGTTGGGCGCACTGTCGATGTTTCCCCTAGTTAGTGTTTATAGACTGTTCCGGTCTGGAGACCCCTGCAACACCATGTGCCCTCCGTAAGACAAAAAAAAAACGTAAAACGTACTTGTTTAATCTTGATCCTTTAGAAGTGTTGTACTTTACAAATAAACTCAAGTGTGTCACTCCAAATCTAGTTTATCGCCTTGTGCCTTTTAGGTCTTCTGAAGTTATTTAAAGCTGTGGATAAAAGTCTCTTTTTATACTATTATTTGATTATTTTAGCTGTATAGTTTTACCTGTGTCAGAGTACGGTAGCTACTATGAATGATGCATTTTTGAGCACTTGACACTTGAAATCGCCTAGAGAAATGGTTACTGTCAGATGACCGGTATATTGTATGTTTTTACTAAATTATATATCTTTTATGACCACTTATTTTATTGCTAAGAATGTATATATAATGAGTGACTCACTTGACAAATGTCCATAAAAAATGTTTTCTCAAAAAAAATTTTTTTTTTGATTATCGTAAATTAACATTTTTACTTCGAGCTTAAGTTGGATTTCAAAGCATTGTGTCATATTTCGACTGTCTGTTCTAAAGTATGTTTTTAAGTAACTGTCAAGTTAAAAACAAGTAAATGTTTTGTCTCAAAACAATCATTGTCAATCATTGTCATGACCGTGTTATTGGTTAATCGGTTATTTTAAAGATGGTCTGATTGATTAAAAAAAAAAAAAAAAAGCGACCTCACCAAGATGGCGGCCTTTTATGCTGCTTCGATTTGACACCGGAAGCCGAAGGGCACAACTTCCGTCTGCAACTCCTCCTTTGTCTTAGACCTGACGGTCCGCCGCCTCGTTATTTATTTATTTCTTTGTGTTGCTTGGGGTATATTTTTATATCCTCTATTCGCGTTATTGAATGACACTCGATTGTGATACATATATGCTTAAAAGCAAAGCCCCTAAAATGGACGACCTGGACTACAGTAAGTGACGCTGTCGTAGCGCCGCAGCGCTCAGCTTGTTTCCTCATTCACGCTCAGAAGGAATGCGCCGATAGTGTTTCCTTTAAAGATGTTTTTTCTTGCATTTATTTATTTCTGTTATTCGTCCTCTGATGTGATTAGTTCATACTTTGTGTTATACTCAACGCAGCGCATTTCTTCTTTCGGCCTTGCGTTGTTTACGTCTGTATTCCGAGCGCGTGTCTCTTTCTCTACATTTAACACTTTATCTCTTATTGTCTTTTCTATATTATTTATACATCTCTTTCGTTTTCCCTTGTATTTTATGTATTTTTTCTCGTGTTCGTCTCTCTCCCGTTATAAATGCCTCTCATCACTCGCATCTTAATTACGCGTCTCTCCGCATCTCATTCATCCCTCATTAAAATATCTAAATTATGTTTAAAATATAATATTGTTTTTTTCCACACATCTTGTGTCTGTTGAGGTATCTAATCAGATGTCTATTTTTTGTTTTGTTTAATTTAAACAGTCTTTAAGTTTGTGTTGGAGGAGCTTCGTTCGCGTCGTTTTATTTAGCCGATGATAACGGGGATTTTTTTCCACATTGGTTGTGTGGCAAAAGATAGGTTCATAATGTAAAAAAAAAATGCGTATTATGGAAAAGTTTGTTCCAATTTTAATACTGTGAATATTTTCTGCATGTTCAGCATTTAACTAAACATTAATTCAGAACTCACTACTCACTCTATATGTATAATATAAATATCCCATAATATAAGTAATCATTTAAATAATAATATGAATGGGTATTAAAATAAAATAATTTATGATTATAAGATTTTATTATAAGGTTTTTAGAATGTATAACGCTTAAGTGAATGTGGAAAAAATCAGCAAAATGACAAATAAAATTTCAGTGTAAATGTTCAATTGGAATTCAGAATTTGGTGCGTGTGTTTGCGCGCGAGTTTGGCTTTGTTCTGTCTCAGCTTGTTCCTCAAACAGCGGCTGTCACAGAATCCGAACAATTCCCGATACCCGGAATCTTGATGCTCTTCCGTCTGGCAGCAGAAAGTGAATGATATTAGACACAGGCCAGTGGATGTGGAATGAGCAGAAGCACTAGGACAGCCATGACATTCAGGAGGAGCCGTGTCCTAATTCCCTCCCCCTCTCTTTTTTCACTCTGTCGCTTTTGCTTGTTTTCCTCTCTTTCTCATTCCTTCTGTTCTCTTTCACGCTCAGTCCCAGCCGACCTGAGTCCGGAGGAGCGCTCGGAGCTGGAGGAGATCCGGCGGAGAAAGGGAGCACTGCTGCAGGAGATCCAGCGGCTGAAGGAGGAGCTACGGGAGGCCATCATCGAGGTGGAGGGGCTGGAGAGCAGCACCGAGGGCAGGTGTGTAAGCACACACACACACACACACAGAGTACACTTTAGGAATTTTTGTACATTTTGTAAATATACAATATGTATACATATGTATAATACAATTCAATCTAAAAAAAAAAAAAAAGTACAACGAACGCGTAAAGAAACTGAAAACAATTCTTTGGACATTGAAACAATGAGAATAGTATTTGTACTTGTATTAGTATTTGTACTTTATTGGTTGTGTTAATTTATTGGGACAGGATGAATTTAAAAGTTGCTTCTTTTTTTTTTAAATACTCAAGTACAAAGTAGCCAAAAATACTAAGTAAAAAAATATTTACAAAAATTCCTAAAGTGTACTTTACACCTCTGCACATACATCATCACCCAATGGTGTAAAGCAGTGTTCCCCAACCTTATAGTCGTTGCGGACCGGTCGACGTTCAATATTGTTATCGCGGTCTTCAAAAAGACGGTTAAGCCAGCTACCTCGTTTTTTGTTGCGCTCCTGATTCAGTTATTACGGTGCTCAATGTTCCAGCACTGTGTAATGCCCTCAGCCACTTCACTAAATTGCTGGTTCATAATTAAGCATTTCTACTGTATCTATGATCAGTTAATTTAGAGAAAGTAACCGTTAAAACGTGACGTTTTGTTGAACTTTACATTTAAATAAAATAACCGCTGAAGTGTTAGATTTCTATCTTATAGATTTATAACTTAACATTGCAAAAAGTAAAAAAAATCATATTACACGATTCTTCATAGGTTGACAGATGACACGCCTAGTATTGTTATTACTACAATGGTGTGTGAGTAAAGTGCCGGTCTTCGGACGGGGGGTTGGTATGGGTGTAAAGTACTTGAGTAAATGGATTTTATTACCTTCCTCAAGTATTTTTTTGGCTATTTTGTACTTATACTGAGTATCAAAAGTAAAAGCAACTTTTACTCTCTACTTGCCTACATTTTGATTGTGTGTACTCTTTTATCTTTGAAATATTAAGTTATTATAAAATTGTATACTTTACGACCTTTACTCCAGTCTTCTTGGAATGTGCGACTTGTAATGTTTGCACTTTGGTATACCTACTTTTACCCAAGAATGTTTTTCAGGTGCTCTTTACACCTCTGCTAAACACACACACAAACACTCACTCTGACTCACACACACACACACACACACACACACACTTGTGACTGTTGGCACTGAACTGAGGGTATATTTTTTTTATTCACTGATAGTAAGACGCTGCAGAAGAGTCGGCATGTGGCCATGGGCAGGAAGAAATTCAACATGGACCCCAAGAAGGTAAATTAGTTACTACAGGTTGAGATCAAGAACAAGTCTGACGTTACTAGCTGTTTCACGTCATGTGTATATCATGTATAACGTCACTTATGCACTTTGAAAAAACTTAGACTAATAGAAACTGAACAATCTGATGGACAAACCAAATTGATTGGTGGAAAACAATAAACTTGTTTAATTGGGAATATTTGATATTACCTGATTTATTGTCTTGTTGATCTGAAATATTTTTGTTGTGTAATATTGTGTAATATTATGTAAAAAAATGGTTTAAGCAATCAAAAATGATTTGAGTGATGAAGAGGGCTATCACCGAGACTTAATGTTCTATGTGTTCATAGATTTTTGTTACAGGTGGGAAACTGTCTTATAAAAGGTTTTTGATTGGGTGGAGGGTCGGTTGGTCGCTCGCTCTGTTTGAGTTTAAACCAAGACGTGTGTAATGTGCGTGTTAACCTTTGTCTCGCATTCAGGGGAATATTCGTAGGCTTGAACTCAAGGCACGTTGACCTTCCGGTTACCGTTAGTCCTGCTTGGAGGATATTAGTCTTTTTATTTTATTTTTTGTTTAAGTTCGTGTCGAGAAGTCGAGAAGTTGTCACCTGTGTGGCTCCTACCACTTCCCCTTGGTCCTGCTCTGGGCACGTTTACAGCGACAGTGACTATTATATGTATTTTTATTAGGGCTGTCAAAGTTAACGCGTTAACGCATGCAATTAATTTTAAATGCTTATTTGCGTCATTTATTTCTAACGCTGTTAATCACAATTGCAGTGTTTTTCACTTTTGGTTTGGCGACGTGCAATGAATAGACCCAAGAGAGCTGTGTGCGGCTCATTGCGATCAGCTTTGTTTACGATTGTTTTCACCTGCTGCTATTTAGGTGTAAAGTGTTTAAGGACAGACTCTTGCTTGTCTCTGTTTGGATTCCGTTTGCGGTGTATTGAATGTTCTTGAATAGACTTATTAAAACTCATCTTCAGAAGCTGCACATGAGACCTGCTATGAGTTGCCAATAATTAGCTGGTCAGAATTCTCAGTCAGATCGAATCATCCCAGTATGATTTAATGTGTTGTGTATTGTGCGTGCAGGGCATTGTGTTCCTGGTGGAGAACGAGCTGCTGCGACACACGGCTGAGGACATCGCTCAGTTCCTGTATAAAGGCGAAGGACTAAACAAGACGGCCATCGGAGATTATCTGGGAGAACGGTGGGAGCTTCACATAGCAGCTCTTACTGATTATACAGCGCTCGCGTTTCTCTCGTGAGGAATTGTGAGGCTGGTGCGGCGCGGAGGTAGTTTCAACATGCCAGATTCTAAATGTCCTGTTACATAAGTTTAGTTTTGTTTGTTTATTTGAGACAAACTCTGCTTAATTGAGAGACATTTAGTGAGAGTGAACGACATGTTTTTATAGAAATGTGAGATGGTGCTTAATGGGAAAAAATAATTACCGTATTTACTCGACTATAAGTCGAGGATTTTTCCTTAAAATTTCAGGCTGAAAGTGGGGGGCTCGACTTATACGCGCGGTCCACTGAAATAGAAAATATTTTGCTCAGAACAGTGCGCAGATATTTCACCCTTTCTCACAAAAAGCGCGATAATTGAATGAACATTTATGACGCAAACTAAATACATCTTTCAGAAAACGCTCTTTCAGCTCAGCTCTCTTCTGACTTCTGTGTCTCTCTTTGGCATGAGGCTTCACAATTAGACGAGTCACACGGTGGATTTCGAACGTTGTATTTATTCCCAAAACACGAGTTAGCATTAGCCAATTCTTGGGAGAACTCTTAAAGGGGCAGGGCACGTTCCCCAGAAATCTTTAAAATGATAATGCAACCATACCAATGACAAATTAAACTTAAACATAAATTAACAATAGCTTAAATATGATGAATACCAACTTAAACAAACAGGGTTACTTGATTTTTAGGTTTCCTTTACCACCAAGGATGTCTCATGTCTGAATACTTTTATTATTTCTATAGGAAGGATTAAAGAGCATCGTAGTACAGGTGTACTATGAATTAAAATATATTAAACATATGCAAAGTATATGCAAGACAAAATAAGATATAAAATAGAATAAAAGACAAAATAAGATATAAAATAGAATATAAAAATACAATACAATAGAAGTATTCAGTTATATTGCACAGAAATAGACCAGAATAGAAAGTGTGCGGTACAGTAATAATATTTGTGTATTAAGGAGGTAGAACAACTGAATACCTTGTCTGTAAAGCATATTTCAATTGGCTGTGGTCAATTTTTTTAACAGATGTATTTAAGAATGTTTTACCACAAAGGGTTTTACAATTTTTAACCGTAATCAACATGAAAGATTTTATCTAATGTTAAGTTGTGTTATAGAGATGTTTTTCTTTTTGAAGTGTAAAATTGTCAAAGACCATGTTGCCATTATTATAGCCATTGAAGCTAAGATGCTGTAACACATCAAACAAATAAATAATAAATATAAGAACAACTGGAGGGGGGGGGTATATTTAATTATTAATAAAATAATTGTTCATTAATTGTGTTAAAATGGTATATTAAGGTTTAGGCCGAATCGCCAAGCCCTAACACACACACACATGCATTTTTAATTTAAAATTTTTAAATGAACCTTTATTAGTCCCTCATGGGGAAATTTTTGTGTGTGTGTGTGTGTGTGTGTGTTTTTCTTTCTCACTTCTTAGATCTTTTTCCTCAATATGTGCACTCTCTTTCTTAGAGATGAATTTAATATCAAGGTGCTGCAGGCCTTTGTGGATCTTCACGAGTTCACCGATCTGAACCTGGTACAAGCGCTTCGGTGAGCAGCAGCTTCTTGTCTCTCTCAGCATCGATGTGGTTGCGCTGAGCGCTGGTTTGTGTGTTTCGCTCGCTGCAGACAGTTTCTGTGGAGCTTCCGTCTGCCGGGTGAAGCTCAGAAGATTGACCGCATGATGGAGGCCTTTGCGCAGAGATACTGCTACTGCAACCCCGGAGTCTTCCAGAGCACAGGTCCCAGTCCTCCACCACCTCACCTCCTCCGTTACTCCGCTCACGCTGTTCTCCTTCCACAGACACCTGCTACGTGCTGTCCTTTGCCATCATCATGCTGAACACCAGCCTGCACAACCCCAACGTGCGGGACAAGCCCACCGTGGAGCGCTTCATCAGCATGAACAGGGGCATCAACGATGGCGGAGATTTACCTGAGGATCTTCTGCGAGTAAGTGTGGTCGGGTGAATCCAGCAGTCGGACTGTAACTATAACTATAACCATCTCTCTCTGTTAGTTAGGATGGCACCAGGGTTAGGGTTCAAATCATGATCAATTTCCATGGTGGGCGATTTGATCTAAAATCCAAATTTCACCTAATGGAGAATTTTAACACAATTACAATTAATGGACAATTATTTTATTCCTTTATTTAAATTAGTTTTGCACTTAGTTGTTTTTATGAAAAAGTAAAAAAAAAGAACTTGCATATTATAGATTATTATTGTTTTTTTTTTTAAAAGGCTCAATTTTTTTCTAATTAAAATTATAAAACAAGCAGTAAGTAAAATAGGTGACAATGTTTCCACCAGAAATGAAACCCGTTCTGATGAGAAGCTACAAATTTGTTGTGATCTCTTTGGACGTGGAAGCTGTGTTTCTGCAACGTTACACTTCATTTTGTTTTAATCTTATCCTCCCTGAAGCCAAAAGGTTTTTCTGTATAAGCTGCTGTGGTTGCTCAGTGTCAAAGTTCTCCATGTTCGTCAAAGTCGACAAAATAACAGAGCTGGATTGTGTCACATAACTTCACACTCGTTAGTGTTTTTTTCAAGGTAAAGTAATTTTAAATAATCGGCCTGTAAAAATGTGACCAATAATAAGTTCTAAATTAATTCTGGAACATTTCGATAAATTTCCCAGCCCTACTCGCAACTCGCTCTTTCACTCCTCAGTAGTTTGCACATCTCCAGCCGAACAGTGTCCTCCACTGTCGCCTCTGTCTTTCTCGGAGTGGCCTGAGATGACCAGTCTATGAACTTTACTGATGTCATTTAGCTTCAATGACCAGACGGCAAAAAAAAAAAACCTACCATATTTACTTGAATATAAGAACCCTTTTTCAATTTTAGAACTTAAAATTATAGTATTATTATAATAATTTTTTACTTTCTTTATTTTAACACATAAAGTTTCTTTTTAAAGGCTTTGACTTTGTTTAAAAGCATATCAAAAAACACTGAAGTGTTGGTGTCTGGTCTGGAGCGAGGATTATAGCGCCTCCCGCTGGTGTAGTGTAAACATTACTTTACTTATATTGCTTTAAGCTTCTGGTAAGTAAATAACATTATTCTGACATTCTTACAAAATTACAGGAATACTTATGCATGTTCACCTATTAATGGAACTTTTATTTTCTGCGTAAAAAATTGAGGGGAGTGCTTCTATTTGCATAAATACGGTATTATACTGATATGAAAACTACATTCCCGTTGTGTGTCTTTACAGAATCTGTATGACAGCATCAAGAACGAGCCCTTCAAGATCCCAGAGGACGACGGCAACGACCTGACACACACTTTCTTCAATCCCGACCGTGAAGGATGGCTGCTCAAGCTGGGTGAGTTCTTCTGACCATCCCTGTCTCCCTCTCTGTCACTTCCTCTCTTTCGGTCTCTCTTTCAGACTCTCTCTTTCTCCGTCTCCGACTCTTGTCTTTCTTTGAATTTTGATTTGATGGAGGTGTTTCTTGGTGCATGGTCCACACTGCTCCCCGTGAAGCCAGCAGAACTAATGTGTTTTTTTTTTTTTTTTTTTGCTTTCCTTTCTGCATGGCGAGCTACGGTCTTTCGGTCACTAAATGCTCTGTCCATCTTCTTGTGGCTGTTTCTCCTTCCCTTTCTGTCATGACTTGTGTCTGCTGCTTGACCTGTGACCTCTCTCCGCCGCTGTGACCGCTGGCGCTCTTCAGGAGGTACGTGCTCTTCCCTTACTAGTGCACTTCACTACTGCACATCCACTCTGCCCTAGAAATCCTTTCTGTTGGCTAGTTGATTGTGTGGCTCACATCTGACATGGTCGTGGCTGTTTCCCAGGAGGCCGAGTGAAAACATGGAAGAGACGATGGTTCATCCTGACTGATAATTGCCTGTACTACTTTGAATATACGACAGTAAGTCACTTCATCCATCCGCTAAACCGTTTTGTGTAGCTCACCCAATCATTTATAAACCACGGAGTCGATCACGTTTGGTTCCTCGTCTGTCCCAATATAATACAGCTCCGTTATCCACCTGTCGTTTGTAATCCATTTTGATAAAAAGGTTTTTCAAATGTCGTATTTTTAAGGTCACGTGGATGGTCTGTCAACGTGTGTCAGGGAATGTTTGTGTGTGTGCGCAGGACAAGGAACCGCGAGGCATCATTCCTCTGGAGAACCTGAGCATCCGTGAGGTCGAGGATCCCAGGAAACCTGTAAGTCATCACGGATAGGACACGTTAACACTTACAACAACATGGAAAAGACGATTGTAGGTGTAGGATGTTTGTAAGATACGATGCGTCATGATTGTTTTTTCTGTGGATCTGTATGTTTATTATGGCGGTCTTTTAAAATATGTACCGTATTTTCTGGACTATAAGCCGCTACTTTTTTCATAGGTTTTGAACCATGCGGCTTATACAAAGGTGCGGCTATTCTGCAGATTTTTTGATAATGGAGATATATACGGTAGATATCGTTTATTTTCTCTTTTTTTCTGTCTCGTTTTAATCAGCAAAGTTGCTGCCGTGTTAAAATGCAGGTTAGGAAAGAATCTATTTAGTTCCATACATGTACATTTACAATTCAAAATCGTTCGTAGAGCGGATGCGTCTTATATACAGGTGTGGCTTATAGTCCAGAAAATACGGTAGTTATTTGCGAAGAATATTTTCCAGAAAGAGGTGTCATTCGACATTCTTGATTCGTGTACAAAAATCGAACGAGATTGTGAATTCAACCTTGTCAGCTGAATTTTCAAGGTCAAATCAGATGACAAAATCTGCCAATCAGCTTTAGTGGGCGGGTCAAATATGCTGATTGGGCAGGTTTATCAGTTTTCATTCCGGTTTTTAGCTAATCAAAAATGGACTACGATGAAAATAAAGTGATCAATATTAATTACCATCTATAAAAGGTAAAATACGATAATGAAAATCATCATCATGCAAAGCCGACTCCGCCCACTGACCCTGATTGGCAGGTCCTGTCACCTCTCAAAAAGTCTTCTCGTTCGATTGTTGTCCATTTTTCCCAAACGTAATGCATTGTGAACGCAAATCTGCAACACTTTTGATCAATTACAAAGAATACCGCTCCTTTAATGATTTTTTGCACTGAGAAACAAACTCGCATTTTTTTTGGGAGTTTTATTCTGCGCTGAGAATAAAATAGATTTGTTAGATTAATGTAAAGATTAAATAACAAATACAGTGGTACCCCGACTTACGAATGTCCGTTGTAACAAAAAATCCGGGTAAAGAAATGCGTTGCCGCGAAAATGTCATCCCAAGTTGCGTACATTTTTGATACTCAAAACAAACGCGTCTTTTTCTTACCGCGAGCGAGCATGAATGAGACAGTCTAGAAGTGTAAAAATCCTCACGCGCATCAAATAAACATACACAGGTTAGTTTTACATGTATTGCTTCCAAAACATAAAATAAGCTTGTATTCAAAAGTTTCAAAGTGAGAGAATACTTTTAAGTATTTTTTTTATTTTTAAACTTTTAACATGGGTATAATCTGCGTCTCCTCTTCCACGGGATCGTGGTCGAAAGGACATGGCGTGCTCAGAAGCGATCCTACGAAGAACCGAACTCCCGAGCGATCAAGTTCACTTTCAAAAATTTTTTTTTTACACTTCGGGACTCTCATTCATGCGTGCTCGCGGTAAGACCATGACGCGCTCGTTTCGTATAGCGAATTTTTTTCACAACTCAGGATGAAATTTTTGCGGCAATTTTTTTTTTTTCGTTAGTAAGGACATTCATAAGTTGGGGTACCACTGTATAAATAAACTTGAGCTTTAAAAAAATTCACTCAAAACGCATATAACAAGTTCAGGTTCCACACCGACTAGACTAGAACGTTCTCAGGCGTCTCTCGTCCTAAAGCAGAGATGAAGCAGCGTTGGATAAAACACAGGCCTGACAGGTTCACAGGGTTGATCTGCAGGACTGGGTGTTTGCAGAACTGCTTCGAGTTGTACATCCCCAACAACCGCGGACAGCTGATCAAAGCCTGCAAGACGGAGGCTGACGGACGAGTGGTGGAGGGGAACCACATGGTTTACCGCATCTCAGCCCCCACCCCAGAGGAGAAGGATGAGTGGATCCACAGCATCAAGTGAGTAAAGCAGCTCGACTTCAAGTTCAAGTTCTTATCATTTGTAAGGCGTTTTTCACAGTTTTAACTGTCTCGTCTGTAACAACCTCGTCTTCTTCATCACCCTGCTGTGGCAATAGATCAGATAAGATCAGACCAAACACGGTACTATGATCATTAGCCTGGATTTGTTTCCTTACTAAGACCGTTCGCTAAAACCGTGTCTTCACTTCATGTCTTCAATCTTTCTAATATGACCCTTACAGTTAAAATTCTTCCCGACATGATAAAATGTCAGTAAGTGGCTTTATAACCCTGTCACAGAGGAGAAAGTCGGATAATCTGCGTCTCCTCTTCCACGGGATCGTGGTCGAAAGGACATGGCGTGCTCAGAAGCGATCCTACGAAGAACCGAACTCCCGAGCGATCAAGTTCACTTTCAGCCACTACGTTGCTATGGTTACCGAACCCGCCCTACTCCCGCGGAACTGTAGTCCGAGGTTAACCACATACTGACTCTGTAACTGAACGCTGAACCGACCAGCTAGAAGACACCCCAGATGGGTGGGGTGCGGTGCATTGTTCTTTATGGAAGACAAGAGGGAGGAGTTTTGATAATGGGTGGGGTCAAGGTGAGTGGGCGGTGCATTGTTATGAATGGTACTCAAAGGGGAGGTGTTTAGATGGGTGAGGGGCGGTGCATTGTTTTGAATGAAACTCAAAAGGGAGGTGTTCTGATGGGTGGGGTTTAGGTGAGGGGGAGGTGCATTGTGTTGTATGGAAGTCAAGGGGGAGGTGTTCAGATGGGTGTGGTTTAGGGGTGGGCGGTATTACCGTGAATACCGGTATTGAGTTGCGCCACGATATGGATTTTGCAATATCGTGGATACCTTGGCACTTTCATGAATTTACCTTTTATACACATATATCAACGTTTTAATACATTAAAATACATTTGTTTCGTTACAACTTGTAATAACCACACAGATACATCGCTAATCGAATACAGAAAGCGTTGGAAGAAACTGCATTAATAGATCACCCGCGAGGCGCATGTATCGCGCATGCGCTGAGCCGCTCCGTGTCTGTAATGTGGCGTTTTTTTAGAGCGGATATTTCAGTGAGCGCGAGTCCCGTAAAAAGCGCGCACGAGAAAATTCTGCTCGTTTATTTTTGGTCAAAGTCTGTTCTTGATTGTTAACCTTGGTTTCACGCAACTTTAGATTCAGACGCGCGCGCGAAAGAAAGGGAAAGCGTGACGCGGTGGCTCTGCTCTCCATTCTTGTCTGTCACTCACTCACTCTCACTCTCTCTCTCTCTTATTATATAAAATAAGAATACCCCCCACAGACAATATCGTGATATAATACCGATACCGTCTGTACACTAGAAAATACCGTGATATGAATTTTAACCCATATCGCCCACCCCTAGTGTGGTTAAGGTGAGGGGGCGGTGCACTGTTTTGTATGTGAGTAAAGGGGAGAGGTGTAATGATGGGTGGGGAAGGTGGTGCACTGGGTGGTGAGACCCCACCATAATGTAACTAATAGTGTTTGTGTGTTACATGGACACATTGTGTTTGTGCAGGTCTGCGGTGAGCGTAGACCCGTTTTATGAGATGCTGGCAGCCAGGAAGAAGCGCATCTCCCTGAAGAAGAAAGAAGAGCAGCCGTGAGCTCATCCTCCGACACCTCATCCCGTCGTTTCCTCCATCACACTCGTCCTCCGGCTGAGGAAATCTCTGGGTCTACCACGGAAAGCTGAACTTGGACTCCACTTTATCAGCACCACACAGTGTTTGTTCACCGGTGTTACACTACACCTCATTCCCTTCTTCCAGTCTCATCCGCTGGCTTTAGTCTGGCTGGATCTTCCTCTCACACACACACACACACACACAGGGTAGTGTTCTCTTCATCCTCCTCGTCATCTTGTCCACCTGAGGCCTTAGGCAGCCATGTTCATCCCTCACGTTTAGTTCAGGTCAGTAACTGTTGATTCTCTCATCCTCACCGGGTTATTTACACAACAATGTTAAAGAGGGTCAGTGCTGATCGAACCACATATTGGTTTGACGAGAGTTATTAACACGAGCGCGTTATTATCACGTTGGCAGATCAGAATAACAAAGGCCTCACGCCACTACTTCCTCCAACCATCAAGCTGTAGCGACACGCCCACTTCAATGTGAATGCGAATAAGCTCCGCCTGGTTTGCAAGCCCCTCCCCCCCTGTAAACAAACAAGGGCCTTAACGATTCCCGCAGCACGATGTCTGAATGTCCGAAGCAAGCGAGCAGTGTGGCCAAGCTCCGCCCTCAGCTCAGCTCACATTCTTGCTGTTCCACGTAGAACTAATTTGGTCGTTTTGGCGAGTGAGAGCTTTCCATGAGATTCACATCCGGTTTGCGACTTGCGTTCCTGCGGTATGTGCCTGACGAAGCAACGCTGGCGTGAAACACTTTTTATAATGTAGATTGACTCGCGTTCCTTTTTTCCGTTTGTAAATACACGTTTTGTCCGTTTGCGATGGATTGACCGTTTTTATTTATTGTATGTTTTTCTTTATTTAAGATGGAACTTGCATGTGGTTTGGAGCGCGAGTATAAGACGAGTTGCGTGCTTATCAGTAGACGTGACCGCTATCGACTTGCCGCTGCGATTCTGTGGTGGCGTTTGGAAGCGATGAGCGTTGGTGGAATGTTCTTGAACTACTAGTCTTTAGAAATGAACAATCGTACGAAAAATATGAATCATTATGAAATCGACTAGCTCGTCTCCTTACAGTCTGAAGCCTTAGATCTTATTTGATTGGATATGCGTTGATGGCACTTTTTTTTTAAGTTGTTTTCTGGCGACGTGGCTAACATCCTGGCTGCGTTTGTTGGTTGCACTACCACATCCAGACACTCGTGTGATTTCACACTACATGCTGCTTGTTTGGCCACGGTGCTGACGGTGAAAGCACAATGACTTGATCGTGTTTCTTGGAGGCTGTGAGTCTGGACCTGTGTGATGGAGCAACGGTGCCAAAGGGTCCGGAACAGTCTGATCACTAGTGCGAGGCTTTTGTCCTGCTAGCTCCCCCCGTCCCTTCTCTTCTCTGATTGACTGCGGAAACGTTCGGGCTTTTGGGAAACTCCATGTAGCAGAGACTGAAACTCAGTTATGGTAGATTGCTGCCACTTAAACTCTTAATAAACTAAAACTCGGCGACAACCGTCTGTCCTGTGGGTTCAGTTTCTCTCAGAAAGTGACTGTTTGTTTGATCCTGATTGTGCTGCATTACAATTAAGGTCTTTATTTCTGTATAGACGTATAGAAAATAAATGAACAGAAGTGAATTCAAATTTGTTTGCATGGCTTTGAAGGCTTTTGACTTTTGAATTTCCTGCTCAATAAATAGTAACACATCTGTTATGTTATAATATAGAAAGTCAGTTTAGTCTTGCTAACATATTAAGGTTATATTATTAGTACACTACTATTTTTTTTACAAATTTATTTCTTTCAGATGGGATATTTACTCATAATTTATTCACGTCAATAAAGTCTTTTAAATATGAAAAACTTGGACACACCTAAACTGTAGGTGTAAAATGTTTCGATTAAGTTCTCAAACTATGTAAAATTTGACGTATAGATACATTTTATGATTTTATTTCTTTTAATTGAATGGTTAAACTTCTCAGAGTTGGAGAATGTGTGAGTTGTGTGGGATGAAGTCGATGAGTCCGGAGACATGTCTGAGCACATAAACTCATTTCCTGAAGCGGAGATCTCCTGTTGTGATCTGGAACATCTGTGTATTACAGATTGCTGGAGCTCGAGTGATGAACCAGTTCATTTTGGTGGTTTTCTCTGGCTGCAGTGTCAGACGCCGGCCAATGTTCTGCAGGAGAGCGGCACCAGATTATTAGCTTAAACTCTAAATATAGCCTGGATGCGGAGCTCAGACGGAGCACCATACGCTTCCTCCTCAGAAAGCAGCTTCTTAAATCCATTTAATGGTTTTTAAACCAACACAGAAAGACAAATGACACACTTGGTGCAGGATTCGTATACAACACAGTAGAGTCTATAGTCGGACTATAAGGCGCACTTAAAATCCTTAAAACTTTTTAGAAAAGTTAACCGTGTTTGTAAAACGTCTGAGGGGGGAAAAAGCATTATATGCAAATAAAGATTAGAGAATGATTTAAAAAAAAGTGTGCCTTATAATCCAAAAAAATAGTCGTTAGCCTATACAAAAACCAATGCAATGACACGTTAAAATATATACAAAAAAAGGACTCAAAAACCTCTGGTGGCTGCTTACGAAATTGAACGGTAATAACCTAGCTGGACCACACCTGAACCACTAAAGCTGCTGCTGGACAAACACATTTTTATTCTAAACGCTACCAGGCGCTTTTCCACGGTCAAGAAAGGCAAAAGCCGCTGATCAGGCATGTAAACTGAATAATTCACAACATTCCATCTTCCTCACGGTTTAAAACCTCGACGAGGAGCAGGAGCAGTTACAGTCGACCAAGATGAAGCCCAGTCCATCCACACACGAGGCCGAGGACCCGACTTGCTTGATCGTGGAAAAGCAGCTAGTCTGAGATAAAAATGAGCTTAAAAACACCCATGTTGGTTCTTTCTCTTTGGTATTGCTGTATCATCTGATTCTTACTATGTTAACTCACTCTAGATTCCGCTTGTGCACAATATTCTACGATTACCTTGCTGGGTCACGTCCTAGCGTGCCTTCTAGCACAAGCTACCACAGTAGGTCTTGTGTCAGTGGAATAAAACAAGTGTTCTGTCAGAAACACAAACACAAAAGGAAGATAACAAAAGCAGTGCACGTGCAAGTCCTGGAGGTCGTCCAGATTTCTGCTGGGAACAAAGGCAATGGTTCGTTGTAGGAGAAAATAGATTCTCATGTTCATTTTTTGCCCAAAGTTTTTCAATGACATGGGTCAAAGGGGTATTTGGTGACACCACCGTGAAGCTCCACCACTGACTCGGACCAGGAGATGATGTCCCCAGTGATGTGGCCTCCACAGGAAGCCAGGCTGTACACGTCATGAGGCGTGAGGACTTGAGACCACATCTGCACATCGGAGATTTCACCCACAAATGCCTGTGTGGCGTCGAACCGGCCGCCCAGTGTGTCCTGTGGAAACCAGAGGAGTGAGCGAATCTTGGCGAACTAGAATTCCTTGCGGACTCATTACCTGCTCCTGCCCCAAGATGAAGACGCCTCCCGGCTTGATGGGATGCCATGGCGAAAGGTTTTCTCCGGACCCTCTCTTCACGCCGTCCTGATATGCCTCCCACAGGCCGTCCCGCGTTGACCACGCCACACAAACGTGGTGCCACTTGCCATCGTTCAGCGACAGAGGAAGAGTCACGGCCTGCGAATAACAGACAGGGATTCAACTTATTACATTCCCAACATCATCTCCATTCATCTCACGCAACCAAACGGAAGAAGCCCACTCACTTTATCATCCACAAGCAGCTCCATGGGATTGTTGCCCCATTCGATGAGGACCAGCTCGTTGGCCTGACCCGGGACCGAGTAGGAGAGCGGCGTGCCGAGTCCAGGCCCGATGCCGGGCTTCATCCACAAGCAGATGGTGAAGGAGAAAATCTCGTTCAGCAACGTGCGCTTGACTCGACCGTACATGTAGTTCGTTCTCATGGGGAAGCCGATCTGAAAGGCTTCGTTGACTTTGTGCTTCTTCCTAGAACCTGCAGGGGAGCGATGTGATCATTCACATCTCTTACGTTCACTTCAGTTGTAAAGCTGCACTAGGGCTTATATTCAGGACAATTGATAACTTGTGCCAGAAACCATTAAGACCAGCTTTCTACAATGACCAACCACATAAACAATTTATTGAGACAAGAATTCAACAACTGCAAAGTTCTAGATTTTTTTTTTAACGTCAACAGCCGAACTAGAGAAATTAATGGTCCAGATGGTTCCAGCTGCATATAAAATTTGTACCTGTGTCAGCAAGCCTGTGCTGAAGCTGGTTCAGAACCGCGTCCAGCTTGCTGTGGACCCCGCGTCCAGCTTGCTTTCCGACTTCATTCTCATGGTGTTCACTGCCATTGTGGTTGTCTTCGTGGTGATCCTCCTCATGATGATCCTCTTCATGATGACCATCCTCATGGTCATCATTCTTGTGATGACCGTCCTCGTGATGTTCGTCGTGATGATCGGGACTCTCATCATGAGCATCATCATAATCGTGGGCGCCATCTTCATGATCAGTGTGGTCATTATCGGTGGTATGATATCCATCCTCATGCTCCTGAGTGCTGGATTGATGCTGGATCTGCTGCTCAATAGCAGTGATCTTTCTCTGCAGGAGATCCTTCAGGGAGCTGGAGTAGCTGGTGGTGTTCCTCGACTGCAAACACAATTCCAATCATCTTAGTGAAAGTCTGTCTGCTCTTGCTTCTCTCTTTTTCCTCTCACAGGTTTTGTTTTCCTAGCCACTGTCGCGACCTAGCTTGCTCTTCTTCTCTTTGCTATTCTTTTTTTAACTGACTATTTTTCCCTAATTTTTGAACACAGATTCGCATAGCAACTTTGCGTTGGTCTCGAACTCGGAAATGCGCTGAATAAATAAACTTGTACTTGAACTCTTGTTTTAAAGCACCACTCTTGTCTGAGCAAATCAAAGTCCACACAACTAACTTCAGGCTTCCTTTAGAAGACGGTATTACCATACACGTTTTATTTTCAATACATGTTAGAAGTTTTTTTAACCAAACTAATTAAATATTTTTCACCAAATTGCCACATTTTAATGGTACGTTTTGTAATTTAATGCAATTTGATCCGATCCCATAAAGCCTGTGGCTTAAAGTCTTGGACCATTTTCATTATCACATGATGTGGGACAGTACCTGAAGGTTCTGCAGACGTTCTTTAAGGTTCTGCAGCGACCTGCTCAACTGCTCAGGCACGGATGACGTTGATGAGATCTCTCCTCTCTGGTGCTTCTCGCCAAGCGCCGCTTTCCCACGCTGATGCCTGTCCCCAAAATGACCCACCTCAAGGCCTTGCAAGTGAGCATCTGGCACCGTCCACCCGAGGTGGGTGTTTTCGGGCATAGAGGGGTAGGCGTGATGCGCATGGTGTGCCAGGCGGGTGGGCGTGTGGTGTGGATGGTCGTCGTGGCTTCCTGTGCCACGGTTGAAGCCCTCACAGAGGTTCAGTTTGGCTGTGAGCTCTCGAATGGTCTCCCGCTGGTCCAAGATTGTCTCCTTCTGTTGCACCAAGCTTTCCCGCATGTGGAGGATTGTGGACTTGGCCTCTTCTGAAATTCCCCAATAGCCAGTGCTGGCTCCGCCCGTTCCGCTGTGGTGGGAGCCACCGGGGCTTCCGGCCGCGGAGAAGCACCCTGGATCTGCATCAGCAGGAATGGGTGAGCAGATGAAACGAGGATGTGTGTTGTAGTCTGATCCCGGAATTCCAGTGCCGGCACAAACAGACAGATGAAGTGCCAAGAAGAAGACAAAACTCATCGTTAGTCCTGCTCCAAGGCTTCCCATCTTCTTGGATGAAGATGTCAAGCTAACAAGACTAACTGAGCTGTTGTCCAAATCGCTCTCGGTTGATCTGGTGTTGTTTCACTGGTTATGCGATTGGTCTTATATCAAAGGGGAGCCCTGTGTCACGGTTTCTTTTTCAGTTACGGCTAGGTCATTTTCCCTCTAAGTCTCATGGGTTTCCATAGTCCTGATTGAAACCTAGAGAACAAAGCAGAGAGGCTTTAGTGTTTTTCCAATTAGGCTTGGATTAGTCTTAACACATTTGACAACACTGACTTCAAGTAGTTTTATTTTTTGTTCTGTATTCTTTAGTATTAAAATCCCAACAAACTATTTATTCAAGGAGGATTCAACATTCAATTCTTATAGAAATAACGTCCAACGTCTACTGATGTTTGACGGTATACTGATACAAGTTAGATGGGGGAACTGTGCCCTGCATGTAACCATCAGTGAAGTGACACAAACCCGGAGCAGTGGTAGTTTGTGTCTTGATCAACTTACTGACTTGGGCTTTGAACTCTGAAGTCCCTACAGCAACTGGCCACAAATCGGACCTGATAAGCGTATTGACTTCTAAAAATATGTGCTTTCAATCACAAACACTACCAAGTCAATATGGTAATGGTAGTAACAGCAACAATCACCAACAATCTTCAATAACCAGCATCACGGTGAGTGACGTTCAAGTCAATGACCAGATTAATAGGGGATATGTCCCAGAGGTTGCCGATTCAAATTCCCCTACGGCTGGTTCTAGTGTCCTTGGGCGCCACGGCTTAGGCTGCCCACTGCTCCGGGTTTGTGTGTGTATGTGCAGTTCACTGAATGAAAAGCATAGCACCAATTTCGATAAGGTTCGCCATACTGACAATTTCAGCCCATACTTGACTAGAATCTGTATCTTGTACTCAAAAGCAAAAATGAGAAATATTACATGGTACAATGCAATGTACACATGTTTACAATAAATCTATTATGCCGCGTAGATTATACAATCGGATAAAGGAAAAGAGGCTTAATTGTTATAACAATGCGGCAGTTTTACTCATCTTTACGCTTTCTTTGGTTTAGAAGCTAACCGTCGACAGGCACTAGACGGCTGCGGATGGAATATTGGAAGTTTTTGGTGAACTTTCTCATCATTTCATAGCTAAAAAAACATGTAGAAGAGAGGCTCGAAGAAAGCAACCAGCTTTGCACGTCAGTTTTTCTATTTTAACTGGTTGTTGACCAAGTGAATCCATTGACTAATATTAAACATGTTTCTTTTTAGTCAAGTGAAGTAAAGTTTGGACAATTGCTTGACTGTCTCCTTGGATTACATAAAAAGCTGGCTTGAACCTCCAATTTCACTGAAATAAAAATTGTCACTGTACAACAAAGGGTTCAGGAATTGTAAAGGTTCAAATAATTTGTACATTTTTTTCGTGAATACACACTTCCTGTCTGGGAGAAAAATGTCAAAAGGCAGAATTCTGACAAATCATCAGGTCACGCCC
>CM051496.1:30451353-30468292 GCA_028031935.1 Paedocypris micromegethes
AGATAGATAGATAGATAGATAGATAGATAGATAGATAGATAGATAGACAAACAGAAAATAACCACTGTTGTTTGTCTAAATTCACTTTGACAATGAATTGCAGGCTGGATCATTCACACTAATCTTCACCGCTTTAGTATAAAGTTGTGGGTTTATTTCACAGTATGGGTTTGTTTCTTCAGAGCCTTCAGATCGGCGATTTGCATGAAGCTCCAGCCGAATCTTTTACCTTGACCTTTGACCTTTGACCTTTTTCTTTTCTTTTACTAACCGAGACTCTCACCCTCTGCTCTATGTCTCCTGACTCACATGGACAAATAAAGCCAAAGTTCTGGAGGGATGTAAGTCTGAGAAATCAGATTTTAGGTTGAAGTGGTTCTATTCTGCAGACTAACACACTTAATACACGGAGTCTGAGTGATGCTCACGAAACCATTGTCCATTTTTAAAAATGAAATTCTAAAATTGTGCTAATATGGTGTCACATTCGTATGGTTTGCTAACAATTTGTAAGTCAATAATTTTTTATTTTTACTTTTTTTTGTTAAAAATCTAAACATTTCAGTTCATTTGTGTGCTTGACATGAAAATTTCATGTCAAGTTGGCCAAAAGGAACATATAATGGTATCTGCAAAAATATATCGTAATCAAATATTTGTAGTCATTAGAAAAGTCAGTATATTTGTACAGTAGCTTGATTGGTGTATTTTTTGTGTAATAAAATTTTTAGCTGATCGATTAGTGTTTGTGCCATTAATAATGTAAGAAATATTGCATGGATTACAGTAATGTGAGTTTCAGTAGTAAATTACTCTTCCTCTTTTTTCTAATTGTGTAGGTAAAGTTTGATCAAAAATACATAAAGAAAAAAGGTTGAAAAGTCAGAATTGCAAGTTATAAAATCAGATTTCTTACTTTTTAACTTGCTTTTCTGAGATATAAGATTAGACTTTATCAGTTGTGATTCTTTCTTTATAACTCTCAATTCTGACTTAGTAACTCAAAATTCTAAAAAAAAAAACATTGCAATACTCAATTTGTTTTGTTTAGTGGCAGTAACCACTTCTCAACAATTCCATACAAATGTACTCAATACAAATATTCAAATATATCATAAAAATACAATTTATTGTAAAACAAATGTAAAAAAAAAAAGCCTTGACAAGGCCAAAGTTATTTGCACCTTACACAAATAATCCACTAGCTAATGCGGAAAATGTCTATTTAGACATTAATTTAGATGATTGATTCATTTCATCATTGCATTCATCCTAATTGTAGATGGTGTAGTCAGTATATTTGTAGCTTAATTGGTATATTTTTAGTGTAATCAAATATTTGTAGCAGATCAATTAGTGTTTGTGCAATTAATAATGTAAGAAATTTTGCATGGATTACAGTAATGAGAGATTCAGTAGTAAATTACACTTTCTATTTTATCCAATTGTGTAGGTAAAGGTTTATATAAAAAAAAATGGTTGAAATGATCAGTGCACAGTAATTCCCGTGAGCTCAAGGCAAAACAAAGACTCCATTTATCAAAGAGCAAAGCCACGAGGATTGTGGGAAATGGAGTCTTTGGTTCCGTTTGCACCTTGCGATCAGTGTTTTAGCGGTTTCGTGAGAATCACAGATTTTATTAATGTGACTTTAGGTTGAGCTTAAATTCTTGAAAGCCCGACTTTCTCTTTGCTGTGTGTTGCATGATGCATGCATTGGGTTTGGTTGGGTTTTTTTTTTTATTTTTTGCTTGCTGGTTTGTGCGTGTCAGAAACGTCTCGGTTTTAGTTTTATTTTATCTTAATGTTTTATTGGTTGCAGTTTTTTATCGGCGACGCTACTGATCTGTGTGGAATTAGACTGTTCGTTGTAACACAAGATTCTGTTCTTCAGTGCCTCAGCCTCCCACAATAACTCACCAGTCCCCGAAAGACTACATCATCGACCCTCGCGAGAACATCGTCATCCACTGCGAGGCCAAGGGAAAGCCTCAACCCAGGTGCGTGTTTCTTAGCCACTGTGATGACAGGACAAATGGACTACTCAAGTATTTTTGGCTACTTTGTACTGAGTATCGAAAATTTATGCAACTTTTACACTCTACTTGACTACTTTCTTGATTGCGTATCTGTACTCTTGGACACTTACGTTGTGATTGCGCGCGTCAAGTCTACATTTTTTTCCTACCGCGGTTAATTTTCTACCGCGGTAAACGTGAATTAGTGGTTGCACTTTTTTGCACGTTTGTGTTTTGAAACTCCATTTTTAAATTGGGAAATAAAACGGCAAATTTCGAGCCGAAATTTAATGCAACTAAAATTCTTTTTTTTTTATCGGATACTTTTACTCATCTTCTTTGAATTGGTGACTTTTAACTTGTAATGGAGTAATTTGTATAGTAAGGTATCTGTACTTTTACTCAAGTATGGTTTATAGGTACTCTTAGGTAACAACAACTAACGTTTATTACTTTAGCTTCACGTGGACGCGTAACGGCACCCACTTTGATGTGGATAAGGATGCGAAAGTCACCATGAAGCCGAGCTCGGGCACGCTGGTCATCGACATCAGCGGAGAGAAGGCCGAGGCTTACGAGGGCGTCTACCAGTGCACCGCACGCAACCAGCACGGATCCGCCATGTCCAACAACATAGTCATTCGACAATCAAGTAAGAACCACGGATAACGTACTGTGTATATTAGCGGTGGGCTGTTAACATTAGAGACTCTTGAGTCGCTTGATAAAAAACTTTTTCTTCTCATTGTTTATTTGCCTAGTACTTGTGTTTCATATTGAGAGGAGAAAGACACTTTTGAGTTATAAAGTCAGAATTGCAAGTTATAAAATCAGATTTCTTACTTTATAACTTGCTTTTCTGAGCAATAAGGTCGGACTTTATCACTTGTGATTCTTTCTTTATAACTCTTAATTCTGACTTAGTAACTCGAAATTCTGAGAAAAATATCACAATACTTAATTTATTTTGTTTAGTGGCAGGAACCGCTTCTCAACAATTCCATACAAATGTTCTCAATACAAATATCTAAAGCTATCATCAAAATACAATTCATTGTAAAACAAATAAAAAAAAAAACCTGTTATTTGCACCTTATTAAATGTCGAGTTATTTCAGCATCAAATGCCTTTTAAACGCAAACAATTCAGTAGCTAATGCGGAAAATGTCTATTTAGACATTAATTTACTGTAGATGTTTAGATTAATTTCATTGTTGTATTTTTCCGAATTGTAGGTAGTGCTGACAATGTCTATATAATATAATATTTAAATAAACTATCTACACGAAGAGAGTCTCTTCTATTATTCTGGAATGATCCGACGTAATTTTTTATGGAGGAACTTTTAATTTTACAGCTTTTAAATTTTTAAATTTATGTGTAAAAGACATGTTTCCGAACCTCTTTTTTCTTTCTGGTCCTACTAAGTATAATTTTGGCGCAAATGAGCGAACAATGGTCATTTTAACTAATACCATTTGTTCTGCATAAACAAGTTCAAATTACCTATGGTCCTATTAACCAGATTGACTGTGCATAAAATGCGGGTCATTACCATGTCATTGTCAAACAAAACAAAGACAACAATACGACATTTTACAATGTTAAAATAATGAGTTTATGTAACAGGCTGTAGTGAGCAAACATTTTAATCCCCCAGAGCTTTTTTTTTCCTCGTATTTTTTAAAATGCTGTGCGCGTATCACGTAAACAGATATTACATTATCGCAGTGTAAAGCCACCGTGGAGTAAACCCAGCCGAGCAGAACAGCCAGGCTCATTTCTAATCTTGTTTTAAAGGCCCGAGAATACGCGACCCAGCCTGACGCCACTCCATTACATTTCACGAATTAAATTGTTTCTGTGTGTGTTGCTCACAGATTTGATTTATGTCTGGCTCACTCCATTACTGTAGACTGATTTGGCCTTTGATCCATGTGTGTCACTTCCTGTGTGCCATCATGGATTCGAAATGGTTTTTCAGGGTCCCCCTTGTGGTCAAAGGAGAAGAATGAACCGATCACGGTGCAAAAGGGCATGTCCCTTGTTCTACAGTGCAGACCACCGGCCGGCCTGCCACCCCCCATCATCTTCTGGATGGACAACAGTAAGAACTTTCCATCTAATTCGAAATTTTTCATAGGGTTTTGTGAAGTAGAAAACATTCTTACTTTCGGACAGATTTCCAGAGGCTTCCGCAGAACAGCCGTGTGTCTCAGGCTCTAAACGGAGATCTGTTCTTCTCCAACGTTCTAATGGAAGACACCAGGACGGACTATATCTGCTACGCTCGCTTTCCTCACACCCAGACCATCCAGCAGAAGCAGCCCATCACCGTCACCGTGCTAGACAGTAGGTTTTTGTGGCAAATGGGATAAATAATATAATATAAACTCAACTTACGAACATTTCAAGTTACGAGGCGCGTCTAAGTATTGTCTCGTTATGAAATTGTTTCAGGATACAAAAGTCAAAATATTGCAGCGACAAGATTAAGCAAATTATTTATTTCAAGTAGGGATGTAATACATTTATTTTGCCGCTAGCATGGTGGGATATGAGTTTCCAAGCGTTTAAAAAACAAAAGTTTAACCTTGCATGCAGGATTCCGTCAAACATATTGTGAATACTACGCACACACACACAGTTTGCGTATTTGTGAGCAATAAAAACGTAAAATACAGTGGTGCCTCGACAAATGTCTCTACTAACAAACGTTTCAGATTTCAAAGCGCGTCTAAATATCGGCTCTCGTTACAAAATTGTTTCAGGATACAAAAAATGTCCAGGATGCAAAAGTCCAAATATTGCATCGACAAGATTAAGCAATTTTGTTTACCGCTAGCACGGTGGAATGTGAGTTTCCAAGCGTTTATAAAACAAATGTTTACCCTTCACGCACGTCAATAAGAAAAGATGGCCGATCTGCTCTCCCATTGGCTGTGTCCAGCAAACTCTTGGCAATCCGATTGGCTAAGTGGATCTTTACGTATTCAGACTGCAGACAACTTTCTCGCTCAGCCTACAACAGCGCATTACGTGTTTTTTTGAGTTCATTAGTTTTAAATGAGATTTATTTATGTGCGTACTGTTACGCGCCGGTGTAACAAATGGTGCAACAAATGGATATTAAACAAGCAATTGCCATAACACGGGATCGTAACATAACAGTAACGTGTATTCGTCATCTCTCACTCACCGCGGGCATAGCCGCTCAACCCGAATTGTAACATGTAACATTTTTATTATTGCTTATTATTGTTATTACTAATATTTTAGCATATCAAAAAAACAAATCGATTTCGTAAGTAGAGGTAACACTGTATGTTTAAACACACACATTAACACATTCTGTATCATAATTATACAGTTATAGAATTGGTATTTCAAGAACTAGAATAGAATTCAAGAGCAATAAGCATTGTTTTATTGATACCACAAGGATTGATGAAATTAAAAACTAAGGTAAAATGATGATCTCAGAACTGCGGTTTGCGATCTATTTGATCGATGTAATCCCACTTTCAAATCGAAATCTTTTGATACAGTAATGTGGTTTGATTTATCTGCTTCTTTGAGTGTTTTGAGGAGTCTGGAGGCGTTTCTCCGCCCTCGGACAGGCAGACGGTGTGATTTCCAGCACTGCATGCTCATTGTGTTCTGTTGTATTTCAGTTGAAGCTATGAATGACACTGTGTTGGCAGCTTTTTTGAATGGCTCAGATTTTTGGGGTGGTGAGTTATAATCAGAATGTCTCCAAGTGAACCCGTCTCCCCATCTTTGTCTGCCTAACCAGATCACCATCCTTCCCCTGTTTACCTCTTTAACCTTCTAGAATTTTCCTAGAGCCCTGATTCTGACCTATTAATCACCGATTCATGTACTGGCTTCAACTCTTTTAATAATTAGCGTAATATACCCACTTATCTATAACCATATACTATTTAAATTCCAGTCCTTTGTTCTTTTAAGCAACTGTTTGTGGCATAAAAGGACGAGAGTTTGACAATTGTTCAATTTTGAAAAGTTGATAATCTTCTAAAATTGAACAGATACAATTTTGTCCTTTTGATGTTTTTTTTTTTCTCTTTTGTAAACTTTACATAACGTGTTAAACTCACCCTTATTTTTCACTTGATGCCTCACATTAGTGGTTTGCATGTTTACGATGACACCATTCTGGGGCAAATCTGAATCTTTCAGATGGTGTTATTAATTTAGATCTGTTCCATTGTCTGAAAGCACAAATGGAAGGCAAAAAACCAGATCATGGAACATAAGGGTCACTTGATTGACATTGAGGACTCAAGGAATCAGATGGACACTGGGATTATGATTAAATCTGATCTGGGATTTTTATTATCTTTTAATGACTAAAGTTAGTCTTGACTTACAGATGTAGGGTAAAAATATAAAATGAAGGGTATTCCTGGACCAACTTTTTTTCCCAGTGTAGTAAATTATGCAAATTGTGTGTGTCACGACAGATGTGTGTCGTGAATGGTTTGTGGTGTGACTGATGTGTGATGTAGATGATGTGTGTCATGAATGATGTGTGTCCTGAATTATGTGTGTCATGACTGATTGTGTCATTACTGAAGTGTGTCCTGAATTATGTGTGTCATGACTGATGTGTGTCGTGAATGATGTGGGTCATGACTGATGTGTTTCGTGACTGATGTGTGTCGTGAGTGATGTGTGTCATGACTGATGTGTGTCCTGAATTATGTGTGTCATGACTGATGTGTTTCGTGACTGATGTGTGTCCTGAATTATGTGTGTCATGACTGATGTGTGTCGTGAATGATGTGTGTCATGACTGATTGTGTCATTACTGATGTGTGTCGTGAATGATGTGTGACATGACTGAAGTGTGTCATGACTGATGTGTGTCGTGAATGATGTGTGACACGACTGAAGTGTGTCATGACTGATGTGTGTCGTGACTGAAGTGTGTCATGACTGAAGTGTGTCATGAATTATGTGTGTCATGACTGATGTGTGTCGTGAATGATGTGTCACGACTGAAGTGCGTCATGACTGAAGTGTGTCGTGAATTATGTGTGTCATGACTGATGTGTGTTGTGAATGATGTGTCACGACTGAAGTGTGTCATGACTGAAGTGTGTCGTGAATTATGTGTGTCATGACTGATGTGTGTCGTGAATGATGTGTGACATGACTGAAGTGTGTCATGACTGATGTGTGTCGTGACTGATGTGTGTCGTGACTGATGTGTGTCATTACTGATGTGTGTCGTGAATGATGTGTCACGACTGAAGTGCGTCATGACTGAAGTGTGTCGTGAATTATGTGTGTCATGACTGATGTGTGTCGTGACTGATGTGTGTCGTGAATGATGTGTGTCATGATGAATGATGTGTGCTGTGAATGATGTGTCGTGACTGGTGTGTGTCATGAATGGTGTGTTGTGAATGATGTGTGTTTTGATTGAAGAGTGTGTTGTGAATGATGTGTGTCATAAAAGTGACAAAAACGTTGCGTAAAAAGTGCGTCTTCGAGAGAACCCTGCCTCTAAAATTGTGCAAAATTTGTGAACAGTAATTAATAATTTGACAGAATAGAATCGAGAAATGGAAAGTAAAATCCTCCACAGAAAAGTGACATTCTCACCAGGAACATGGCGTGTCTAACTGTGACCCTTCCATGCTGTAGACAGTCCATCAGGACGGAGAGCGCCATCGTTCATGCTTCCATCTGGAACCCAGAGCAGCACCATGGTCCTGAGAGGAGACACGCTGGAGCTGCAGTGCATCGCTGATGGCCTGTAGGCAAAATTCAAATCATTTGAACACTTATACACACAATAACATTCTAATTCTACATTCCAGCCCAACACCCGACATCTTGTGGACCAAGGTGAACGGGAATCTTCCGGAAGGCCGCGTCTCCTTCCACAGCTTCCAGAAGACTCTGAAAATAACCGATGTGACCGAGACAGACGAGGGAGAATACCGATGTTCGGCCAGCAACGAGCTGGGAAGCAGCCATCACACCATCAGCGTGATGGTCAAAGGTCTCTCACAATGATGCTTTTCATCTGTCACATCCTCCCAATCCCGTTTGGTCACGTCATTGACACGGTCCTGAACCGACGGTGCACTTGAACTGCTCTGAAAGGCGGCCATTGTTGTTGCACTCATGCTTTGAAGCCCACCATCATATGCTGGTCTCCGATTCGACGATTCCGATAAACACGACACATGGATGAAAGAAACACACATGTTCCATTTTAACGCCGTGGTTTTGCCTCTCAACAGCGGCTCCGTTTTGGATCAGCGCCCCTCAGAATCTCATCCTGGCCCCCAAAGAGACAGGGATGCTGTCCTGCAGGGCCGATGGCAGCCCGAGACCCCGAGTCACATGGTCTGTCAACGGCGTCCCTATAGAGAGTATGTGACCCGCGCTAAATACTCACTCTTGCTTGAAAATGCCTTTCAATGTCCGTTTGGAGTTTAATCTGCTGTGATTCCGTCTTGCAAGTTTTTTTTTTTATGAAAGCTGAATGAATGAGCAAAATACCACAGTTTTACCACAGTAAATAACTCTTGTTAGGTGTAAATGTATCAGTGTTAATTTTGTTGATGAAATATTTTCGTCATCGTCTTCGTCAATGACAATTTTTCCCTGACAAATACGAAACAAGAACTATATAAAAACTCCCGCTTAGGCAGAGCACTTTTCCCACAATTCTTTAAAATGATAATGCAGCCATACCAATTACAATTTAAACCTTAAACATAAATTAACTATAACTTAAATAGATAAACACCAACATAAACAAACAGTGTTACTTGATTTTTAGGTTTCCTTTACCACCAAGGATGTCTGAATAGTTTTATTTTTTCTATTGGATTAAAGAGCATCTGAACAGGTGTTCCATCATTTTCTCAGCGTCGCTTTTTTCGATTTTTCGATCGTCGATTTCTATTTTTGCAGTTTTCTCTCATTTCTTTCCCCCGACTTATAAGCGGGTCTAAACAGAATACCACAATCTCACAGCTGAAGTGGGGGGTCGACTTATAAACGGACCAACTTATAAGCGAGTAAATACGGTACATTTATTGACACTTTCGTCAACGAAACAAAAATGCCTTTAGTGACGATGTCCAATCATAATCCGAGCTTGTGGATTGCAGGAAAAGCACGGTGAGGTAGTAATAGAGGCGAGCGCCTTCAATAACGTCTTCTCCGGCAGGAAACATGTGGAAATGTATGGCGTCTGCTCATCTGTGAAGATATTCTTTTCACACAGATTCACCAGTGGATCCCAGTCGAAAAATTGAAGAGGCCGTCATCATCCTCAGCGACGTGCGCACAGGGTCCAGCGCCGTTTACCAGTGCAACGCCTCCAACGAGTACGGCTACTTGCTGGCCAACGCCTTTGTCAGCGTGTTGGGTACGATTTCTGATATATATATATATATATTTTTTGTGCAATTCAAAGTACTAAAAATGTATTTATATAGATTTGTATCATTTCACACTTTTTAAAAACTCTTGAAAAATGTAATTAATGTAAAAAATGAGAAAAAAATGATTAACCAATCACAACCCTGATTGAATATAAGGACCAATCAAATTGGTTAAAAGGTTAAATAGCTTTATGAATTAATAATGTTGAATAATGTTATGCATTATCAAAGTAGCATACCCCAATTTCAATATTTTGGCACTAACTAACTAGTTTTAGTTTGAAGAACATGCTGGTCTGGTCCTTGCGTTTTCTTCCCTCTTCATTTGATTGTGTTTTATTTTAATAATTCCCGTTTATTTGCATGCCTCGTTTTACCTCATTTTATCTGTGTTTTTTGTCCATTTCTTCTACATGTTGTTTCTTGTTTTCTTCGTCATTCGACATTCACTCTGTCTTATGCTGATTTGTTGTCATTTGTACTATATTGTGCTCAGTGTTTTTTTTTAAGTCGTGTTAAATTCTTGCACTTTTAGTTTGAGTTTAGTGTTTGGCATTGCCCATCATTGCTGTTTTTTGATTTTGTTACTATTTAAAATAGTATTTAGTATATACATATATAGTATCATGTATTTATGTCTCTAGTTTTGACTAAATGGAACTTTAAATTAGTGGTGTAAAGTACATGAGAAAATTGACTTTGTTAAAATTGTTAAATTGACTACTTGTACTGAGTATCCAAAACTAGAGCAACATTTACTCTTTACTTGACTACATGTTTGATTGAGTATCTGTACTCTTTACTCCACTACATTTGCACGGACACTTACCGTTACTCGTTACATTGTGATTGTGCTCTACAAGTCGCCTGTATTTGTACTCTTTTTGTTTATTTCTTGAGCAGACGAGGCGATGGCGCCATCTGCAGGCTGCTTGTGTTACTTGTATGCTTGAGTATTGTAACTTGTAATGAAGTAATTTTTGCAGTAAGGTATTCGTTCTCTTACTCAAGAATGGTTTTCTGGTACTCTGTACACCTCTGCTTTAAATTAAAAATAGCATTTACTCTGAGTTGAACTAAGACTCAGACTAAGACTGAATGAATGACTAGATATTTCTCCATTAATAATAATAATAATAATAAAAATAATATTATTTTTCCTAACCTTTTCCTGTTTATACTAAGCCGCACATTTTTTTCCATACTATTAGGCGCAGATTTATGGGTTAAAAAATGTTTAACAATGGTAATATTATAATATAAATATTTTTTAGCATTTCAACTGCGCCTCACAGTCCAAAAACGAAGCTATTTAACTTTTCGCCCTTTGCCTTTCAGCGGAACCCCCAAGAGTCCTGACGCCTCCAAACTTTGTGTACTCCGTCATCACCAACAGCAGAGCGTTGCTGGACTGCGCTTCCTTCGGCTCACCCCTGCCCAAGATCACCTGGTGAGCGGCAGAGCAACCCATTTCCAGAAACAGAAAGGTGGCGGAGACTTTCAATGTCAGCGGCCGCTGCCCTCCGCAGGTTTAAAAGCAGCCAGAGCATCTTAGACGGCGACTCGTACATCATTCACAAGAACGGCACGCTGGAGGTCAGCGTGGCCCAGCAGCCCGATGGCGGCAAATACACCTGCATCGCCTCCAACGACCTCGGGAAGAAGGAGAACCACGTGCACCTGGAGGTGAAAGGTACGAGCTTGGGACGAGGTGGATACGGAGAAGTCGAGATCCACTGTGTGGTTTTCCTCAGAGCCGACTCGGATCCTCAAGCAGCCGGGTTATAAGGTCGTGCAGAGGAACAGGAAGGCCGTCTTTGAGTGTAAGGTCAAGCACGACCCTTCACTCACGCCATCTTTGATTTGGCTGAAGGACAACGGAGAGCTTCCCGATGACATCCGGTACTAGACTTTTCATTGATCTCATAGAAACAATTTCCGATGCTTTGAGACATGGTTTATGTTTAATTAGATTTTACCTTTATGATTTAAGAGGGAATCTGCCCATGACAATGCTTGAATTTCTATATTGTGTTTTCAAGGCCTTGAAAGTGCTTGAATTTAAAATGAAGTGCTTGAAATTATACAGTGAAATCCGGATGAGTGCACGTCCTCGGCACTGGATCCGAATGAGGCGGTTCTAGTTTCATGCGACTTTTGATTCACAGACCCTGAGAGAGAGACAGATAATGTCTGTGAGTGTAAGTGAGTGTGTGAATAAACAGGCCGTGATCACTATGATCCAGGTCTGATTAAAAAAGCTGATTTTAACTGCTAGGCTTGCTAAGTGTCTCCACTGTTTTAATACAATTTTGTCTAAATGTCTAAATTCTCAATGATGTATGCATATGACTGTTTGCATTTTAACTATAACAATACCTAATAATATAAACAGAGTTGATCTAAAATGCACTTTTATTACTTACAAGTTGGTAAAAACTTGAAAATAATATAGTAAATAAAATTGCAATTACAATACAGTATTCCTGAGGTTTTAACAAATACAATTTGGATATATGTTTGATTAGCTCCTGTTAGTTGAAATTTTAGACACACATTAGCATTCTAAGCCCAATTGTGTGCTTAATGCAGGAACACACACACATACACAATCATGTATTTGCTACACACAATAGTGCCAATGTTTATAGTTCGGTAATAATGTATCAGACGTTGAGAATGAGGAAGTGAAGTGATGTCGTTCTGTGTGACAGGTTTGAAATCGACTCAGACAGTCTTATCATTCATGATGTGACAGAGGAGGATGAAGGGAACTACACCTGCTTCCGCAACACCAGCTTAGACTGGGACTCGGCCAGCGCCCTGCTGACGGTAGTTGGTACGTTTGTCGTTTCTTCTTCACCGCCTCCTCTCAATCTGCCTGTACAGTTCTCTCCATCACTCGCTTCTGCTCTCTAACTTCTGACCTGCTTTCCCACTGTCAGAGGCCACACCAACACCAGCCGTGGTTCTGGGTAACACTTTCTTCTTTCACTTCCCAAACAGGCCCAAACCCATTTGGTGCATTCAGTATGCATTCAGTATTTTGTGTTGTTTTTTGTTTTTATTTACACCCTCATGTTCCAGTGTGACTCTGCAATTGTGTCGTTATAGTTTTGCAATGACCGTCACTTTTATATTTTCTATTTTTTGTACTTTTATTCGGCGAAAATTTGGTGGTGTATCTTTGTATGTACATATATACCGGTATATGTGTATATATAAATATGTATAGTATATATTATTTATGTATATATTGTATGTATTTTAATATATATATATATATATATATATATATATATATATATATATATATATACGTACACGGTTTCCCCGAAGATATTGGTTATGTAGAAAACATAGATATGTAGAAAATAATATACTTATACCCACTTTCTGCACCTCATCTCAAGATACACATTTTGAATATAATTTAAAATCTTTATTAAAAACATTATTAAACGCCAAAATTTCCCCTTTTTGGGATTAATAAAGTCTTATCTTGGACTTTTATAGTAAAATCTTAACTTTTATATCTATTTATTTAGGTTAAAAATTAAAAGTATGAATTGTTCTTATCAATATGCGTGATACCTGATAAAAAATGTTTTCTTCTTTCAAAGCACACATTTTTGGGGAAAAGTCACTTTTTGTCATTTTGTGTGTGTGCTTATTTATTTGCGTATGTTGTTTTTGTGTATGGTGTTTTTGGCAATGGTGTTTTTTTTGCATGATTGTAAACATTGATGTGTTTAGCAGCTTCAGCATCACTTTTTCTTCCTTTGCATCCATTTGTTTACTGTTTTTTTTTTCAGAGCAACCAGATCCTCCGACAGACCTGGAGTTGACTGACCAGCAGGAGCGCAGCGTTGTCCTGACATGGACCCCCGGAGACGAGAACAACAGCCCAATTAAAAGTGAGAAAAATTGCAATATACCGTTATATATAAAAATATACAGTCCAATTTACAAAAAAAAAAAAGCTGCAAGCACCCTAATGGTGTTCGGTCAATACTAGTCTTTAGATTTTAACATTTGGAGGTACAGGTAGGTACATTTTATGTCATATTACACTTAAACAAAGAAGATACTTTGTTCAAGTGTTAAATAATCTCAAATTGTTAATTAGGTCATTTAAATCACAGTTTTAATGCGACAGATTATTTTATTTGTTACACTCTCGCTCTCTGCAAGCTATGAAAAGTCCGCATTTAGAGTCTGTCAGCGCAGAAATATATTCGAATCCTCCGCACTTCATCGCGACTGTACTTGATCCGTGTTATAAAGAGCAGTATTTGGAGGAGGAGTTAAAGCAGCGCGCGCGAGAAATGGCAACAATAAATACACAGAACCGACGCAGAGACGGAGCAGAGCAGAAAACTCAGTTGAGTGTTTTGCACCCTCGTTGTCTGATATGTTCAGTGAAATCCTGCAAGAAAGTACCTCTAATAATACTAATACGTAGGCTATTTTGTTTTAGGCTACTTTATATGTGACAGGTTGTATATTTCTGCGAGATGTATATTTTTTATCCACCGGCCTTATTTAAATACAGTCTCAAATTTTTCTCAAATATCAGTCAGATGACAAGCTCAACAGAAACCTACTTATACTATTATTAAGACCTGCAGAGAAAATGTTGTGTCCTTTGCACTTGTTCTGAATGCACTTTAAACTTAAATGCAATTTTTAATGGAGGAACATTTAATTTTACATTTCAGCAGACCAGTAGGTCAAGTTAAACATTTTAGTTTGAATTATATTTTATACTTTTGAGTGTTGCAATATGCTTTATAAATGCATTGCCTTGGTTTTAGTAAAGTTAGTACACCATCATAGCAATAAGTGCAATTCTTTCTGTGTTTCGGTTTTCGGCCAGGCTTTCCTCTTTTTCAGTTTTCGGTTTCGGCCAAGAATTTTCATTTCGGTGCATCACTAATGAAAACTAATTTCATCAAAGCGACTCAAACAAGTTGTTTGCAACAAACACCAGCAGAGGGCGTTGGATATTCTGTTACCCACAGCCCAAACCCAAAAGCCTGGTGGGCGGAGCAAGGCAAAGCAAACTCCACCTTCTCCCAGATACTGTACTAATAAACACAACAGACTATTTGTTTTTTCAAGGGTAATTGAAGGAAATGTATGTGCTTTAGGGGGATATTTTTATTTATTTACAGGGTACCTACGGGTGCTTGAAATCCTTGAAAATGCTTGAATTTTAAACAGAGTGCTCGAAAATGCTTGAAAATGTAATTATACCTGTTTCACAACAGATAAAAACAGTGTCACCCCGACTTACGAAATTACTCCATGCCAACAGCATTTTTGTAAGGCAAAAAATGCCCTAAATTGGACACAATTAACATGTTAATGCCCTAATAAGTTTCCAGCCCTTGTAGTTTCAGACAGATTTTTTTTATATTATGATAAAATGTCATAATAACGTATTACACAAAAACATGTTGCATAACAGTTATTGGAAAAAAAAAAAAAAGTAGTGTGGTATTAAAGTATAAGAATACTTTATAAGTATAAGAATCCGTCTTTGTTTCCTATTATTACAGTAAAGAGAAAAAAAACACAACATTTTGACATCACACAACATCTCTTGATTGTTCAAAATGTAAAATGAAACAAGGTAGAGTGAACAGGTAATTCCGAGTCATTTGTGCATTTCGTTCATTTGTCTTATATTGACTGTACATAAACTACTATGGATAGTCGACTAGACAGACAGCAACACTTTTCCAATTGCTATTACAAATATTATTTTTTGAGTTCATTTTCCCCCTTATCATCATTCAGGATTCCTGGTCCAATATGAGGATTCGCTCCACCGGCCTGGATCCTGGCTAAACATGACGGAGGTCTCCGGCATCAGCACCACGGCCCACCTGGATCTCTCCCCGTATGTGTATTACACCTTCCGGGTCGTGGCGATCAATGACGTGGGTCTCAGCGAACCCAGTGGCCCGTCCAAACAGTACCGAACCAACCCTGCAAGTGAGTGACCCCAACTACTTACAATCACTAGTGTAACTACCGTATTTACCGTGGAATATATGCACGCGCAAAACAAAAATTGCAACCCTATTTATTAATTTAGCAACCCTAATTGCAATTAAAACCCTTGAGATTAAAAGATTAGTTTAAAAAAAACATTAAACAAATCAAATCTTCGCTAAAACATACTAAAAGTCATTTCATTTTGTGCAAAAAAAACCCATTGTTCACATTTCTGGTTAAATTACAATCATTTTCTATTAAAAATACTATTCTTTCTATATTTCACAAACATAACTTGTTGTTTTACTTGAATAATAGTATCTATTCTAGTCTTTAAAACTCCAACTCCCATAATCCTCCATTGAGGCCTCCATGAGTAAATATCAGAACAGTGTTGTTTTGCTGATTTGAATAAATAAAATATAAAATATTTAATATTATATCAAATATTAATGACGGTATTTAGTTTAATCTTACTTCTTCCTGTGTTATTTTGTCCCTATTAAGTGTCGTGGCGAGTCCAATGTTTATTGGAACATATGCACGTCTGCCTACACATAATTTAAAGCGAAACGCGCTGCTGCCTGAATACAACGTGTTTCTGTTTATTTGTGATCGTTCCTGGCTTGAAATGTAAAAGAACTGGCGCGCATATTTGAGTTTGTTTTTGAGACGGTATTGCTGATTTAGCTGTTTTTATTAATATATTCATTTTAAATGGACCAGGACCTGACCAAAACCCATCAAACGTTGAGGCCGTTGGTACATCGCCTGACGAATTACAAATTACCTGGAAGGTAAAACAAACATTTGACCTTCAACCCAATTGATAAATAGCTTCTCAGCGACTTTTTGACATTCGGCCCAACTTTGGCTTTTCATATTCGGCCTAACAGGAGCTGAGTGGACTCCAGTCCAACGGTCCTGGCCTGCATTACAAAGTGAGCTGGAGAATGAAAGACGTGGAGCAAAGCTGGACGTCACTGACTCTCTTCAACACCTCACAACACGTGGTGACAGGGACGCCCACGTTTGTCCCGTATGAAGTCACAGTGCAGGCGGTGAATGACTATGGATCTGGTCCAACGCCGGAGGTGGTTCTGGGACACTCAGGAGAAGGCTGTGAGTAGTCTACACTGCAAAAAATGCACAAGAAAAACGTCATTTTCTTCAAAGAAATTACCACTTAAGTCAAGTAAAATTATCTGCCAATATGCCAAAATGTTACTTGGTAAGACAACTTGATACAAGACCTACAAATATTTCTTGAAACAAGCAAGTTCTTTTACTCTTAATACTAAGATTAAAAATAAAAAAGCAAAAGATTTATTGTGTAATTTCAAGATCTTTTCAACTTTTGGCTTGTAGCCTGTTTGCAGTGTATGGACTTGACATTGTGTTAAAGATCGAATACAGTGGAACCTTGGTTCTTAGTACGGTGTAAAAAATACACGTGAAAACATTGGAAAAAAAAAAAAA
>CM051496.1:30468304-30470804 GCA_028031935.1 Paedocypris micromegethes
AAAAAAAAAAAAAGAGTAATAAAAAAACTTTGACCAAGTAAAAATTATCGGGTGAGAAAATGTTACTTGGTAAGACGGCTTGAAACAAGACAAAGAATCCTGTCGCACGGTAGGTTTGTTTCTGCATTTCAGTTCATGTTCTCATTGGCTTTATTATAAAAAAAGTTTCTTAAATTGAGAAACATTGTGTTCTTAATGTAAGAAGATTTCACTTGATGTTTCTTGTTTCAGAAAGTTCTGTGTTGAAACATAATGTCTACTTTATAAAATGCCTCGTTGTAGTGTAAAATATTATCTTTGTAATATAAACATGCAACATGTATTTTTTATACGATGATTACAACAAATAAGCCAAGCAGAAGTTTAAGAGTGGAAAAATACTCGGAACTTTTCTCTTTCTCTTATCTCTTGCTTATTTCTATCGACAAGATTGCACTGACTAATGTCTCTTTATTTCTGTTATTGAGCCAATAAAAGCTTATACTATATGAACGTAAACATTTATTACGCGACTTTAATTGTGCGTGAAATATTAATATATTATTTTTTCCCATTATATTTGTATCTATTTGTATTTATTATATTTAAAATACTCTAGTTTATACCCTAACCCCAACCTCAATAGGGTATAGGCATTATTTTTGGGGTTGTCCTTGGATTACAGTTTAATTTCCAAACGTCACGAAAGGCATCTAAAGAGAGATCAGTACACGCCTGCCATGAATTTAGGATAATATTTTACCCAGTTGGCAAACTAAATTAATGCGTTGAGTCTGAATTGTTGATTATTGTCTCTTCTTCTGCTCCTCAGCACCAACTATGGCTCCAGAAAACGTGAAGGTCTTGGTTGTGAACGGGACGGTGGTTGAGGTCCACTGGGACCCAGTTCCCCTCTCGACAGTACAGGGTCATCTGCAGGGATATAAGGTACAGGAAGCATGTCTTAGCATTTGAGAAGATCTGTAATAATCTGTTGACCGTCCTGTAGGTGAGCTACCTGAGGACAAGGAGTCAGATCCAGCCCGACACTGACCTCGAGACGAAGCAGGAACAAGTGGTGGTCTTCAACGGCAATGAGACGGAGGGTCAGCTGCCCGGCATCCATCCGTACAGTCAGTACATCCTGAACATCAGAGCCTTCAATGGCAAAGAACACGGACCCACCAGCTCCGATCAGCCGTTCACAACTCCAGAAGGAGGTACTGCACCAAATCTAGTTTTAAAGAACCCAGAACAGGTGACCTGCTCTTCTCTTTTTTTGAAAATGAAAGTGAAAGTGGGGACATTTGGCCAAATGGCCACTAGGTGACGAATCCAGATTGTGCTCTGCATTTAACTGCTCTGCATTAGCAATGGATTTTATTAATTTAAAGTGAAGTTACACACGCACAGTGATGTGTAACTACCACTGGATGAAAACAGCCCAGTGGTGTAAAGTAAATGGACTTTGTTTCTTTAGTTTTTTAAGTTTTTTTTTTCTACTTTGTACTTGTACTTGTACTTGAACTTTCACTCTCTATAGTTGACTACATTTGTGATCAACTTTTCCATCGCGGGTAGTTTATCGGGCAGGCAAGGCGTTATCACCTTGCTGAAGGTACTGGATGCTATTTAAGAGCGATCACTATTTTTTGGCCGTCCGAGTTTGACCAAAAACTGACTTTATGTTCTTTTTATCTGCTTTGTTCTGCCAACATTGAGGTGTTAAATTTCCTTTCCATGTTAAAAAGTGAAGCTCATGAATAACGAGTTTCTTGTTTACTTTTTCTTTGAGCCTAAATTCAGTAAGAGAAAAATACTTGAGTTCTTTTAAAGTTGGATATTGTACGGTTTTTACTTGTCTTCTTGGAATTGGTGACTTGTGACGGAGTAATTTTTACATTAAGGGTTTTTTAACTTATCTTCTACATTTTTACAGTAAGGTAAACTTTTACTCAAGTATGCTTTTCATGTACTCTTTGCATTATGCAGCCAGTAGTTGGTGCTGTTTTGGATCCGAACATGACTTCGTTATCTTACTCGTCTGACTCTTCGAAACTTGTTTTTGTATTTTTTTGGAACTTCATTTGGTTCCAAATTAAGAAAAACATTTGTTTTTCAACAATTTCAATTTTCTTCCGTGTAATGTGGATAGAATATAGAGCAGTGTGTGTTTCTAAACACCTTGTATTTAGAGTTTTCACTGTTAAGATGCTATTTGAGAGTCCGATTTTATTGTTTTCATGTTTTCAAGTTCCTGGACCACCGACCAGTTTAACCGTGACCAACCTGAACTTGGACTCGCTGATCGTGGAATGGGGTCTTCCTGTGGAAGAAAACGGCCCGCTGACGGGATACTTGCTCAGATACCAGCCGGGTAAGTCTGTTCTGTGGCCTTCAGAAGAGCCTTTCTGATTGTTCTCTCGGCTCTAGTCAACACCACAGAAGATCCGGGACCTCCAAAAGAGCTGTTTCTAGCCCCGAACGAGACCAGCGTCACACTGGACAAGCTCAAGCACAC
>CM051496.1:30475804-30526216 GCA_028031935.1 Paedocypris micromegethes
AGTAAAAGAGAAGGAAGACGCTCATCAGGATCCGGAGATTCAGCCGATGAAGGAGGATGATGGGACATTTGGTGAATACAGGTGAGAGACAAGAAGATCCACCAAAGAAGAAGCCTGCAGACAATGATTGTTTTTTCGGTCCGTCTCTTCAGAAAATTTATTAGAGAAACAGCAGAGAGAAAAAAAATATGTGAGAAATTAGATTTTGATCTTTTTTGTCACTGATGAAGATAATGATAATATTGATAACAAATCTGTATACAAATAACCTCAAAAATAATGAAAGCAATTAATATTAATGTATTATAATATTGACCCTGTTATTGGAATTGTATTTGTTGTTATCTTTATTGACAGAAGTGCCATAACAATTATTAATCAGACAATTAATAAAATAACAATTGCTGAGGTAATAATACCTACATCAAGTAACAACTACTTAAAACATAGCGGCAAGCAGCTAATTGTTTGTTTGAGCCTTTTATTAATCATTTTGACAATCAGAACAAGTCTTATTTTTCTATATTTTATTCATACTTTATGTTTTCCAATAAATGTTTCCACTTGCCTGTTTGGGATTGCCTGTCAGTGTTTCTTGCCCGTTATGTATTGAGTAGTGTTGTTCACTGAGTTGCACTGAGATACATTTTTACAGAAATATACTGTACTGTATATAGTATAGGCCCACGTTTGTAATTAATGATTTAAATTATTGCAATAGAATTTAATCACCAAATCTGACGGCAACACAACCACTTCAACTTATCACTTACTGTATGAGAGCTTCATCATGGGACTGCCCTAAAATCCTCTGATTGGCTGATGAATAAATTGACAATTGGGAACGGTTTGATTGGTCCAATCCATATGGGGCTGTGCTACCGATGTGAGAGTTAATGACAGCTGTGATAGGTCCGTCCCACAAGTCAAACATTTTAGCTGGTTGATCAAACAATTGTTATTTACCCCTAAAATCAGTCGTTTCACATTTAAAATTAAGAACTAGACTCCATACATTCAAATTAAAATATTTTTTGAAAAAGAAAAAAAAAAAAACAAAACGTTTTTTTAGACAAGAAAACATTCTAAAATCTATTTTAGTTTAAAATTTTGGGTTGAACTCTTAACTATCTAAATGAGCTCAAAAGGTTCACAGACTTCATGGAAATGTGATTTTGTATTCCTGTAAACATAAATCCTACCTGGATGAATGTACACATCAAGCATTATAGAGGTGTGAAGAGTACCTGAAAACCCATACTTGAGTAAAAGTATGGATACTTTACTGTAAAAATGACTCCAAGTCATCAATTCCTAGAAAACTTAAGTAAAAGTCCTAAAGTATCCAATTTTAAAAGGAATATAAATATTTTATTTGTACTAAATTTAGGCTCAAAAACCTCCATGTTTCAAAATGGCTGGATGAAATAGATAGAAAAGAACAAAAAGTCAGTCTCGGTCAAACTCAACTGTGCAAAAAAGTGCATCCGCCATTTCATGTTCACGTGATTTAGCTCATAAACAGCATCCAGTACCTTCAGCATCCTGCAGATGGCGATATCTTGTTCGCCCAAGAAATTAACTAGGATAAAAAAAAGATGTCGACTTGTCACAATGTAGCGAGTAACACTGTTCATTCCAATGTAGTGGAGTAAAGAGACAGACACTCAATCAAAAATGTAGTCAAGTAGAGAATAAAAGTTCCTTCTATTTTTGATACTCAGTTCAGGTACAAAATACTTAAAGTCCATTTACTCAAGTATTTACACCACTGACAACAGACACTAATAACAACAATAACAAAATGTGTGCACTTCAGCAATGTCAACAACAATAACAATCATATATTGATCAGTCATAATATTATTGACATTATCAACAAAAATATAAAAGTATCAATACAACGTTCACAAACGCATCATAGTAATAATACAATTATTTTAATTTACTTTACTTTACTGTCATTTGGCAGACGCTTTTATCCAAAGCGGAGGAGCAAACGAAAAAATAAAAGAGGAGCAAGCGAAGCAATTTGTCTGCAATAGTAATTTGAACACAATGTTCAGTAGTATTAATTTATTATACATTTCTTTGTATCTATTATTGTGTTTTTTATATTTATTCACTATTTATTTTTATTGTTCTATTGTTTAGTCCTATCAGGAACATCAGGTCATGTGTGTGTGTGTGTGTGTGAGTTCATAAATGTTGTTACAATGCGTGGCTCGTCTGAAGTGATGACATCATTGTCAAGTGTGTGCGTCTGTCTTACTGTTGCTCCTGTGTGTCTTGGGTTGGGGGGGGGNNGGTCAATAGAAAGGTAAGAGGGGCTTCCCATGTGTAGCATGCTCACGCCCCCACCTCCCTGAAACCCCGCCCCTCTCCGCAAACCCCGCCCCTCTTCTGTGCTTCTCCATACTTGGCTCCACCGCACGTGTCCCGTCCCGGGCCAGCATGACAGGAGCGTGGAGATGGTGGACTGTGTGGTTTTAACCCCGTCTCTGCCTTGTCTCACATCAAGTGACACGGAGGACCACAAGCCCCTGAAGGGCAGCCGGACCCCGTCCAACGGCACGGTGAAGAAGGACGACAGCGACGACAGCCTGGTGGACTACGGCGAGGGCGGGGACGGGCAGTTCAACGAGGACGGCTCCTTCATCGGCCAGTACAGCGGCAAGAAGGAGAAAGACACGGCGGAGGGCAACGAGAGCTCCGAGGCGCCCTCTCCTGTCAACGCCATGAACTCCTTCGTCTAGCGCCACCTCTCTCCACCTCCCACCCGTCCCGACTCCCACCGGGCACTGAGTACCCCCTGACGTGAGAGCTAGGATGCGAGAAGTAGCGTTTGAAGCCTGTTTTACTTGGACGTGATTGGCCTGCGTGGACGTCACATGACGGACGTGTTATCAGTGCAGCGTGTATAAATTGGCTTCGTATACTCGCAGGGCTGGAGAGTCTCACAGCCCTCTCATCTAATCATAAGTCCCGCCTCTGCATGGAATCAACAGCCTCAGCCAATCGGCTGCGGGGAAAGCGTGCGCCATGTGACTCTCACAGCTGACACCTGTCGCGCTCTATAACGCGTCTTTTGGGCATTGCAGCGACCGTGTGAAGGAGACTATGAATATACACACATTTGCAGAATTTATATATATATATATATGAATATGTACTGTATATATATAAATTAAAGCTGGCCATCAGGACGTAGCATGTTTTCCACACACACACACACATTTTAGATGGTTTCTCGTGAGTCACTGTTTTATTTATTTCCAGTAAAAATCGTTGGCTTCGATGCCGACAGACTTGGTTTTCGGTTTCAGTCACGACTGTTAACCAGAAAAGGTCCACTGGCTCTCCACATGCCGGGACCCCCGGTGCGGATGCAGGAAAGGCCCTCGGACCCTTCCTTAGTGCCTTTGTACCATTTTCCACTCGTTTTTTTTTTAACCTCAGATCACACAATGTTAAGCATCCTGGAACACTTCCGCTCCATCATCAGCTAGAAATACTGCCACTTTTCTGTACAAACTGCCATGGAATACTTGAGAAGTGCGGCACCTAGAGGCAGGAAAGTGGTATTGCATGTTGTGAGTGTTTGGCGGCGCTTCACACTGGTGCTGTCGTCTTTTGACTCGACTCTTGTGTGCGGTTTGGGTTGTGTGTGCATGACTAAACGTGTGCGAGTGTACGTTTGCACGAGTGTGTGACGCCTGGTTGTGCGATTGAGGTGTGTACCATGTTTCCCCCAAAATAAGACCTAGCCTGACAAACAAGAGTGTGAAAATGAGCAGAGTAAGCCCTTTCCTGAAAATAGGCGCTAGTGAATGTGACGGAGGCTGAAGTAAACGCGGAACGTGAGCATGGCTTAGGGTTCGGACAGATTTTGTCATGAACAGTTTGTGGTAAAAATTATATTTTTTATTATCGGTAATTGCCGTGAATGACGTGTAACATAAAAGTTGCGTGTTATGACTGGTGTGTGTCATGCATGATGTGTGTCGTGAATGTGTCATGATGGAGGTGTGTCGTGACTGATGTGTGTCGTGAATGTGTCTAGACGGATGTGTGTTGTGAATGATGTGTGTCGTGAATAATGTGTGTCATGACCAATGTGAGTTGTGAATGATGTGCGTCATAAATGAATGTGTCATGACTGGTGTGTGTCGTGACTGATGTGTGTCCTGAATGTGTCATGACGGATGTATGTCGTGAATGATGTGTGTTTTAATTGAAGATTGTATTGTGAATGATGTGTGTTGCGAATGGTGTGTGTCGTGAGTGATGCGTGTCGTGACTGATGTGTCTCATGAGTGATGTGTGTCGTGAATGATGTGTGTCATGAATGATGTGTGTCGTGAATGATGTGTGTCATGAATGATGTGTGTCGTGAATGGTGTGTGTCATGAATGATGTGTGTCGTGAATGATGTGTGTCATGAATGATGTGTGTCGTGAATGGTGTGTGTCATGAATGATGTGTGTTGTGACTGATGTGTCTCATGACTGATGTGTGTCGTGAATGATGTGTGTCATGAGTGATGTGTGTCGTGAATGATGTGTGTTGTGACTGATGTGTGTCATGACTGATGTGTGTTGTGACTGATGTGTGTCGTGACTGATGTGTGTTGTGACTGATGTGTCTCATGACTGATGTGTGTTGTGAATGATGTGTCTCATGAGTGATGTGTGTCGTGAATGATGTGTGTCGTGACTGATGTGTGTTGTGACTGATGTGTCTCATGACTGATGTGTGTTGTGAATGATGTGTGTCATGAGTGATGTGTGTCGTGAATGATGTGTGTCGTGACAGATGTGTTGACGACTGATGTGTGAGTCATGAATGATGTTGCGCTTTTGCCTTGTTACAAGCAGGTCACAGTGGCTTTATTGATTTGAACTGACAGTGTAACCTGAAAATATCTCTGAATAGCATCTTCTTTTTGAGCCAAAGCATCAGACATTATCTAATTCTTAAGAGAAACACGGAATATCAACCAGTTCTTTTTTTTTTGTGACAAGGATCTATTTTTTTTTTTTTTTTTAAGATTTAGGTCGCCATAACTTGCATCAAGTTTTTTGTCTGCAATGCAATGATAGATGTGACATGTGACTGCTTTGTAAATATCAAGCAACGCGATCTCACCACTCTGTCCTCGTGCATGACACCAGGTGGAATCCCCCAGAAGCCTCTTCACTTGTCGCCAAACACTTTCCTATCACTCCGATTCAGCTAAAGACCCCGTTGGTTTAGTATCTGGCCGTAATTAAGGTTAAAAATGTGGGTAATAAACGTTAGAACTCCTGTGGCAGAATTACAAACTGAAGTCAGAATGAAGTGTGTGGAATTATATTCTGGTCGATGTTAAAGCTATGTGAAAATCAAGCATGAAAGGCTGTGACATGGATTATTCTATAATATATTCACAAAACAGATATTTTGTATATAAAAAGAGATCGAAATAAATGTTGGGTTCTGGATTTCACTTTTACCTGCGTGGTTTGGATTAAATTATTACTGAAATAATTGCATCTCTTCATTTCATCCATGTATTTCTGCACTCTTATATTTTTAGTAGTCTGTAAAATTACGTTTATTCGTGTTTCTCTCAGTGATCCAATCTATACATAAACCTAAAGAATTTTATTTTAATTTAAAATACTACATTTGTCAGTATAATAACTGTGCATATATTTATTCTTTTCCTTCCGTTTTTTCTGTCTGTGTATCTAGCTATCTATGTATATCTATTTATTTATTCATTTTCTTCTGTTTTTCTCTCTGTCCATCCATCATCCATCCATCTATCTATTCTTTCTGTTTTTCTCTCTGTCCTCCCATTCAACCGTCCGTCCGTCCGTCCATCCATCTATCTATCCATCTATCATTTAGTTCAAGCATGAAGCGGTTTAGTTTTCTAAACAAATAATACATGTTCTTCCTCCCCCAGTCCCTGAAACAGTTTAATCCACTGGATTAGAACAGATGTGTCTGGCTAAGCTTTTGATCGCTAAATCATCTGTGTGCGCGCGCCCGTGTTTTTGCGCGCGCCCGCGTGCGTCTGAGTGTGCGTGCACGGCGGGTCTTCGGATCACCTTGACTAGACGTGCGGCATCAGCATCAGTCCGCACATGCGCAGCAGCCTTCCGCTCTCGTCCAATAGCAGAGCGTGTCGCGCGGGCCATGTGTCCGGCTGCGGCTGTGGGACGATGCGGTGGTTCTGATCCGATACCGTGGATTTTTCAGAGGATTTCATCCAATTTGCCGGTGCGTAATATGCACACATTTCCTGCTTTTATTGTGAATTCACACAACTCTCTAAGGAGACTTATAAGAGTTAATTCTGATCCACAAAGTGTCTCTTGCTCCCTCATACCGTGTGTGTGTGTGTGTGTGTGTGTGTGTGTGTGTGAGTGAGTGAGTGAGTGTGAGAGAGAGAGAGAGAGAGAGAGAGAGAGCACAGTACCGCAATGCAGAAGAACAGGGTGGAGAGTTCTGACGTCTTGCTATAAAATGCACTAAACTTCTGAAATTCGTTTTAAATTAAATTAGACTCATATATAACAATGCACGCATCGTAATCCCATCTGATTTATAGACTAATAAACGAATTACATAGCTTTGATGTCAGAATGACTGTAACGCTCGTGTGTTTTATTTAATATATGTTTCATCTGATAAATGAGCAGTGGCGCGCACTTGTGTGTTTTATGTTAATTGTTGCCGAGTCCTCATAAAATGAACTATTTTCGTGAATACTCTGGGTGGCCGTTGGGCGGCGCTAGAGGACTGTGACGTAGTGCTGTGATGGTCTGTAAACACATGATTTATTGAGTGAAGTCAATTCTGTTTTAAAATACACAATATAGACCAGCCAGTTTAACATCGAAATGATTATCGAATATGATTTTCACCATGAATAATGACATTTTTTTCACAATAGAACTCTAGATTAAACTCTGTCGTAGATATGATACAATGATGAAAATACTTTTTTTGTGATACTGAGGAAAATACTAGTGAATAACAACAATTCCATTTACAATAAGAAAACTATACAAAATTCAAGGATGTACAGATTTTCTGAATTAAGTCTAAAAAAATGAATGTTTTTGAATATTTTTATATAATTTTAATATTTTAATAATGAGCAAAAAAATGGATTGATAAAATGTCTATCTCTGATCTTTGTTTGCGGTAGTGGAATGGAGCATTGTTCTGGCACTTGGTGATATTTTCTATTCTAGAGCCAGGAACACAAATCACTGACCTCGATCCAGAGGGATTATAGAAGACGGGTGAAAATACAAAGCAGCTCGTCTTTTGTGTGTGATGAAATACAGTCTTTTTTGAGCAAACATGTATAATATAGCATAATATTACAAAAATTACAACCAGATCTGGAACATTGTCATTGCTATATTTTAAGCAGAGCAAATGTGTTTGTGTAAATCTGACAAAACTCACTGACCCAAGGCAATTCAAGATAAATACTTGCTGTTGTTTTCTGCTGTTGACAATAAAAGCTCCTTTGACTTTAGATTCTTTCTCTGGCCTGGAAATGAATTTGCAGAAAATAAAGATGGAGACCACAGTCGTACTTCTGTCTCTCATCTCCTCCTTCATACTATCTGCTGGTGAGGAAAAGCACACACACACACACACACGCACACACACACACACACAAACCATGTTTGTCATAAAAATATCCAAAGTCTGTCCTGATTTCACAAAAAAAGACATTAAACAAGATACTTGATTTTCCTTGAAGTAGAAAACACGATCATTTAACAATTGAAGTAAAATTAATGTTGAAAAAACAAAACATGACTTTTTTACAACTTTTACTGTATTATTACTGTCGCAATAAACAAATCTTGCCAATGCAAATTTTTAAGATTTGGAGTGCGCCTTATAGGCTGAAAAATGCTGTATTTCTGTTACAGGCAAATAGCATTGCTACTAGAATTGCTAGCTCATATAATTTGGTATAGCTTTTGTTTTAGTTTAGTGCACAGTAATGCATTAGAAACAGCAATCCAGCAGTGGTGTAAAGTACTTGAGTAAATGTACCTTTAAAAGTAAGTATTTTTAAGATACTTTGTATTTGTAGCGAGTATCAAAAAATAAGCAACTTTTACTCTCTACTTGACTACAATTGTGATTGAGTATCTGTACTCTTTACTCCACTACATTTGAATGGACACTTACTGTCACTTGTTACATTGTGATTGTGCGCAACAAGTTGACATCTTTTTCTACCGCGGTTAATTTATTGGGTGGGCGAGGTGATATCGCCATCTGCAGGATGATGAAGGTACTGGATGCTCGTTTGAGTTTGACTGAGACTGACTTATTGTTCTTTTAATTGTTGTAAATGTTACATTTGTTAGCTTTAATTTCAATATTATGAAAATATAACCTCATGAAATAAGAGTACCTGTGCTATCTGTACTTTTTACTCCACTACAACGTTTGAATGGACACATTGTGATTGTGCACGACAATCAAAGTTTTTCTACCGCAGTTGATTACTTGTGCCAACGAGCAGATAAGTTCAATCATATCAACGTTTGCACTTTTTTGCACGTTTGAGTTTGTCTGAGACTGACTTTATTTGGTTCTATTGTGTTCTGCCATTTTGAAACGTTGAGGTGGTAAATTTAATTTCCACATTACTTGTCGTTTTTGAGCCTTAATCCAGTACGAGTAAAATACTTACTAATGCTTTTAAAGCTGGACCCTTTTGGACGACTTTTACTCAAGTCTTGTAATTGAGTAGTTTCTACAGTAGAGTACTTTTAGTTACTTTTACACCTCTGCAATCCAGTGGGTTTAATATTCAAATTATTTAGTAAATATTAAAACCGTAAATAAATGAACACGGCACTCTGTTTTCTGCCCTCATCAGCTGCCATCAAGCCCAGGATCTTTGAACCCAGAATTTTCGACAGTAAGTCTTCGTACTCTTTCTACTGTATATGATCCTGATCTCAGACACATCACTCACTCACACATCTGTCCTGCCCTTCAGAGGAGGCCACGGGGTTTGGGCCCATATTTGAAGAAGAGCCTCTAGACACGGTGTATGCAGAAGACTCTCCAGAAAGCAAGATCTCCATGAACTGCAGGGTCCGGGCCAACCCACCCGCTATCGTCAAGTAAGCAGAATCTAGTGGGACCCCTTGTTAAATTTAAGTTGATTTATATATCGCTTTTCTTAGTCTCTAGGGTTCTTACAGGTGCTTGAAATCCTTGAATATGCTTGAAATTATACAGTGGAATCTGTATAAATTGAAGTATTTATTAGTATTAAATTAGTATTAAAGCCAAAAACCAAAAACCTCCCGGACATGAAGTAACGGACTCGCCGGGCACAGAACACAACAGCCTTAAATAACGGAACAGTCATCGAACAATAATCAAACACAATCCAGAAAACTGGTGATCCAACTTAACAGAATTAATGCAATAATCAAACACAATCCAGAGGGCTGTTGCACAAAACCGAGATAAGCGATTAATCTGGGATTTTCCACTTATCCTGGCTCAATTTAGCCCCGACTCGGTTGCATGAAAGTAGGATAAAGCCAGGTAAGGCATGTTACCATGGAGATTTATTCTGAGAAGCTAGCCTGCCCCAGACCAGGCTAACAGCCAGGCTAAGATTAATCCTGGTCCTACATTTTTGTGATTTACAATGATTAAATGGTCATCTGTAAACATCTGGCATCATTTTAATCGTGCAGTAAAATATTAGTATAAAGTTATAATATAACTTTAACGTATAAATATAAATATATGCCATGATAAATAAATATAATTATAAAGTTAAAAAAAAATGTTATTTCAGATGTTTGATGAATACATAACATTGCAGGTCTTGAGATTTTAGGAAATGGCTGGTGAAGTTACAAAGGTGATTTAATAGTCCATAAGGAGGTCAATATGTAGAATATATTGGCTACGTGATTTGATTTCCTAACCATGGCATGACCTTTGTTAGATGAAGTTGTGGACGAAGAAGTATTAATACTCAGACAAGATCATTAAATTTTAGTCGTCTTATACACATACAACATGCAATGAAATGTATTTCTACAATCGTCCAGCATTTAAACATGGAGGGTGGGGGGTGCATACGAGAAAGAAATGCAATAAAAAGATAAGAGATAAAAATACAAATAAATACCAAATAAACAAATAGATAAAGATACATTATAAATTAAAACAAGGAAATGAAGATGAAAAAGACCCAATAGAAATACAATAAATTGAGCAAAATACAAAAAAGGCACTCAAGTGATCCATGTAAAGTAAAGATGTTTAAAGTGCAATAACCAGCTGAAAATGGTTAATCATGGTTAATTCATGGTTAATCACTAGTCGGTTTGGAGCTTTTTGATAAAACAAACCATGATTAATACAAAGTTCAGTCTCAATTTTTTTTTTATATACAAAACTGGAACTGAATACTTATGCACACTGCACTTTTTAGTTTTGTTATTTGTACATTTACATTACATTTTAAATTATTTATATAAAAAAAAGAACTCCTTTATTATTTTCTTTCTGCTACACAGTTGTGTGCCACTTTGTCTTGTTTTTTCATTAGACATCCCGTTAAAATATATGATCATGTTTGTGAGAAATGTGAGAAAATGTGGAAAAGTTCAGGGGGTATGAATACTTTTGTAAGCCAATGTATGTTCTTCCATCAAGTCACTTGCCAGCGCGCAAGATGTTCTTGTACTTAAACTTGACTTGCTGTCAGGTCCTTTTTTGGCCAGACAAGCTTGTTCTTTAATAAGGAGGGGAGAATGAAATAAATTACCAAATAATGCACGACACCAAATAATTGCATTAAGTATTAACTAATTATTATTAATTCATTATGAACTAACTATAATGAACTAACATTTAATCGGTCATGAGGAGGCGCTGTTCTGCTGGTAAGAAGTGTCATATCCATTGTCGACTCAGTGATTCTGTGAGCGATTCCATGGTCTGTTTAAGTCTGCCGTGAACAAGAACATATCCCAACTATCTACACCTGGCTTAATTTAGCGGAAAGTATTTATCCAAGCTTAGCGTTTGTGCAACCGAATAACCCAGAATGATCTGACGAAGTTATGTTAAGCGAGGCTTCTTCTGAAATCCTGGCTTTCTTTATTCTACTTTTGTGCAACAGCCCCCAGGAAGTGACTGAACGTAAACAAACGTGTTCAGGGTGAGATTCAAAATAACAGCTCGGAAAGTGTTCAAAATAAAAGTCTCTCATGACAAGGTGGTTCTGGTTTTACGTGACTTTTGATTCACAGACTCTGAGAGTGAGACAGAGAGAGAGACAGATAAATAAAGTGAGTGTGTGAATAAACAGGCTGTGATCACTATGATCCAGGTTAAAAGTGATTAAAAGTGCAGAAAGTGGGAAGCATCAACACCTTTATTGTTGCAGTGTTCCCGGCTTTGTCACACTTTGGTAAACTAAAACACACTTTGCTAAAAATGGAGAAGAATGGCAGATGTCTAATTTCTGACTTTAAATAAAGTTAGAATACAAATTTTGCCTGTAATGTTAGTAAGGTCTACTAAAACGTAGTGACCGTTTTTTTCACCAATACCACAAAACGGTAATATTTCATTTTGATATAAATTTGACCACAACTGTATTGTGCTGGAAAAACTTGAACATGGACCTTGAAAGTGCTTGAATTTTAAAGTGTTTAAACAAGATTTTTCAAATTTGTGTTCAAAAATGAGAAAAAAGAAAAAAAAAAAAAAAAAAAAAAGAGTCAAACAAAAGAATTGTTCATTGGTGAATTATTATAACCTCATACGTTCACCTTTGGCTTGTCTTTGAAGATGGTGGTTAAACAACTGGGAGATTAAACTGATGGAGCAACCTGATGAGCACTTCAGCCTGGTTGGAGGAAACCTGCTTATTACTAACCCAGACAAGGGCAAGCATGCTGGGAAATACGTTTGCGTGGCTAAGAACGTCTACGGCACTGTCATCAGCAAGGAGGCGACCGTCAAGTTTGGGTGTATGTTGCCTGTTGCGTTTTTATAATGTGTGGTATTGTCCCAAATTCTAAACGGTTTTCCTGGTCTACAGACTTGAACCAGTTTCCTACCGATGAGAGAGAGCCAGTGTCGGTCAAGGAGGGTCAGGGGGCCGTCCTGTTGTGTTCTCCTCCGTCTCGATACCCAAGTAACTGGACTTGTTATATATGAAAGCTTTCCTGTTTATCTAGAACACCACGCTTGAAAAATGGCCGCCACTTGGATGAGTAGGAAATTGTGGGTCGTCAAGCAAGTTAATGATCTCTTGTTTGATGTTAAAAATACTTTGCTTAACTTCAGTGACGTAATATAAAACAATAAAAAATGTAAGTAACAATCCCTAGTGGCCATAATGTCAAACTAACTCACTTGTTTTTGTCCGTATTTTAAAAAAATGGCAAAAATGGCACCTGGCTTTTTTAACCGAGCGATAGTTTCGGCATTGTCCTTTTCATAAAAAATGGATTAAGTGCAACAATTTTTTTCGATGGCAATTGAATTTGAAAAATTATTTGAATGGCATACACTGCAAAAAATGCACATGAAAAAAATAAGGAAATAAAAAACTAAATTAGTAAAAAAGACTTAACTCAAGTCAAATTGTCTGCCAATGTGGTGAGAAAATTTTACTTGGTAAGGTCCTTAAAACGAATAATAAAAGTCCCATTTTTTTTAAACAAGCTAATTAATCTTTTACTCTTAATTCTAAGCTTCTGTAGTCAATTCATAATCGAGATTTATTGTGAAATTTCAAGCTTTTTTGGCTGGTCAAGAATGTATTGTTTGCAGTGTATGTGTTTATGCCATATTTACTGAAGATCTGTCCTGAAGATTTATGAACTGGACAATGCAAATCCTAAAGAAGCTGAAAGCTATGCTATAATTGGCCAATTGTCAGCAGCAGCCGACCAATCACAAGTCACCGCTGAACAAAATCAATGTTCTATTGATGCTATAAATAATTTAACAATTATTTAACAATTAGAAAGCCAGTGAAAAAAAAAATAAAAAAACACCAAAGTAGACATTTTGGTACTTGCTTGTTTCCACAAATAAAAGGATGAAATCAGACGTCCACCACAAAAGAGCATTGTTTAAGCTATAACGTGTACGTTTATTTCTTTTGTTTTAGGTGAAGTGTTATTTCGCTGGATCTACAATGACTTCCCGAGATTCATCATGCCGGATCAAAGAAGATTCGTTTCTCAGACCACTGGGAATCTGTACATTGCAAAAGTGGAGGCATCAGATGTTGGCAACTACTCTTGTTTTGTCTCTAGTCCCACCATTGGGAAGAGTGTTTTCAGTATGCCAATCTCACTGGTTCCTCAAATAGAGAGTGAGTGGTCCCAACATCCACCATTTCTAAAGCAATTCTAAATTGCACAAGCTTTTAAACGTTTTTTCCTCTGCCACTCGGACAGAAGACGTAAAGAGATACCCTGCTGATATCCGCGTTAAGTTCCCCAAAACGTATGCTTTGGTTGCACAGAACATCACTCTTGAGTGTTTCGCCCTTGGAAAGTAAGTCAAACTCTAAAAGTACAGTATTTACTTGCTTAAAAGTCGACCACCCACTTCAGCTGTGAGATTGTGGTATTCTGTTTAGACCCGCTTATAAGACGGGGAAAAGAAATGAAAAGTGAAAAAATAGATATGAGTAGAAACCCAATTTTGCGTTTCATACATAGTCGACTTTGTTTAATTGGGGCCCATCGGGACACTAAAGCGGTAATACATAAAATACATTATATTAAGCACTTTTTTCCCCAACACAAACATACAGATGTTTATAAAAAAATCTGTCTCTAAAAATAAATTAAGAGTTTGCGTTGACTAAAAGCTACATTTCCCACAATGCATTTTGACTACGGTAGCAGTGTTTCCACAGTTCTGTTATTTTTCTACATTCACTTGGACAGGTTAATCCTTCATTAATGGAGTTATGTGTGTTTTCATAAGTCGACAAAGTGTAAAAAGATTTATGTTAGAGCAACAAGCAAACATGGGTTTTCTACGCAACTGCACTTGTCACTTGATTAAGTTATGATAAATAGTGAGTTGTGTGAGACACCTGGCCATTTCAGGACCAGGGACAGTGATTGCGGATGCTGCAGGATGGCCAGGTTGTTTAAATACACAGTTGATTAACATTAAAGAGTTGTTACATTTATTTTTCATTTATTTCTAGTAGTTATATAGATTTAGTTAATTCCCATTAGTTCATCCCATAGTTTTTACCAGTATGATGTAATAGGGAAAAATGAAAGCCCTTTTCTGAATGATTTATTTAGTCCACATCCTAAATGTTAATTTAATTCCTGCGCTCGTGTCTCTGTTGTTTACTTTTGCAAGAAAGGATGAAATATCTGCACTCTGTTCTGAGTCAAATATTTTAGATTTCGGTAGACCGTGTATAACTGGAGCCCCCCACTTTCAGCCCAAAATTTAAAAGAGAAAATCCTCTACTTATACTTGAGTAAACACAGTATTTGTTTTTATTGAGGGGTGAAATGATCTTTACTATGTGAAGACACATTTTGTATATTTGTTCCTGTCAGTCCGCTTCCACACATCCGCTGGAGGAAACTGGACGCCGATCTCCCACCAAACTATGAAGTCAGCATGAATGGTGCATTACTTCACCTGATCAATGTCCAGTACGAGGACGAGGGCAGCTATGAGTGTGAGACCCTTAACGTTAAAGGGATGGACTGGTATCGACAGTGGCTCTATGTAGAAGGTAAGTTATACTAAATCCACAGACTTATATAGTTACATAATGCTACACAATGCTTCAATTGTGGCTGAAAACATACCGTATATAACGTGACAAAAGTTGCAATTTTAGATATTGAAAAACACAGGGGTGCTTATGTGCGCATAAAATTCAACATTTTGCCACATTTCCACATTTCAAGTCAGGATCACAAATAAATGCAAATACGTTGTCTTTATTTTGCGACACTTAGCAGTGGCTAAATAACACTGGAAGATGTAAAAAGACATAAGTTAAATACAATAGCATGCAGAATTATTTTCTCTATCTGCGATCTACCGCTGGCAGTGTGAGAACCGAAATACGGCCATATATGGACACAGCAAGCGGAATCATAGCACCCCCTACTGGAGATATACTCTACCACATTTAGAAATAACATTAAACATAATCATATTCTTTTCATTAGGACCAAATTCTGAACACCCCCGACACACTGACCAAATCTTTCAGTAGTGTTTGTATGTATTCTTAGATGCACGATGTCATACACCTGCAATTTTTGGCACTTATTCTTCGAAATATCGATCTATCTATTCTAAATAAATATCTATAGTTTGGATGTGGAAGCTAATTCTTTTGGCAATATAGTGTATACCAACTGTAAAACTTTACACTTTTTGATAACTCTTAATGACATAGGTAGGTTACACAGAGGTACAAAAAGCTAACATGTGAATAACCTAATATTGAATGATGGATTATTTTGAGTGATATGTGTTTGGGATGGTGGGAACAGGCGCTCCTGAATGGGCTGAACACATCAATGACACAGAGAAGGACGTTGGCAGTGAGCTTACGCTCAGATGTGTTGCTGTGGGAAAGCCATTGCCATGGATTCGCTGGCTGAAGGATGGCTACTCAGTGAGTACATTTTTATTAATAAATAATAATTATAATTATAAACACTAATAAATACAGTCAACTTTGTTTAATCAGACCACATTGGGACACGCCCCCTTCCGGACCTCGATCGTATTCATATTCCTCATTTGACGTATTATATTCTTTCAGTAGACAAGTTTATATTCTTGGTCCTGGTTTTCATCTGTATTGATCTCTATTGACCCTGATTTAACAATTTATGTGGATTTCCTTTGTTCTCCCATTCAACCTCGTTAAACGCAGGCGTTTTCGTGGCAATATGTTTCCATTCTTCTTCAAAATTGCCCCAGTAAAGCGCTTTTTAGACACAATAAAGTGGCGAATTTCGCGTTGTGATAGACAATTTGTTTCGGGACTTTGGGATTTGGCCCAATAAAGTGGCTGCCCCGATCAACCTGTGGCCCAATTAAGCGGAGTTGACTGTAATAAATATAATGGACACATGTAATTATTTTATTAAATGTCAAATGCGCCTTAAATTGTTCCTCGAATGCTTCTTTTCCTTCGCTTACAACCAGTATGGCAAAGGGGAGCTGAAGTTCTCCAGCCTCACGTTTGAAGATTCAGGGATGTATCAGTGTGTTGCTGAAAATGCGTGGGGTACAATCTACGCTAATGCAGAACTTCGGGTCGTCTGTGAGTGCTCACAAGCTCCAAGTATTGTCAATGTTTTAATGTTTCTATTATTTTGTCTATTATTTCTATTATTTTCTTGGCACTTTTTGAAAGCGACAAGTCCTTGGAGATTCTCAATCATACAAGTTGATTGTTTTGTTCTTCACGGCCAATCTCGGTGGCTTCAGTCCGACATGAGTTTGGCTAAAGGTCATGCATTTGTTCTATGATATGATTTCCCCTTCTATCTGTAAATGATGGTCTTTCAATAAGGCCGCTTCACAGGCAAAAAGAATGACAAAAAAACAACTGGACACCCAGAAGCAACATAACAACTTGACATTCCCTACATGAGTTTTTTTTCTGGGGGGAAAAACGTATTTTCCGAAACCACTGCGTGCCTGTTTATGGAAAATCTAATAATAACAACAAAAACTCGTTCACCCAAATAATCAGACGCTAAAATAGAAGAAAAGCAACTCCGTCCATGCAGCTCAAGTTCAGTGAATTTCTAAAGCGCGTTACACAGTTACAACTGTCTCAAAGCCGCTGTGTGAAAATGTAAAAATAGAATATTGTTGCATTTTGTCCATTGTTCGTGGCTGTTTAAGATGCGACAATGGCCAGGTAAAAATTAAACTTCTCAAAAAAAAAAAAATTCTCACACTGCAAAAATCATTGCGATGGTTGTTCCGAGCCATTGTGATGAAGATTGCCATCCCTCCACGTAGACCCATCGGCACCAGTTTGTCAGAAAGTCTGGGGGAACGACGTAGAAAATGAACCCGAAGCTCCTAAGAGAAGCCACACCGACACACCTCCGGGCGAATAGTACAGCAAAAAAATGTGAAAAAGAAAAAAAAATATGAAGTGCCATAATTTAAGATTTTAAAATCAACTAGACTAGGCAGCCTTTCTATACGGTTATATTCACTGATTAGATATGTTGTAATGACAGTGACTATCTTCTATATCGAGGTGGAAAAACTTGCATAGAACATTTGCCAAACACAGACAGAACATCACATTATAACCCAATTTTAGCTCTGCAACTACACTTTAAAAGCCACAAAGATCCAATTCTCAACAGAGAAGAAGTGGTTTGAGGGAGGGCTCAGGTAAGCATTTCCTCACCGAACATATACCTAGTCTCTCATGTATCATTCTGCACTTTCTGCACTTTCATCTGTTCAAACGAAGGTCAAAGCCACTTCACAAGTCCCCCCAAAGAGACAGACCCTGAAACGTTGGAGAAGAAACTATCTGAAAGTCCACATCTAGTGTTCACACCACCTCACTAACTTTTAACGGGATCATCGTTAACAAAGGAGACTTTATTGTAGGATAAATGAGTGGCTTTTACCCATCTTTTACCCATCAGACTGAAGAGGCCACCTGGATTGGCGGTGACGCAATTCTACGAGTAAATAAGAAATCTTTTGAAAGCAAATAACGCTAGACGACAGGGACTCATAAGAAGAGTTTGGTACAATGTATGAAGCGTAAAAAAAGATGATTGTCTTTTCACAGCCTGTGCACCAACATTTATTTATAATCCAGTGAAGAAAGTTCTACTAGGTGCTGAGAACGGCCGTGTGGTAATAGAGTGCAAACCTCGTGCTGCCCCAAAAGCCAGATTCATATGGAAGCGAGGCTCAGAACTGCTGAATAACTCTACAAGGTTAGTCACTGGAAGACACCTAGTACTTCACTGTGCTCTTCTGCAGTGTTCTCAAAGCAATAAGCTTTAAATCGCCCAAAAATGTCCTTGCTTTTTAGGATGCGTATTTGGGATGATGGTAGCCTGGAGATTCTTAATGCCTCGAAAAGTGACGAAGGCTCTTACACATGCTTCGCTGAGAATGACCGTGGTAGAGCCAACAGCACAGGGACACTCACCATCACAGGTCAGGACAGGATGAACTTCGGGGTTTGGCAGCTTTGAGTTGTCACTGATTTTTGTGGATGTCTTTGTAGGGGCGACCGTGATTACCGTAGCTCCGGCCGACACGGACACTGTGGTCGGGGACAGCATCGTTCTCCATTGCTCGGCTTCTTACGACCCCAGTCTCGATATCACCTTCATTTGGACTGTAGATTACAGCGTCATCAATTTCTACGATGATCAAGGACATTATGAGCAGCTCATGGTACGTCAAGTCAATATTTAACAGCTATTATTACAAAAAAAAACAGGTGTAAAGAGCAAGTATGGATGTCTTACTGTAGAAATACACCATTACACGACTTGAGTAAAAGTCGTATACAATTTTAAAAGAACTCCTTCAAAGTAATTTACTCATACTGAATTTAGGCTCACCAGGAAATGTGAAAAACAAGAAACTCTTTATTTATGAGGTTTAAATTGCTATTATAGAAATAAAATTGAACACTGCAACATTTCAAAATGACAGAACAAAATATATAAAAAGATAACAAAAAGTCAGTCTCAGTCAAACTGCAATCGCTAATTCACTTTGACGCGATGTAGCTTATAAATAGCGTCCTGTAGTACAAGGCACAAAGTACAAAGTACTTTCAGCATCCTGCAGATGGCCATATTGCCTTGTTCACCCAAGTAAAATTTTCTACTTTAGAAAAAAAACACGGCGACTCTCATAATCACAATGTAACAAGTAACAAAAACGAAAAGTGGAAGTAAAGAGTACAGATACTCAAATCTGAAATGAAGTCAAGTAGAGAGTAAAAGTTGTTGTATTTTTTTTGTACTGAGTGCAAGTACAAAGTAGCCAAAAGTACTTAAGTAAAGTGGCAAAGTCCATTTACTCAAGAACTTTACACCACTGCTTGTGAAGATGTTAAATTGTTTTTTATAGGGTCAGGAACACAGTGGAGATCTGCTGATCAAGAATATTCAGGTGAGCCATGCTGGGCATTATATTTGCACTGCACAGACGATTGTGGACAACGCCACTGCAGAAGCTGATGTTTTTGTCAAAGGTTGGTGGACTAAACTACAATGTTGTTACACAAACCAAAACAAATCAGTCTGTTCTCTAATTACTGATTCAGTTGGGTTCACGCTTATTCTAAATAACGCTTCAGTTTGTGACCTCCGCCACATTTGGTGAGCACTTTCATGTGTTTCTTATCTATCGTACTTTCACAAGATTGTAACTTTTTGCAAGGAAGAACAATGACAGAAATCCTGGGAAGAACTACCTTAATTTGAGACTAATTTTTAGTCGACTAAAATTAGTCTAAAACAAAAAAAAATTAAGATGACTAATTTGGGACTAAAACAAAAGCTGAGTTTTAGTCAAAAAACTGACTAAAAACTAAATGGAAAATCTTTGTTAAAATTAACCAGTTGATTGTAATCTCTTGACAGGTTTGCCTGGTCCTCCAGGTGGTGTCCGTGTGGAGGAAATTGGAGATACGTCTGTAAAACTTCGTTGGAGCCTGGGATCAGACCACAGAAGTCCCGTCTCCCAGCATGTGGTTCAGACTCGAGACTTCTATGCTCTTGATCCAGAGGACTGGAAGACGGCATCCACATGTGAGTAGACATCCACAATGATTGTAGAATGATGTTCTCACAATGTAAACAATAAAAAAAACGAGTTTACAAGATCTTCTTTTTTAATTTAGCTCCAGTGTTTTTGGACGGCTCTATGGAGTCAGCTACTGTGGTTGATCTCTATCCCTGGATGCAATATGAATTCCGTGTTCATGCTATAAATGAATTCGGAGCGGGAGAAAACAGTCGTCCATCCATTAAAATCAAAACGTGGGATGCAAGTGAGTTTTGTTTGTGAATAGTAGGGTACCAACATTCAGCGGCCTGTCTAGATAGGTTACATCTCTCGTTTCAGAACCTACAGTCGCTCCATCCGACGTCATCGGCCAAGTGGGAATATCCGGGGAACTTATAGTCACATGGACTGTAGGTGTCTCCAAGCAAGTTTACTTGGAAGATACAACTCATATCTGGTTTAGTTTCTCACAACGTCTCTTCAATTGCAGCCCGTGAAGCCCCAGTTCTTCTTCAGTAAAAAGTTTGGCTATGTTGTAGCGTTTAAGCAACATGAGGATTATGAGTGGAAATGGGCGACTGTGGAGGATCCCGAGACACGACGGTATGTCTACAAAGAAAGCATGACTCCCGACACCGAGATACAGGTGAAAGTCAGCACCTTCAACAACAAAGGAGAAGGCCCGGCAAGTCTCATATCAGTGGTCTACTCTCCACGGCTTGGTGCGTTGGTTAGAACTCAGTAAATGATTAGATTTCTTTACTCAAATCATTCCAATTCTTGACCTCTTGAACATTTTCACCAGCACCTACCGAAGCTCCACTAGATGTGTACGCTCGGCAGGTCACCTCGACAGAAGCATTGGTCTGGTGGTTACCAGTCTACCAGGCGCCACCTAACTGGGTGGATGGATACCAGGTATTTATAAATTACTGTATTTACTCGCTTATAAGTCGACCCCCCCAGATCGGCTGTGAGATTGTGGTATTCTGTTTAGACCCGCTTATATGACGGGGGAAAGAAATGAGAGAAGTGATAAAACAGAAATGAATAGAAACCCAATTTTGTGTTTTATATAAAGTCAAATCCGCATATTTGGGGCTCACCGAGACACTAAAGCTGCGCCGGGCACACACCCCCTTCCGAAATAAGTCGAGAAATAACCCTTAAATCATCATCATTTTATTTTTTCACAACCTGTTCAGATGCTCTTTAATCCTATAGAAATGACAAAACTATTCAGACGTTCTTGGTGGTAAAAGAAGCATAAAATCAAAGTAACCCTGTTTTTTTAGTTTGGTATTAATCTATTTAAGTTATTGTTATTTAAGTTTAAGGTTTAATTTGTTATTGGCATGGTTGCATTATAATTTTCAAGATTTGTGTGAAAAGTGCCCTGCCGCTTTAAGAGAATTTAAAAGTGCCTCTCCCGAGAAGCGAACGCTAATGCTGACTCGTGTTTTGTGAATAAATACTACGTTTGAAATCCACCATGTGAGTCGTTTATTTGTGAAGCCAAAGAAAGACTGGAGTTAGAAGAGCCGCTCTTTTACCTTAGTCACGCGGTGCACACAGCCTGTTTCAGAGAGAGAGAGAGAGAGAGAAGGTAAAGCAGCCAGCACGAAGATGTGGAGAGCTTTTGCTTCTGCTGTGCTCGCGCACTGTTCTGAGTAAAATATTTTCTATTTCGGTAGACCACGCGTATTATTTTTAGGAAAAATCCTCGAAAAATAGTCCAGTAAGTCCGGTATTGTCAGGAATGCGGAGTTTTGAAATTCAATCTTCTTTCCATGTTCAGATTCGTTACTGGAGGAAGTATGATGATAACGAAGCTGCTGCCAATCGAGTACTGGTGCACCGGATGATTAATCAAACTCGCCTGGAGAACATGCGGCCTGATTCGCATTATCTCATAGAGGTGCGAGCATTTAACGGAGCTGGATTAGGCCCACCAAGCGAACACTGTGAAATGTTCACCAGGAGACCACGTAAGAGCCGTAGCATTCTGCCCTGTTTACAACAATGTACAAATTGTTATCGATGCAACTTGTATTTTCAGCCCCAAGTCGCCGTTTGAGAGTCTACAAATACGTCAGTTTTACCCGCAAATGGCTCTATCTGTACTGGGATCACATCTACAACTACTGGAATGAGTCATATGTGGAGGGTTACAAGGCGAGTTTGCTCATTTGGACGATTGTGTGTTTGAAAAATACTAAACTTGATGGATCTCCCTGCAGATTTTATTTCGGAAGGAAGGAGAGCGTTACGGGAAGCTGTACACCACAGGCAAGCACTACATTGACTTCCCCATGCCCGAGACTGGCGATTTTGTTGTCGAGGTCCGAGCTCGCTGTGAGGGAGGAGATGGACCCATATCACAGATCAAAGTTCAGGGTAGGACCTTAATCTATTGTTTTCCGAGGAATGTTGGAGTTGGAGCCAAAATTGATGTGAAAATATGAAAGTTCAAGTTCACTGCATTTGTCACAGTTACAACTGTCTCAAAGCCACTGTGTGAAAGTGTAAAAATAGATTATTGTTGTGTTTATTTCATCGTTCGTGGATGTTTAAGATTAGGGCTATGACCGGTGAGCAAGCACACATGCGACAGTGGCCAGGTAAAACAACCTCACTAGCAGGATGAAAAGCAGTCAGCGCTCAGGAGAGAAGTGAAACACGAAAAACAAAGCATTAGCAAGACATATAGTGCCATAATTTACAATTGTGACACTCTTAGGTGCAGGTATATTTCGGTTCCAGACACTAGATGATGCAGCCTTTCCATACAGTTATTATATATGTTATAATTACAGTATTCGCTTTATTTAAGAGATGCGTCTTCAGTCTAGTTTTAATTTGGCTAGTTGTTTCTGAGTTTCGAATCGTGCTAGGCAGAGCGTTCCAGAGTTTTGGTACTAAATATGCAAACAATTGTCCTCTGTAGCTTTTAGAGATTTGAGGTTTTACGAGCTGGCCCGAGTTTTGAGAGCGCAGCGGTCGCGTTGGCCTGTGATATGCGATGAGCATGTGATGAACATGTAGTGCTCTATAAGTGGTTAGTAGAATTTTAAACTGAATACAATGTTTGACAGGTAACTAGCGTAGTGACATTACACTGGACTAATATAGTAGTACTTTTTGTAATGGAGCAGCCGCATTCTGAACTAGCTGAAGTTTTTCTATTAGTCGGGCAGGAGAACCTCCCAAAAGACACAAACGCATGAATTCATGAATCATGAATCATACATTCCTGAGGTGGAAAAATACATTTACAATTACATACGTTATTGACATGGCTTTGAAATGAAAGTTTAATAACAAAAATGACACTTAAGTTTGTACCTTTGTATGAGGATGAGTTTAAGTACGTTTAGATTCATACTACATTGGTGTGCATCAGTCTTTTGGTTTGTCAACAAGTAATAATTTGGTTTTGTCTGAGTTGAAATGACTTGTCATCCAATTGCTAATGTAACAAACTAGTATTTTGGAAAATTTTGAGATTTTGAAAAGCTACTTATTATTTACAGAAAACAAATGAAGATTGATGAAATAACAAAATAACTTTTGGGGTCCGTTACACTTTTATTCAAGTCTTATTCAAAAATAATTTGTGTTACGAATCACTTATTATTTTCTCAAACGTAAGGTGCAGCGGATTTTTCCTGAGCCTGTGTTTTACCAACACGCTTGAAACTCTTCTTATCGATTGTCATGTTTCGAGGCAAATAAAAAAAAACTGGCCACGTGCAATTCAATCAGTTTTTTCGTAAAATGCGTAAAAAGGTGCTTAAATATGGTACTTTTTATGTTTTCATGTGTATCTGATAGCTTACTATATGTTTGTAATTGTGTTTACTTGCAGGTAAAGCTGGTTTGAGTTCGGAATCTATGGGGATAACCTCTGTTCTTCTGTTTGCACTGGGATGGATGAGTTTCATCTTGTAGACAATCTGACTTTCAAGATATACCTTACAGAAAATTCACCCTTTCATTCCTTTTCTACCACTTCTTCCATTTATGGGTGTGAGAGAGAGAGAGAGAGAATAAGAAATATGTCGGAGTCTGATGCATTCTATAATAATGTTTAGTTAGCTTATGTATTTGTACTGTACGGTTATTGTTTTGAGCAATTATCATTTTGCTAATTTCATGCTATTGTTTTTACTGAATTTCAATAAACACTAAATCATCACTAATCAATTTCATTCTGGAAGAATCTTTTGGACGTTTGTATACCGTAGGAACCATTAAACGAAAATGTTGAGATTTTGTCCAGTGTTCGTTACCAACCAACACTGTGGCAAGGTTCATCAGGGAATCCACCCTGTTGTGTTTAGTATCGAAGCAAAAACACGAAGTCTTCTGAAACTGGTTCTTTTATTTTCTTTATCAGCAACGCACAGCAGTGTTAATTTCGTTGACAAAATATTTTTGTCATCGTCTTTGCCAACGAGACTTTTTACCTGACGAAAACGAGAACAATATAAAAACTCCCGCTCAGAGAGGCAAACTATAACTACATTTATTCACACTTTGGTCAACGAATAAAAAGTAAACAAAAATGCCTTTTGTGACGTCGTCCAATCATAATCCGAGCTTGTGGAGAAAGGCGGATGCAAACACAAAGAGTTAATCATTGGTTAATCAGGACACGGCAACACTTTCAGCTGCAGGAAAAGCACGGCGAGCGATTTCACGGCAGGAAAAAGCGGTCAGATGTTTGGATTCATTTAACGCGACCTTAGAAAAACTATCTGTACGCTGCTGCACGGGAAAAAATACAACACACCTGAAGCGCCATCTGCATATGGAACTTTTTTTTTCATCGTGCGACCATTTGTTACCTATTAACGTATTTATTATAATTGATCAATTTTATTTTACTGTATTTAATTTCCTATTTGCTGAGGTTTCATTTATGAGAATATACTTATTTGGATTGAAAGATAAGTTCATATATTTATGTTAATATATGTAAAAGAGAGAACAGACGGAGTCAGACCAAACTCAATTCCTTGTTGTCATTCGCAACTAGGCCAGTAAAGTTTCTGATTCTGATTTCTGAAATTAATTTCTCAGAGATCAGAGTGGCCGTGCGAGCTAGAGAGTCTCGCTGCAATCGTGGCCAATAGGAGGGTCGTTTGCGCGGAAACACCCACGGAGTTGGCAGAAAAAAGCAGCGGAAAACGTCACAGTGTTCTGAAAATTCTTCCTACAGCTCAGAACTTCCTACACTGACTTCACTGCTCAACTCTTCCTAGCTAGCTCGCTGCGCAAGCGCGTTAAAACACGTCCAAACTGAATACTAATATAAATAAGTACAATATAGCTTGCATTATAATTATATATTACAATATAGTTGCGCATACGCGCTAATGAAACGTCACTTCTCAGCTGTTCCTACCCTTCGCGCTGCGCGATAAATGCACTAAATGAACATGGACACTTATAACAGTACACACAATATTGTACTTAATTATATTAGTATTCAGTTTTGACGTGAACAGCTGAACAGTGATGTAAGTGTAGGGAATTCTGAGCTGTAGGAAGAATTTCTTGGGTTGACAAGTCTAGTTACCGTACCAACAACCCAAATGTATTTCAAGTCACAAGCCAAACAAAACTTAGGCTGCTTACACACCTGCCTTTTTTAGTTCGATTGAATCGCACCAGAGTTTGTTTGTTTCCCTGTTTGGTACGGTTCGTTTGGGCAGGTGTGAAAGCGGCAATCGAACTCTGATCCGCACCAAAAGCGACCCAGGACGTTTGGCCCCCGGGGCTTTGGACCCGGACGATTGATCCTTAGGACGATTGATCCCTAGGACGATTGGACACTCGGATGGTTAGACCCGAGTTTTCGTCACGCGGCTTATTAAGAATCATCGCTTATTAAGGCGCACCGCATCCCAGGCAGAAACGTTACCGTGAGCTGCAGCAACGTGTGGAACGAGCTGTAGCCACGTACAACCGCATCAACGTAGTCACCTATTTGAAAGCCATGGCCTATTTGTCTTGTCTTTAAATGTGCATGTGAAAATTAAACAGAAAAATGTGTTAATATATCTATTGTTGTTTGGACTGTTCTTTAGCATGCTTTGTGTATTTCACCACACGCTTATGGGATAAACAAGTATCGACAATCTGGAAAGCTATTTAAGCAAAGCGGCTGCGCGCCGCGGGCCGATCAGGACCGATTCCGTGCGATCCCGTGGATGAAAATCGTCGCGAAAACGAACTTCGATCCGAATGGGTTTTTACTCACGCCTGTCAAATTTCTAGCTCGCACGGGCATGAAGATATGAATTTTAATAAGCCGCGGCGCCGGTCAATCCACCGTTATAAGTGCTTTTTTGCGGGACAAAGGCGCTCGAATCGCGGCAAAGTTATGCTTCTTCGTTGGAGTAAATGCAAAGGAGCCGCCTCCCAAATGTCTAGCTCACACGGCCGAAGATATGATTCTTAATAAGCCGCGTGACAAACTCGGGTCTAACCATCCGAGTGTCCAATCGTCCTAGGGATCAATCGTCCTAAGGATCAATCGTCCGGGTCCAAAGCCCCGGGGGCCAAACGTCCTGGGTCGAAAAGTCTGGTCACCGTTTGTTTCCCTGTTTGGTACGGTTCGTTTGGGCAGGTGTGAAAGCGGCAATCGAACTCTGATCCACACCAAAAGCGGACCAAACAAGCGTACCGAGACCAAGAGATAAGCTGGTCTCGGTAAGCTTCCAAACGAACGCTGGCTTACTCCTGAAGCGTGCAGCATTCAAATATTTTTTTTGCAGTCGCATCCGCGCTACACCCTCGGAATATAAATGTGTGTATATAATAAATGTTTGTCTCAAGCGATCAATACAAACTATCTACGATATGCGTATAGTTTAATACAGGCACAGAGCCAGCGCAGTCGTCTCTCCAGACTGAATGTTGTCTATTTGCTTCATTTATGGAATTTACCCACAATTCTGATTAGTTGAAAAGCAGTTTAAGAAATATTTAAAGGACACATCTGGCCAATGAGTGAATTTTTACTAAATTCCGCTGCCATTGTGACGCTGCGCTGAGGAATATCTCCAATTCCGTGAAGTAGCGCCTTCGCCACGTGCAGCATTAAAATATTTTTAATATTTCAGTTAGCTATAATATTTTATATTATAGCTACACTCTCGAAATATAAATATGTGTGTATATAATAAATATTTGTCTGAAGCGATCAATACACGCTATATACACGATAGTTCTATAGTTTAATACAGGCACAAAGCCAGCGCTCTCAAAGTCGTCTCTCCAGACTAAATAACGGCATGTTGTCTATTTGCTATATTTATGGAATTTACCCGCTAAATAACTAATTCTGATTCGTTGAAAAGAAGTAGATATTAAAAGGACACATCTGGCCAATGAGTGACGTGAATGTTGTCACATGACTGAATTTTAGTTCGGTTCGGATGAGAGCAAAAAGTGTGGTGAGAAAGGAGACTAAAAAGGCCAGAGAAATGCAACAATGTATCATTATAGTCCCTTGGTCCGGACCAAATGAACCGAACTACAGGTGTGAAAGCACCCTAAATCCCAAACCTGTCAGGCTTGGTTGCAATGAAGTGAGAGAAACAGCATCGAGTCTTTGTTGAGAAAAGCTGTTCGTCAATGGTGATGTGCAGACCAGGATTGTACGAGTTGATGCAGTTGGTGACAAATGATCCCCACACATCAGAAATAGCAGCAAGCTTATCAGTGTTTGTTCGCATCGAGGCGTAGGTGATGCGTGAGGTCTTTCGTGGCTGAATACTGGTGATTTGTGGTTGTTCTATTTTTGCTGACCAGTTGAAGACTCTAATCAGCTCTTCTTGGAGATCTAACCGGTTAAAATACACAAAACACTCCACTTCCCAGCAGGCCATTGGGCACATAGGGATATGAAATGTACATATACATGTAACAGGTTCTAAACAAATGTTCAAGCCAGAGCAATGAACATGTAATCATAAAACGAGAATTTGGAAATATATATCTGTACTTGTATACAGTATTTTGCTTTTAAAAATGGCATACACTCACACAGACACTTGTCGTCCAGCAGAGGTCAGCACACTATTAACCATTCAACCTACTTCGAAATCTCAGCCCAGTGTATTTTTATGTTGCGTAGCTGTTTTTTCTGTACTAAAATAATAAAACATAATATGTTGTGAAATGTGATTATGAAAAAAAATAAAAGATAAAAATAAATAAAAAAACATTAATGTTAAAGAATAAGGCCAGAAGGCGGATTTCTAACAAATACAATAATAAAACACCAACTTCCCACATTGCTGCCTACAATTGGAATATTTATTAATATTTTTCTATTTAAACATTAATTTTTACGTAACAAAATATAATAAAAAAGTATCATTAAAATATGTCACGATGTGGGATGCAGGACGCAGGAGCTCAGGCCTAATTGCCCATTTGGAACAAGACAAAACCATCCCAAACTAACACAGACAACAACAAAACAATCCCACACCAGAGGTGTAAAGTACTTGAGTAGATTTTAGGAATATTTGTACATTTAGTAAATATGTATACATATGTATAATACAATTGTTTCTTAAAAAAAAGTAGGATGAACGCGTAAAGAAACTGAATAAAATATTTTAGACATTTAAACACTGAGCACAGTATTTGGAATTGTATTTATTGATTGTGTGAATTTATTGGGACTGCTTGAATTTAAAAGTTGCCTATTGTTTTGGATTCTCAGTACAAGTACAAAGTAGCCAAAAATACTAATAAGTAAACAAAAATGTACAAAAGTCACAAAAACTCTAAAAGTTTACTCAAGTACTTTACACCTCTGTCGCAACCAAAAAGAAAAAGAAATGGAAACCACAAAATCTTAAATCACCCATCTTACATACAAGAACAAATCAGACACGACAAGAAACAGGTGAACAGGATAATTAAATAAGGAGTTTTTCAAATTAAAACATTACAACTGGGCAGACCAATTAATAGATCCCACCTAAAACATGTCACAAACAAACAAGGAATAGAACTGAATACGGTTATCATAAGTCTCAGGATAGCGAACCCTGACAAAATAATGATATAAAAAATAAATGAACTCAAATGATGCAAATAATATTTAAAATCAATCATAATTTTGTCCATTATTAATTATAGCAGGCACAAAATGTCACAGAACCATGTCACATGCCTGGAACTCAACCTCATGTGATGGGAATCAGCTCCATTCCTCCTGGAATACTGAGCAAGTAGAACGTCAGCAATAGACAGGTATTCTATGGAATCAAATTGGGTTCAAAAATACCAAACGTAAATTTAGAAGAAATGAATGAAAATGCTTGACATTTACGTTTTTTTTTTTTTTTTTTTTTTTTTTTCGCTCGCAATCTTTACATTTTTGTTTGAAACTTTTTTTTTTTTTTTAGATTTTTAGAGTTTTTAAAAAAAACAGAACATTTTATCACTATTTTCATTATTATTAATAATAATAAAAATATGAATAATACTATTTGAATTTGTAAAGGGAATCGTGCACATACGTACGTATTTAGATGTGAAGAAACAACAGTGTGTACTATTATTCTGAAGTAGTCTTCCACCACAATAATTTAGCAATGTTGTGCAAAAATAACACTTAAATCACAGTTTGTGTACTAATATTTAAAAAAAAAAAAAATCAGTGAATGTCAAGGTGTACATTTGCTGAACTAGTCCCATACTGGTCAAGCAACTGTCAATCACATTCTCACCATCCAATCAGAGAAGGGCCTCCCCCACGTGAAGCTTGGGTCAAAAATCTTGCAAAAAAAAAAAAAAAGCGAACGAAAAACTTAAAGTGAAAAAAAAAGTTTCAAACAAAAACGTGAAGGTTGCGAGTAAAAAAAACCAACAAACAAACGTAAATGTGAAGCATTTTCGTTCGTTTCTTTAAAATTTACATTTGATATTTTTGACACTAATCTGATTCCATAGAATACAGGAAATTAAAGAACCGGAACTTAAACGGGGTGAATGAGAGGAACAATATAAACCTTGACGGAGTCCTTTGTGTTTCTTACTATACTCTTTTAGCCAGTACATAACCTAGCTCAGCATGCAACTTTTTTAGACGGCTTAGATAAGACTAAATCATAGAATACATTGCCAAGCAACACTGAATTTGTGATGACAAATGTAGCAGAAGTCTGCTATTACTATCGTTATACACGCAAATGACCAAAGATGGATGAGGCAACATGGCACGGAAACGGGCATTGCGGTTTTGGCAGTAGGCACAGTAATCCCTGTTGAAGCAGTGGATGTTTCTAGATCTGGCAAGATGGTGGCAGCCAAAGAGTTCAGATTGGAGTCTCTTCTCCAGCTGTCAACTTTGTAGTTCAAGTGAACTGACGAGTACTAACTGACAAGTTCTTCTGGTGGTGGTGGAGATGGTTAATAAAGAGACTTTTCAGTCGATCTTCAGACCTCATTACGGTTTTGCTTGTCATTTTTAGTGGCCAAAAGGAGAGAAAGAAGAAACCACAAACGGACATTAATCATTAACAAATCAAGAAAAACACCATGTAATGCGTGTAATGTGACCAAGAGCACTAATTTACAATAAATTTACAATAGTTACAATAAAAAAGTGAATTACTGTACATGGCACAAATGAGAGAAGAAAGTCTGACAGTCCAAATTAAAAAGCTTGTAAATTTATGTTGCTAGCTTTTTAGTGTATTATCAGCACTACGTACACATTTCTTGACTATGTTATAAGCAACTGTACGTGATTAGTTTAAACTTCGTGCCAGCATTGTTCTTTTCGGCCAACTACTCTAACAATAGCTCCTCGTGCTCTTCATCCATCCATCCAAAAACAAAGTTGCAGTCGTTAACATTTACAGTTTATAGTAAACAATGTCAACATTGACAGTATTGCACACTTAAATAAAATATAGAACAAATATTCTAAATGTCAAATCACACTAAATAGCTTAAAATATTACACCGCCCCGTAAAAACACAAACTGAAACTACATTTTTACACAGTGTAGAATGCATGTATATGAAAAAATTGGGAAAATATTTGAAAAGATACAACATATAACGTAAATTTGTGTATTACACATATAACGTGTATTCTGTTTCAGAATTAGCATTTATCAGAGGGCCACACACTCCTTGTACCCAATGCACCTACCACAGGGTGTCATGAGGAACACAGTCAAATCTCATCCAAGTCTACAAAACACATGTAAACTAGATCTTGGCAGAATCCCATGAGCCCTCAATCTCCCTTGTGATGGTGTAGTGCCAAAAAAAAGACAGTTCCTCCTGTATCCCAGGTTCCACTACCAGCAAAATCCTTTTTCTCAAAGGCATAGAATGTTCCTCAGATCTTCTTTAAGTTATTCAACACATCACTGAGTGTTTCTGCCTTTAACAATTCGTCATCTACTGTGCTTTAATTGTATTACGTAGAGCAATTTATGCAGCAAGCAGGAAATAACACAAGGCGTTTTACAGGCACTACTATCTCAAGCCTCATGTCCATCTAAAATGCTTTATCCAACTGGTTCAGGCAAATAGCACCAAGTAGTGCGAAGTACAAAGTAGGTAGTACCAACAGGGGTGTAAGGTACTTGAGTAAATGTACTTCGATACTTAAGTATGTTTTTGGCTACAGTATAAAAAATATAAGCAACTTTTACTCTCTACTCCACTGCATTTGTGATTTGAGTAGCAGTACTTTTCACTCCACTACATTTGAACAAACACTTATCGTCACTCGTTACATTGTAATTGTAACAGGCCAGAATCGATTTATACCGCGGTTAATTTCTTGGGCGGACGAGCCGAAAATGGACGCTATTTGTGAATTAGAAACCACAAGAACGCGAATTAGGGGCGTAAAAGTGTGTTTTACAAATGTTATTATATAATATATAACTTTATAAAATACATATAATATATAATTTACTAATCAGATTAATCATTTTGTTTTATATCTAGTTGCAAATTTAAGTGATTGAGACTGACTTTTTGTTCTTTTATCTACTTTGTTCTACCAGTTTTGCGGTTAAATTCTGTTTCTGTTTTGGAAAACAATAGTTTGTTTTCACATTTCTTTTTTTTTGGGCCTATATTGAGCACGAATAAAAATACTTCTTAATACTTAAGTTCTTTTAAAATTGGATACTTTGCTACTTTGACTCGAGTCTTTTTGAAATTGGTGACTTGTTACTTGTATTGGAGTAATTTTTACAGTAAGTATCTTTACTTTTACTCAAGTATGGCTGTCTGGTACTCTTTACACCCCTGAGTACCAAGTAGTACAAAACAGAATGTCTAGTGTTTTTTGAACAAGTATAATTTACAAGTAATAAGTGAATAAAACGCTGAGATAAGCTAGAGAGGAAGGCCCAACATCACATTTATTCACAGGGCCTAGGAGCTAGCGGAGGCCCTGCCACTGGGAACAGATTCTATTCTTCAAATAATGCCAGTAGGGCAGCACAATGGTGCAGTTGGTAGCGCTCTTCCCTCACAGCATGGAGAATGCTTTCGGGGATTTTCTGTGTGAAGTTTGCACGCTCTCCTTGTGCTTGCGAGGGGTTTGAGTTGCATGAGTTTTTTTTTTTCCTCCGGGTGCTCTGGCTTCCTTCCACAGTCCCTAAATATGCATTTATAAGTATCGAGTTTTGGAAAAAAAACCCAGGAGTGAGAGTGTAAATGTGTGTGTTTGTGTGTCCTGCTTTCAGGCCCAGGGCTACTGGGACTGGGTCCGGTTTTTGGACAAAATGGAGAGATTATTTTGTCAGTACATTCGTGTGGAACAACCAACGCAGTCTATTGTTAGTCTGGCTGTGATAATGTTACTGAAAATATGATGTGTTTTTATGTTCAGCTGATACCATTATACAGTATTGGGTTTTTACACAGATGTGTTACTGCCTGCTTTGTGTTTTATGTGTCCCGTAATGGCTTCATTCTCGGGGATTATTGGACCGCTCTCACCAGTTGATGAGAAGATTTATGCATCATCATGGTCTTAATGAGGCAGCAGATTCACTCATGTGCTTGTGATGTGACGGTTTTATGGTAGATAAATGTTTAACCAGTTTGCAGGCGGTGAGTTAAAGATCATTTATAGGATTAGTGATACACACATATAGTCAGAAGAGACTTCGTGTGACGGTTCGTACACACAGAAGCCCCTTTCACACAGCAATGCCGGAAAATGCAGGAAGAATATCAGAACGTCTCTAACGGTAAAGACTGTTCACACAAGCGCTGACATTCCCATATTCCCAGAACGAATTTCCCGGCATTTGTCTGTTCACACATACGTGCTTCCAAGCAATATATCGATATTTTGCCAGGAATGTCTGTATGTGTGAAAGGGGCTAGTAAATACAACATGATACTTTTAAGAGAAATTATTGATACACTTTTTGAATTCACACATGAACCAGTTTGGCAAGTGTTAGATTTGGCAACATCGGTAATATTATAAGTCAAAAACTTCTCCTATAACAGCTTCGCGCTGTTTTATTCCTCTCTCTGGTGCAGTAGCTCTCAAGGATGGATCCGGAGAGATGGTAAGGAGCAAGGAAACCAGTGTTAGAGCATTACAAAGTGATTTATTTGAGCATCCAAAGCATCTCTGGTTCTCAATTTATAGCCAGAAACAAAGAACGTGACAGTAGCGGTCAGCATGAGGTGTTATCAATGAACCAACAAGCACATGAGTTGGGCTTCTTCCGGTCCATACACTTAGTCACGAGAAACAGAAAAGGTGCGAGTAAAATGATTATCAGCAGTTTCACAGCTAATCTCTTCCAGTCAGGTGGCCTCTGATGAGGCTTCAAACTTATTAATGAGAACTTCATGAGTTGTAGTCCAAGGAGCGGAACAAACAGTATTACATGACTCATCAGAATTCTAGATATAAGAATATATTACAGTACATATAATGAGAATACAAGGAGAATTAAACATAAAAGCATAAGGATATAAAGTAATTCTCACAGCAAGACATGTTTCGTCTAGAATTGTTCATTTGGTGATCGTATTTGATTAGAATTCACATCTAGTACGTTCCAGCCTAATCCTTGTAATTTAGGGTGGGCATTACAGGAGAACGGTGGGGTGTAGGCTATAATAGAGAATAGACATTCTGGCCTGGCAGCAAACATGTAAAACAGGACATATTACTTCTGACACAACATCATAAATCACTGCATGCGTGTGGTGGGCCTGCAGTGAACCAGCCCATGTTGGATGCAGGATATTAAGGTTCGCAGGGTTTCTGTGAGCGCAGACATGAACGTGCGACATATACAACTCTCCCGGGTCGGTTTGGTGCGACTTGTCATTCATAACACGCCGAAAAGTGTTACTCTGCTTATTAGAATCCCTGTAGCTTTGTTGGTTGAGCGGGGGTTGGTATACGCCTTGATTGTTGGTTGTGTAGGTATTTTTATTGGATTTTTTTGAGCTGTGCATTTTTAGATCTCTTGAGTTTCCCAAGTCCATTGTATCCCATGCCGCTTGGCTGCTTTTGACATTTACAATGACCTGAAAGCATTTTTCAACCACATTGCCGGCAGAGGTGGGAAAATGGAGCCGTTCGAGATCCTTGAGTGTTTTACACAACAACGTCAGAGATTCACTTCCTGAACCTCCATGGCCAGAAGGATTCGATGATGTCATGGCTAATCACTAGAGGTTAAAACAAAGTGTGGCAAAAAATGTCATAAAAACAGTGTTGATATAGTCAGTGAAATATAACGTATAATGTATTAAGAGTAATACATTTATTTCATCTATTAAATATAGCTCTGCAAAAAGCAATCCACCAATTTAGAGTCTGTATCCCACCTCAGGCACATAGTCACTGAGATTGACTACTAGAAAGTGGTAAAAAAAAAAAAAAAATTAACATTATATACCGTATTTACTCGCTTATAAGTCGATCCGCTTATAAGTCGACCTACTCCACTTCAGCTGTGAAATTGTGGTATTTTGTTTAGACCCGCTTATACGTCGGGGGAAAGAAATGAGAGAAAAGTGAAAAGATAGAAATGAGTAGAAACCCAATTTTGTGTTTCATATAAAGTAAATTCCGGTTATTTGGGGTTCACGGGGACACTAAAGTGGCGCCGGGCACACACACCCTGGCGAAATAAGATGAAGTAACCCTTAAATTATCATTAAACACTTTTTTTTCCAAACTTAAACATATAGCACAGAACTAGAGGGGAAAAAAATGATAGAACACCTGTTGAGATGCTCTTTAATCCAATAGAAATAATAAAACTATTCAGACATCCTTGGTGGTAAAGGAAACCTAAAAATAAAGTAACCCTTTGTTTAAGTTGGCATTAATCTATTTAAGTTATTGTAAATGTATGTTTAAGGTTTTATTTTTCTGAAAGATTTATTTAGTTCACGTCATAAATGTTAATTTAATTACCGTGCTTGTGTCTCTGTTGTTTATTTTTGTGAGATAGGGTGAAATATCTGCGCACTGTTCTGAGTAAAATATGTTCTATTTCGGTAGACCCCGCGTATAGGTCGACCCCTCCACTTTGAGCCCAAAATTTTAAGGAAAAATTCTCGACTTATAGTCGAGTAAATACGGTATTAAGTATATTTATTGCGATTAACAGTTGTTTTTATCCAACAATTATACTTTAGCTTACAGTAAAATATAAAATCACCTTCATACTTTCTGTCATGAGTGGTGGTCGCAGGAAAGCGGGTCGAGTCTCAATATGCAGTTTAGGTGTTTGTTGTGGGTGAAGTCTGTGAGGCGAAATCAGGGTCGAAGAACAGGCACAAGGGACAGCTACTGGATCAAGACGGGAATATATTCAAACGGGTCGAGATTCAAATGCAGTATTCTGTTTAATGTAAAGTCCATAAAGCAAGAGGAGTAGTCAGAACACGGGCAGAAGGTCAAATCATGGCGGGCAGAGACAATAGACAGCGAGACTACGAACCAAAACAGACTGTTACGATCTAGCACTGTACAGGACAGCCGGAGACCAGTGTACAAAAACATACACATTTAAAAAAGCAAAACTTGTCAGGGTTTGCAGTCCCTGAGTTCTACGGACCTTTAGTTTGAAACGAGTGGTTAGATCACACGCTCTCAGTTCACTTTCTTGTTTACGTTTGTCTTGTGTTGGAGTTTGATTTCATTGGTCTGGCCAGGTGTAGTGTTTATTTGAGTTCATTATTTAATTATCCTGTTCACCTGTGTCTTGTTGCGTCTAAATTGTTCTTGTATTTAAGGCTGGGTTTTCTCTTGCCTGTTGCTGCTTGTTGCTCTTTAAATACCTCTACTTAAGAAATTAGTTTGTGCCAAGAGCAGTTTTGTAAGGGTGCTTTCACACCTGTAGTTCGGTTCATAATCGGTAGTTTGGACTATAATGATACATTGTTGCATTTCTCTGGCATTTTCACCCCACACTTTTTGCTCTCATCCGAACCAAAATTCAGTCATGTGACAACATTCACGTCACTCATTGGCCAGATGTGTCCTTTAAATATTTCTTAAACTGCTTTTCAACTAATCAGAATTGCAGGTAAATTACATAAATAAAGCAAATAGACAACAGGACTTTATTTAGTCTGGAGTATAACTTTAAACTATTGAAGTATCGTATATAGTTTGTTTTGATCGCTTGAGACAAACATTTATTGTATACACACACATTTATATTCCGAGAGTGTAGCGCGGATGCGACCGCAAAAAATATTTGAATGTTGCACACGGCGAAGGCGCTTCACTCTTCACTTCAGGAGAAAGCGTGACACGCACGGATTCGGAGATTTTCCTCAGCGCAGCGTCACTACAGCAGCAGAATTTAGTCAAAATGCGCAGTCGTTTTTGCATTTGCTACGGTTCAAGTTTCACACCACAATCGAACCGTATCAGAGTTCGTTTGGAAGTGGACCAGCTTATCTCTTGGTCTCGGTACGCTTGTTTGGTCCACTTTTGGTGCGGATCAGAGTTCGATTGCCACTTTCACACCTGCCCAAGCAAACCGTACCAAACAGGGAAACAAACTCTGATGCGATTCAATCGAACTAAAAAAGGCAGGTGTGTAAGCACCTTAAGGCTGAAGTTTCATAAGTAGAGACACAACTAATGTGTAAAAACTTTTGTGTATTTGACATGCGAGACGATTAACTGTTTTTTACACGTCTGAACTTCATGTTTCTCATGACTCTCTCAAAAATCAGTTACTTAATCTAGTCGCTACAACATTTGGCCCGTCGTATTGTGAAACAATATTGCAACAACGGTGATATTTTCTCAGAAAACGTGCTTTGTAACTCAAAACTTTCATTAGTAGAGGCATTCGTAAGTCGGGGTATCACTGTAGTTGATGCCAATTCAGCATGAGTATCAATCAGGCCTAGTCAATTCCTTGTCCCTCTTTGCTTTCCGTATAATTCGCGCCAAGCCCACAACTTTAATGCTCTTAACCCTCCTATTATGTTCGGGTCAAATTGACCCGTTTTCAAAGTTTTGTTGACTTTGAAACTTCTCCTGCTTGGCTTTTTTATGTAATCATCATATAAAAATATTATTCCGTTCACATATTTGTAACACCACGCTACATGCTCTATAGTACAAAAATATCGTTCGGATCAAATTGACCCGTGTTAAAAGTTTAAAAATACAAAACAAATACAGTAATCCCTCGCTACTTCGCGGTTCGACTATCGCGGATTCACTGTATCGCGGATTTTTTTTCTATAATACGTATATTCGCGGATTCATTTTTTCCTGATGTAACGCTTCGGCCCGGCCACGGGTGTCTCACCAAAAATAAAAAGGCAGAGGATGGGAAGCTGACCAAAACCTTTAATGGGCAGTGTTATTTCCCGTCCGGCCAACCTGTTTGTTTACTTTAATAAAGAATACTACGCGAAAAAAGTGTTTTAAAAGTCTGAATAAGTGTTAAATAAATATGTAAATTTTGTGTCTCCACTTCGCGGATTTTCACCTATCGCGGTCCGGCTTGGAACGTATCTACCACGATAAACGAGGAATTACTGTACTTTTTTCACCTTGAAACTTGCTTTCTGCTTGTCTGAGTTAGTGTAACCTACATATAAGCAAAAAACATACAGTTGACATATTTGTAACGCCCGTTATATGTTATGTTTAACAATGATAACGTTCGGGTCAATTTTAAGCTAAAAAGAGTCAGAAAAATGAAATACCATTTGTTTCTTGGCAACAATAAGGAATAATACTCAGCTGTCTCAGTCTCAGAGTGATCTCTTACTCTCTCTCTCTCTCTCTCTCTCTCTCTCTCTCTCTCTCTTTCTCTATCTCACACACATACTGTTTGGGAAACTTTTTGGTTTCTGACACTTGCATGATAAAAGGCCCCCGGGTCAAATTGACCCACAATGATTGTTCCTCTGAAAAGACCATAACAGTAGTGTTAAACACGATTACACTACAGGGAAGCAAAGTAAACTTCAGTGAGATCTGAGATCAAATGGTTCTTATCCAAAATTTGTCTTGGCTCCAACATGCACCAAAACCCCTGATATTAAAAAGTGAGAGAGGTGATCTTTGTCAAGATGACCACTATGAGCCTTTAGAAATTGAGCTCTACTTTTAACCATTCAGTGACATTATACACACACACAGTAAAGTGACACACACAAACACGGAGCATTGGGCAGCCGTAAGCCACAAAGGACTGGGATTCAAACTTGGAACGCTTGGACCTCAACTGGAACATATAAGCCTGAATGCTTGAGCATTGCGCTTTATCCGGGTTCCGTGTAGCCAATCGATTGTATTTTACCGTTCGTAATAGAAACGTGCCTCCCGTGGAGATAATTTGAAAGTTTTAGTGTGCTTGGTCGGCAATTGCTCTTCAAATCTTTCCTGTGGCATGTCAGCGTTTTGCCAGCGCTTCCCCTTCCCCGCTGAGAGACCCTTTACCTCATTTGGCTCTTCCCCGTAAATCACAAATTTTCACCCCACCAAGACGCTTGGCAAGATGGATGACAATCAACACCACCATCTCCCGGCTTAATTAAGGATTACCCGGGATTCGGAAATGAGTTCAAAAGCGCCAATCATGCATAGCTCTGATACCACGCTGAAGTCTGTATTTTGGCTGGTGTAAAACATAAGTGATTATTAAATGAATTCAAAGTCCATCATTAACCAAAATACAGCTTTTAGGCAAAGTTGATGGCTAAAGGATGCGAAACACCTCGCAAAGGTTAGGTTAAATTGTCTGATGAAACCGTTCAGCAAACAGAACGAAAGTAGAGTGATGACTAGTGGTTTGCTCATTTTTTTATTTCACACCTCACACAACACCTCATGGTGGATGTGAATAGCTGGACACGTATTTATGGACGCATAAATAAAGTATATTTTGTGTTTTTTTTTTTATTTTGTATATTTTGTCTTTACTTATTGCCTTTAAATTGCGTTTAACCCAGAATTTTAGATGTGCTAAGATTGTTAATGTGTAAGATTTGTAAGATTTTTTTTAGATATAAAAAATTATTTATGAAGAAACATTAAACTTAAACTAACTGCAATTCAATTACAACCACTGTAGACCGGCGGAAAAAAATTAAGTCATTATTTTGGCAATATACAGTCACTTTTGTTTAGCAGTATAGCAAAATAAAAAGGTACTCAATCTTACTCAATCTCATTCATCAATCTATTCATACTATGTAATGCAATTATGACCCTACAGAAATTATTCTAATTGATTTCACCCACATTTGTGTGAAAGTGGTAATTCAGAAATAAAACGGCGACTGTTCTATAATTTATTTACAGCAGAGATGGAGAGGTTCATTGTGTGTAACATCTTGTCTGGTCTGGATTTTGCAAACAAAACCTGGATCGAATATCTAATTAAAAATGGCAGAGTGAGCTATTGATTTCTTTCGTAATTAACCTTAATTGTACGAAATATCAAAGGTGACATAATTGCTCCTGGTCACAAGGTCTTCACTCAATTCTCAAGGAACCACCACGACCACGTGCTTTACTTACAATGGTTAGACCCCCCGCCCAACACACACACACACACACACACACACACACACACACACACACACACACACACAGAACTGTGAGTGTGAGTTTCAAAGGTCTATAATGTATATTGTATGGGAAATGGTCTAGCTCAACACGTAATTGACAAAGATGAATTTTTAATACATTTCATGCTATTTCCAGGCTGATGGATATGGATCTTTTTTAGATAGACAGACAGACAGACAGACAGACAGATAGATAGATAGATAGATAGATAGATAGATAGATAGATAGATAGATAGATAGATGATAGATAGATAGATAGATAGATAGGATAGATGATGATAGAGATGGATGAGATGGATGGATGGATAGATGGATGGATAGGTGTATAGATGGATAGATAAAATCTTTATTTGTCTCACAAATGAAAGATGTTACAGTAGCAACCAAAAAAACAAGTATACACCTGGCAAACAATAAATAAATACGACTTTAAAAAATATGGGAAGTGCGAGTGGTTCTGCATTTGTCGGCAAAGCGGCACGCGTCCCGTCAATCCATGGGATCTTCACTTTGATTTGACTCATATCCGTATCATCTCATCCCGACAGCAGTTTCACGCTCTTACGCCGGCACTCCAGAGACTAATTAATCCCTCGGGAAGTGGAACAGGACAGAATCTACCGGAATCTCGCACACGGAGATGCATAATTAGCCGTAGCATCGGCTTCGTGAAAGATTGTTCACCCTCTGAAGACAAAAGCGATGCCAGTGGACTGAAAGTGTGTGATGTCCGTCCATTCATCAACGCGGTGGACTCACTTCAGTCAGATCATAGCAACGATTTTGCGATTGGAGTTTAGCAATTAGCAGACTCAGTCACTAGTAATGCGTTTTTAATAAACCCGCTTTCTAAATCAAAGGTGCATTTGCATTTCCCGTGAAACAAATTGCTTCAAATGAGAAACTACTCTGAATCTGTTAGTCGCATTGTGGTCTTACTCTTAATGGGAGTCTTCATGAAGCTAATGTGTAGCAGAAAGCCTATGCTGGAAAAAATAATGCAAGCAAAACGATTAATGAGTCAAGATACAGTTGTGTTTTTTTCATTGCAATTGTGAGTTGTGTCCTGCAGCACTTGTGTTCAGAATTCCATCAATCAACTGTATTGACTGAAAAAACTTTTGAACGTATTCTAACTGAAAATTGTAGAGACAGCTATGCATCATCCCAATGTGCACTTACGGTGTTCATCAATATACTATACATTTCTTGTTAATATATAAAACCCATTAAAGCTAAAAGTCTTTCATCTTTGGACCTGGGTGTGTTTATTTCGGGTCTTTAGTTTGCTCTCACTAAAGTTAGTGTGTGTCACTTCACTGTGTGTGTGTGTGTGTGTGGGTGTGTGTGTGTGTGTATGTGTGTGGCTTCACTAGATGGTTAAATGCAGAGTGTAATTCAGTTACAGGGCATGTGGGGGGGCATCATCTCCAAATACAAATAATCATTCCAACAAAATAAAACCGTAATCCGGGATAAGTACCAATTGGCTCAGGTGTAAAATTGTCTCGGGGTCCCGTGACAAAGAATGACATCACCATTTGATTGGCTGAAAGTCGGCACGATGACATGTAAGAGTGATTGGTCCAGACAAATCACGTTGGCAGATGACGTGTAAGATGGTCATTGGTCCAGGCGAAATGCGAAGCTTTAAAAAATCATAATCAAGAACTTATGCGAGAACAACGTGCAAATCTAAATTTCCCACTACATTGCACAAGGGACTTACTTCGCCCTCACTTCGTTTTTTAAGCATGTTTGAAAAGGGAAATGTCTTTGCACTCAAATATTTTGATGCTGTTTTTGATTATTAACAATTATTAACATTATTAGTTGTCAACATGACTGATTATAGTCATCAATATGTAATGCCGACATTTGGGCAAATTACAGTAAGCCAGACTGCACAGCATAAATAAATGTTTTCTACACAGTCATACTTTTAGTCCCATAGTAATTGTATGTCTGACACAACAAACAATTATGCCAGACACACCTTAAAAACAAAAAATGGCGATATCAGATATAATATGAGTATTTGTAGGGCACTTTTCACAGTTTTAACTGTCTCAAAGCGCACGTGTAAATATGTAAGGGAATTGTTGCTTTTTATTCATTTGATCGTCTGGTTGTTGGTGTTTAAGTAAATGGCTATGATTATCACTAAGACTATGACAAGACAAAGAGCAGCGAGTCAAGCACATACGCGACAGTGGCCAGGTAAAAAAACCTCTTTATCGAGGAAAAAACCCTGGGCAGAACCCGGCTCACTGGTGCCAGTCTCCTCTGGCATTCTAACACTACAAAACCAATGCGTTGGTTGTTTTGCGCCATTTTAAGTGAGATATGAGCACCAACAACTTTAGATTTCAAAAGGTAAAATGAAAACCACAATATGATGAGCCCGAGAACATCTCAATGATACGTGGATACGATTTTACACCCGAGCTCTACGTACACCGGTTCATCAATGTGAAGCAAACTATAAACGTGAGCATGAAATGAGAACACGTGAGGCATCAACAATGTTTTGGCACAGTGCTCCTGCTTCTGGTTGGTGTTTAATGGCTCTTTACTGCCACCATCTGTCCCGGAGTGTGGCTCATCAGTAGTACTCTAGTTCTGTCCTTTTACTGCCTCATTTTAATCTCCGCTTACTCCCGTCTCTCTACATCTTATTTAATAGCCCTGCTTCCGTCCAGAGACTCATAACTATTTTCATTTGTGTTCTTTCTTCCACATTCAATATAGCCCGATTGTAAACGTCCTTTATGCCTCTCTCTCTAAACTCACTCTCCATTTCCTGCCGTTATCTGTTATATTTATATGCTTTATTAATGCACGCTCCATGTCTCAGCCTGGTCATGATGATTTCCTCTTTTATGTTTCTAATACTTCCTCTTGTGATTTAACCCTATTTTTATTTTAATATAAGGCCTTCATTTACTTTTTTTATTACAAATTTTTGTGCCACTATTTAATCCCACACTGAAAAAAGTACAAAAGATGTGTCGTTACTTTTAGTTTTTATACTTGATGTAAAATTTACTTAATGTAAAATGCTTCCTGTGATTTAGAGTAAAAGTACAGTAAGTCTTGTAGTTTAAAGTAAATACTGCACATCTTTTAAAATAAAGTAAAAATGTGGTTTGGAGCCGGAGATTCTGAAGAGAGAAGAGAAGAACTTTTTTCTTGGATTGGCCAATGAGAATTGGCCAATGAACCGATGAGAATCTTGCATAACTTTACTTTACTTTACAGTCATTTGGCAGACGCTTTTATCCAAAGCGACTTACAAAAAGAGGAGCAAGTGAAGCAATTTGTCTACAACTCTATAACTCTTATAAACTTTAAAATAAATCATAAACACGTTTACATTATCTTGTTTCGTTGTAAGAAGGAGCAATTGAAGCCATTTGTCTTTAAAGGAGACGTTTAAATGGATGTTTAAATAGGGTAATTACATAAATGACCATCAGAGTGTCTCAATATGTGAGCAGAGACGGCTGCATTTCTATCTGTTGCCATTCCCATAACTGGGGGCGCTGCTGCTGCCTGTCTGTTAAATGGACCAATAGAGCAGATTTTACGATGATTTAAGTCTCTTTATAAGCCAACTAAGTTGAATAAGTTGTTGTTCCACCTCTTTACAGCTCAGTGGTCAAGACAAATGGGTTTCTGTTATTTATTATTTAAATTCAACCCGTTAGTACACAAGCCACAATCAACAAAGGATGTGAATATATGCTTAGATCAGGACGGTGGTCTGGTTTTCAACCCGTCCGAAGAGAAAACATTAAGAAAAAGTGTAATTTGAGATTTCATTAAACTTAATTTGATTCCAAGATGTTCCAAGTAGCAGATAGTTAATTCCTTTCAAAGTAAAAATGTTAAGTTGATCCAAAATAAAGTGTTTAGGGGTAACAAGTTGACGCAATTCTTTGACTTTGATCCAATGACACTTTATATATCACCGTCTACTTTTTAGTTCTGCTTTACGTATTCTTATTTGTATTTTTCTCTTTTCTTTTTCTAGAGATTCTTTGCTGCTCCTTTTATTACATTTATGTATTTATAGTACGTAAGTACATATATAAAAAATAAAGTTTTATTCAGGGGTCGGGAACCAACAGTATGCTTGCGAGTGGTGGCTATTCAACCAAATGGAGTAATTTTCCTTTGTGGAGAGAGAGAGCAGCTTCTGTTTGGAATCAGATTTAAAAAAATATCAAATGTAAATTAATAAAAACGAACAGAATTCTAAGGGTTTTTGTTTCGTTTTTATTCTTCGCTTGCATTCTCAACTATCAAATCTTTTTTTCCATTGCATTTCAGATTTTAGCTTTGGTGTAGCAGCGTGCGCACGCGGTGGTTTTGCGTGTTAGCGTGTGTTGATGTGACGTTTGCTAGACGTATTTCATTTTTCAGTTGTTTTCCAATCCGCGAGTCCAGCGATCGCCTAATGTGGGGTAGAATAAGTATGGATGCCCTTTTAATTTATTTTATTTGTGTTGGATTTATTGGATGCATATATTTGTATATGTCTGAGTTTATTTTAAGTAATTTTAATTTTTGGTAATGCTTTAATGTGCGTCAGAAGAAAAATACTGATGCCCGTGCGGGGCGGCGACCCGGGGGTCCTGAAACAACCTTGGTGTCCTGGTGTCACGATCCTCAGAGCAGACAGTGGAGCCGGAGATCGTGGTGGACATGAAACGGGTTTTACTGACAAAACACTGACGATAACTCACAGAGAACTCGGGACAAACTCGGAAGACACTCGGGAACACGCAGGTGTGACGACATTGACCAACAAGGAACACAAGAACAGGTGAGACTTAAATAATGATACAAACGAATACATTAAACAACAGGTGAACCGGACGAACCACGTGACTACAGACACAGCGAAAACACAGGGAACAAGGGATCATGGGTAGCGTATTCAGTGGTTCTGTGACAGATAGATGTGCGCACCATGGGTGCTTCTCAATTCTTTATTTGTGCGTCCTCGCGTCCTTTCCTAGCTCCTTTCCTTGCTCCTTAGCTCCACCCCTTGAGGATGCGGGAGAAGGACGAGAGGAAAGGACGCGAGGTTGGAGAAATCGAATCAAGAGAAACGACATGTCCTCGCTTCCTAACGCGTCACTTCAAAGCGTCGTCAATTAATGATGACACCACACCACACCAACCACACGCACGTTGGGATTATTTGATAAGAGATGATGATATATATGTTGTAAAGGTTTCAAACTCCGCCAAAGATGTCTTTTTTTTTTCATTTGATAAAATTAAAACGTCTACAACAGTTCTTGTATTTTAACAAAACAAACATTTGTGTATTACAATTGTACAATACACTGTACAAAAAAACAACAGGCTACAGACAATTAACGAACTAACGAAATAAATAAAGAAATATTTTACAATGACAATAAAGGCATTCCATTCCATTCAAAATTCAATTCGAAAGAATGTTATAAGAAACATTTGTTTAGTGATTAAAAAGCAATACTAAAATAAACATGTAAAAACGTGACTAAAGTATAAAATTAAAGTTTAAGTAAAGTTAAAGATTAAAGTACTAAAAATATATCAAAATTAAGCGTAAACAAAAAATAACCAGCAATTACAAAAAGTTTGCACTCAATCGCAGTTGGTGAAGATGTAAAGAGGGCGGAGAATTCAGACGCGCGTCACGCTAAGTTGGTAAAACACTTCCGCAAAGCAAACACTGGTGTATCCTCGCTTATAGCGCCTCCAGAAGCCTCCTTCACCCTCGCTCCTCACTTAGAGAATTGAGATGTCCTTCAAGATGGCGACGCTCGATCAATTCCATGTTTCTGATCTTCATGTTGGTTTTTGTCAGAATTAAAATTTGAAAACGAGCCACACGAGTATGAAGACATTTTACATATAATAACAGCGTTATCAAAACGAGTTGTACTGCATTTCATATTGGTTTTACAAATATGCATAGATTTACTTGAATTTGAACTTTTGGACCTAATGTTTACCAATATGCCGTTTTTATGGCTCTCTCGGCCAAAAAGGTTCCTGAACCATGGTGTAGATTATAAATAATTTGGCATTCAAAAAGCAATTTGAGTTAAATCAAAATAACCTAAATACATTCACATTTTCACACAGCTTTAAACATTTTTTATTGGTCTTTAGTTTCTTGTTTTGTTTTTTAGTTTTTGTAAAGCATCGGAATGGTTACTCTACCCGCAAAATGTGTTACTTTTAATTAATGAATTATGTAGACACACATGAGCGCTTTGAAAAAGTTAGAAATGTGAAAAGCACCTTACAAATGCTCAGAACTTGAACTTGATGTGCTAAAAAGTGTTCAAAATACACACAACATTCAAGAGAAGATTGCTCATGCTCATATTTGATTCCGAGTTTGAATCAGTCTTATCGTCTCTTTGTCTTTTCACCAGATTCTAAGAAATTTCACAATAAACGAAAGTATTTGAAGAGTATGTGTACAGTGTACTGGCCGTGTAGTGACACATAAAAAAAAACAGCAGCATTAACACATTACAGAATTATTGTCACTCTCAATTAGCGTGTGCATTAATGCATTAATATTGCCGTTGTGCGTATTATCTTTTTCCAAAATCACACATAATGGCTGTATTTGTGTTGCCTGTCTTGTAATGATTCAAACTAAAGTGCGCCAACATCCCGCTGTTGCTATAGTTACCAGCCAGTCTACGCTTTCTGTTTGGTAGTTTGTGTTCATCGGCAGGTGATAATGGGAACGTCTCCATTAAATCGGTAGAACATCTCGTCAAACAGCTCAAAGCTTCTGTTCAGCAGCTTGCCGCAGTATTCAACCGTCCTGATTCGCGTCAGCCTTGTGCTTGATTTTGGTGACTCCGTTTCATGATCTTCTCATGCTCTCACAAACTCTACTACAAAGTGTACGGTTCTCACTGTCTCTGGAGAGAACGTCGGGCTTTGTGAAGAAAACACTTGCTTGGAAACAGCAAAATAACAGCAGGCGATCGACCGACGTGTTGAGTGATGGGACCTCAGGGACCCGGTGCAGGGGATTGAAGCTGCTACAGGATTAGCTAATAAAGCTCGTACAGTAGCTGTCACTTCCTCAAATGCTGTCAGTCTCGGCGAATGTCGTGGAATCCTGTGGTTTTACCTGTAAAAAAAAAATCCTACAAAATAATAATTTACTATATTAGTAATTTGCGACAAATACTCTATACTATAATATATATGAAATACTATAGTGTGTGTGTATATATATATATATATAATAGGTAAAATATTATACTATATGCTATATACTACAGTATTTTTTATTTTGTTGACTATAAACCATTTTAAAGTGGCATGTTGAAAAAAAGTTTATATATGATATATAATAATAATATAATATAATAATAATTAGATAATAGAGTATTTGTAAGGCGCTTTTCACAGTTTCAACTGTCTCAAAGCGCACATGTAAATATGTAAGGGAAATATATGATATATAATAGAAAAAATATGATGTGATAGGATATGATGTTCATAAAAATCATTGCATAAATACAGCAACACAATTCCAGGTTTAGATAACAAATCAATGATTACGAGTAATACTATTAAAATAACACTATACTTCTACTTATAATATAATGCTACAATATTTTATATATTTTCCTATGTATTATTTTATATATACATTATTGTAATGTATGTTGCAAACTACACTGTATATACACACATACACACACTATAAATGGAGTATATATAGTGTGAAAAGTGTGTGTCTATGTGTGTGTGTGTGTGTGTGTGTGTGTGTACACACACACGCACACACACACACACACACATATATATATATATATATATATATATATATATATATATATATATATACACTTTTCACCATGCAAATTCATGCTGAAAGTAGGAAAAAAACTAAATTCCTAATTATAATATTTAATGTTCATAAAAATCTTTGCAAAAATCCACTGACACACTCTTGCAGGTTTACGGGACAAATCAATGATTAAGAGTCACAAAATGCAATTTTTCTTCTGAATCTGTCTGAAATCAAATATCACCCACTTTTTCAGAGCGAAAAATGAGAAAACGAAATGTGTTGAAGGCAGCATTTGTTTCTGGAACACCTGCTCTGCTTAAAAGAAAAATCGTCTGCTTAGAAATGCGGTTATCGAATCCGTTCCTGGTTTCTGCAGTCGCTAGCTTTTATTTTTAGCCACGGGCTGTAGAAAGCATTAGCTATTCGTTTTCAGTATTCACAGTTGCATGTGCTACTCTTGTTTTTCTAGGCGAGGATCATCAGTGGAATAGAGATTAATGTGCAAGTGCATGCTGGGAAATGTGGATTCTGCTAAAGGCAAAAAAGAAGTGTGTTTATAAAGAAAACAGATCTAAACCTCGTTCTAGGTCTCGATGTGATCTTTAATCGTGTGAATTGACTTTCACTTCATATTTTGCAAGATTCGGTTGGTTTTGGGGAAGGCAAGAAGAATGGAACAAATGCCCAATTGGAAGAATTTTGGAAATGCGTTTGTAGCAGATATTGCAAATGTATATCTAGAATCCTCTAGTAAAACTAATTTGTTATACGGTTTGTATATCGCAGCAACTGTTCTACCGAAAATGCGAAAATTGCATTCGAATTAAACTGAGGAAAGCACATCGATGAATTTCACCACCACTACTCACGACAATAAAGCTGATTTGATTTGTTTTTTATTTAATCTGTATGTCCAACTTGTGCCGTATTATGTGAAGACTCCTTTAAAGTAGTCACAAGTGAGTCTCTCAAACCGAACGAATTGTGCGAACCTTTGCTAGTCGCGTGCGAATCGCGAAAACGTTGTGTGAAGAACCGTGAGATGTGTTTGCAAGACGTGTGAAATACCCACGAGTTGTGTGCAAATTGTGCGAACAACCATGATACACAGTAAAATTAAATTGCGTGAACAATCCAATAAGGCCACGTACAAGTAGCCTGAAAACTTGTTAGATTCGAATGGTGTGAAGGAGGGTGAAAATTCCATTACCATCCTGTGTGAGTGGTGTAAAAATGATCACCAGATAGTATCATATCATCGGTTAGTGTTTTTGTAGGCGCTAAAAAAGCATGAATTATGGTTAATGTTTATTTTTTTAAGCCTGTCGCTGATGACCCCACAATGTTTGGCTTCTGGTGCTGTTTACTGTAGAAAGAAAAAAGAAAAAAAGAAACCGAAAGAGCAGGAAATAAAGGAAGGAAGAAAGGCAATAGAAAGAAAGAGAGCAAGAATAAAGAAAAAAGAAAGACAGAACCGGAGAGAGAGCAATGAAGGAAGAAAGGAGTAGGATAGAAAAAGAAAGAGAAAGAATGGGAGAGCAACAAAGAAAGAAAGAACAAAAGAAAGAATAAAAAGAGAGCAAGCAAGAAAGAAAGAAAGAAAGGAAGGAAGAAAGGAAAAAGAAACAGAGCCAAATAAAACAAAGAAAGAGAACTGGACAGAGAACAATGAATTAAGAAAGTAAAAAGAGATAAAGAAGGAAAGACGAAAGAAAAAAAGAAATAAAGAAAGAGAGAAAGAAAGATAGAAAAAAATTAAGAGAAAGAACCAGTGTGCACAAAAGAAAGAATAAAAAAGAGAAGGAACTGAAGAGAGAACAAGAAAGGAAGGAAGGAAGGAATAAAGAAAAGAAAAAGAAAGGTGAAAGAAAGACAGCAAGATAAAAGAAAAAAAAGAGAGAACCGGAGCGAGAGCAATGAAGGAAGGAAGGATGGAAGGAAGGAAAAAGAGATAAAGGAGAAGGAAAGAAAAAAAAGAAAAAATGAAAGAAAGAAATAAAGAGAGAAAGAAAGAAAGTAAAATATAAAAAAAATTAGTGAAAGAACTAGAGCGTACACGAAAGAAAGAATAAACAAAGAGAAGGAACCGGAGAGAGAACAAGAAAGGAGGAAGAAAGAAGAAATAAAGAAAAAAAGACAGAAAGAATAAAAAAGAGAAAGAACCGAAGAGAGAACGAAGGTAAAAGAAATAGAAGAAATATATATAATAGAAAGAGAGCAAGATAAAATAAAGAAAGAACCAGAGAGAAAGAGCAAGAAAGAAAGAAAGAGTTTGTCAATATGGCCACTAGAGACCGTATCATCAAATTGTGCTCTGCATTTAACCATTCAGTGGTCACACACACAAACCTGGAGCAGTGGGCAGCCTTAAACCAGGGTGTCAGGGGTCAGTGTCTTGCTCAATGACACTCAGTTGTAGAACCAGCTGGAGTGAGAACCCAACCTGCAATCTCTTGGATACAATTCCAATGATGAGTGATCGTAGCAATAACTTTGCATTGAACAGACTCTTTTACATCAAGCGATTTGCTCCACCTTTACTACAGAACAGAGATTTTCTCTGAAATACGAGATCAAATCAACTACCTTTGGCCACACACAAAAAAAAAAAAAAAAA